>OU895880.1:7800000-8294439 GCA_917627325.4 Chironomus riparius | reverse complement strand
TTGTTAAATTATTATTGGCTAAGTTGAGTCCGAGAAGATTCATCAAGTGACTGAAGACTCGAGCTGGAAGATCTGAAATTTCATTGTCTTTAAGATTTAAAGTTTGAAGGTTGAGCAGTCCTTGGAAGTTGTCAGGTTTGAGGGATTTAATGTTGTTATCATACAGCCATAGCCACTCTAGATTCTTTAAAGGCTTGAAGCATTTTGATGGAATTTCTGTGATTTGATTTTTATCTAAGCGCATCCATTGGAGGTGCTGGAGATTTAGGAACCATTCAGGGTTGATGGTTTGCAGCTTGTTGTCATTTAGCATTAAAGTTTCAAGATTTTTTAATGACTGGAAAATGCTGCTTTGCAGGAAATTTATTTGATTTTCTTGAAGCTCTAAATGTTTGAGTTCTTTTTGGTGCTGGAATAAGTTGTCAGGCAAGGTTGTCAGCCTGTTCTTGTTGAACCAAATTCGAAGTAATTTTGAATTTTGTATCAAAAAATTCTCAGAAACTTCACGAACCTTGCTGTTGTCGATGTCCAAATTCTCTAAATTCTTGCAATTTTCCAGCAAATTTTCATCAATAAACTCAACATTTGAGTACGCAACCTTAACTGCTGCTAGGTTTGAGAACTTTTGACATAAAATCGATGACAAATTTTTCACTCTTTTGTCATACAAAAATTCGACATATTTAACTGTGCTGTCATCGAGTCCATTTACATGCTGTCCATTAATCTTCTTAATATTCACAATTGAGTCAGCTGCCGTAGTTTTTAAGTCACAAGAATAAAAGTCAATTGCCGTTTTAATGCCATGATTCCAGAATTTTTTATTTCCATATTCACAATCAGCTGTTTGTGTCTCAGCTATGCAGCACAATATAATTACAACAACAAAAACACAGATTCTCATATTCAGTTTTTTTAATCTTCACACAACTAAGAGAAAGTTCTTTTTATTTATTTGTGGCTCTATGACAGTGGTGCTCAAACTTTAGATCGCGGAGCAGTAAATACTTCATTTGCGTCACAGTGGCAACCACTATTGACACATCTTGGATTATCATGCAGAATAATTAAGATCCGTGGAGTAAAGTTTGAGCAACACTGGTTGGCATAGGGGTCGTTCACATATGACGTTCTAAATTGGGGGGATCTAAGATTTTGTTACAGCTTAAACAGAGGAAATTTTTTTCTGCATTTTGTGATAAAGGAGAGGGGGGGGTGGGTGGTAAAAAATGTTTGTTTTTTGACGGACGTCATATGTGAATGAACCCTTATTAGAGAAATGAAATTTTAGGTCTCCTCCCCACTTTAAGAGGTGGACGACACTGAAAAGCATGATCTCGTCTGTATAAAGAAATTGTTCATTTAAAGGGGCGCAACCAGGAATTTAAAGAGTGTGGGGGGGGGGGGAGAATTTTTTTATGGAAAACTTAACGAGGGGAGGGGGGGAATTTTTGTGATTTTTTTATAAAAACCCTAGAAAAATAAAGAAATTTCTGTTTACGTTGGAGGATTTGTCACCCAAATCCGACCCCCCCCCCCCCCTGGCTACGCCCCTGTTCAGTTATGATGTCTGACACAAAATATGAAAGATTTAAGATTTATAAGGAAAATGGGAAATGCTTGAATGGAAATTAAAGCTAGTTGATTGAGATTTATAACAAATCAAGTCAGTAGACATCATTAATGAACGACTCCCAATGACTTAATAGCATTTCTTGTTTGTATTTACTTGTTGATGTGCTGAATCTTCACAAACACAAAGATCTCAGCCTAGTTTTTTGAAAATATTGATTATTTTTTATTCAAATATTCAAATTTTAGTCAATTTTATTTGAAAGTTCTAAAATTAAATTAACAACCTACAAAATGAAATATTTTATAGAATTTTTCTTCACTTTTAAAGGCACTAATTTTAGAATTTTTTTAAAAAATATAAACTCCACGATCTCAAATGAGCCACATGAAGAGCAACTACTGAAAGGCAGAGAGCAAACTTGATTTTAAATTCCAACGCAGAGTAAATAAACGTTAAGGAAGAGCAAAGTGAGTCATTATTAAAATATGTTTTCAAGACAAAAATGGGGGGGGGGGGGGTATATGGAAAAAATTTATGAGGTGGGGGGAATTTTTAGAATTTTTTCATAAAACCCTAGCAAAATAAAGAAATTTCTGTTAATGTAAAAAGGTTTATCATCCCCCCCCCCCCCCAAAGCTCTTACTCCGCGCCAGAGTTGTTAAACTGGACTTATAGAGAATCCATTAATCCAATCGACATACTCAGTAACATCAGTAAATACAGAATAAGCATCAACATCGCATCCATACTGTCCGCCCCTCAACGACGATGACACAACAGCACGAAGGTAAAATGAACTTCCATCATTCACAATCAATCCACTTCCACTGTCACCATTGCAAACTCCAATTCCAGTTCCAGTTCCACCGCAAAATGTTCGTCTGCTTGAAAGTGTCGCTAGAAAATAATTTTTTAGGAAGCAGTCAGCATTTTCATGGATTGGAGTCTCGATGATTTTTGGAATGTTTTCATGGACCTTCGATGTATCTTCACTCTTGCCATATCCAACAACATATCCTCGTGTGATTGACTTAATATTTGAAGTAGGAAGACATATTGGCTGAATATAATACCCAAATGTGACTTGATTTTCCAACACCAAGACTGCAATGTCAGCATCAAATGACTTAATTTGTGGATTCCAATGAGGATGCATGTTGATATTTTGGACAGGAAAGACACTGCGGCCTACTTCATAAGGATTATTAAGGTCGTAGACACCAAGCAAGGCAATCATGTCACGAGGTAGGAGTGGATTTTTGGCTCCTTTATCCTGAATGCAATGAGCAGCTGAATTGTGGGAATTAAAATTAATAATTGGATGGAATTAAGTGAGGATGTTGTCTTACCTGTGATTACTTTGCGATTTGATATCAAGGATCCTCCACAAAAGAATTGATAATTTGTTCTTATCAATGCTGCATTCCTTTAAAATTTAAAAATTAAAGTCAATTCAAAGTATTTCAAGTAAATTACCATGGAAAGTCTCCCCGATTAACACGTGCTCCACCAATAATGTTTCCTTGTCCAGTAAATCGCCTTCCACAATAAAATTGATTTAAAGATAAAGATTGGACTGGATTTTGGATGAGAAGTTGAGTTTGTCTTCTGGGTTGATAATTTTTAAAGCATTTTATGAGATTTGGTTTTATTTCACTTCGGTCCTCGGTTTGCAATTGACTACAAATGTTGTCTTCCATATCGATAGTTGAGACTGCTGTGTTGTCAATGACTTTTGGATCAATTGCATTAATTTTATTTTTTCCAAGGTGAATTCTAGTCAAATCATCGTGAAAACTAAAGGAATCTGAGTGAATTGTTGTCAACTTGTTGCTGAAAATAATCAGTTCTTGAAAATTTGTCAACTTGTTGAAGACACCAACTGGCAGGTCTGAAAGTTCATTGCTGTACAAATTTAAAATTTGTAAATTCTGAAGACCATCAAAACTGTCAGATTTTAAAGTTTTAATTCGGTTTCCAAAAAGCCACAATCGCTTTAAATTTCTTAGTGATGCAAAGCTTTTTGATGGAATTTCTGAAATTTGGTTTCCTGCCAAAGCTAACCACTTTAAATTCTGCAAATTCACAAACCACTCTGGATTGATTGATTGAAGCTTGTTGTTGTAGAAATACAGCACTTCAAGCTTAAATAGTGGACGAAAAATGTTGCTCGGCAGGAAATTAATTTGATTTTTACTTAAATCCAAATCCTCAAGTTCCTTTTGATTAAGGAATAAATTTTCAGGCAACGTTGTCAGCGGATTGTTTTGAATCCAAAATTTCAGCAACTTTGAATTTTGAGTCAGCAAATTTTCTGGAACCACGCGAATTCTGTTGAATTCAACGAAGAAATATTTCAAATTTTTACAACTTGACAGTGAATTTTCATCAAAAAGTTCAACGCTCGTTTCATTTATAAAAATAACTTCAAGATTTGGCAACTTTTGACAAAAGATTGATGAGAAAATTTTTAATTTGTTGCCATTAAAAATTCTTAAATGTTTGACATTTCCATCGCTATGTCCTAGCTTATGTTGTCCTTTAAATGTTAAAAGTCTTTGTCCATAATTAGCTTGCTTTGTGTTTAAAGTGCATGAATAAAAAGTGTCATTTGTTGTTCTTCTACCATGTGTGGCAAAACTTTTATAATGATAGCTACATTCAGCTGTTTGGCTTTTTACTTTGACACTGAATGCAAAAATAATTGAAAAAATTATCAAAACTTTTAAGCTCATTTTAGGTTTTTTGTGGTTGTGCCTTTTCCTTATCATGCAAATCCACTCATAAGTTCAATTATTTCATACCAAAATCCATCAAAATAATTAAATTTAAATTCACAACACTAATTTCAAGTCCTAAGAATCAGCACACAAAACACAAACTGAACAAAAAGAATGTCAAAAAACTGGATTTTCGATCAAATCAAAAGCGAATTAATTCAGTCATGTAAATGTTAAATGGTCAAAAGATGTAAACAACTGAGAAGATTAAACAAATAAAATGCTAATTTTGCTTTACAAAACTAATGCTTAGAGTGATCAGCCTTTTGAGCTGAAAACCAGAGGCGAAGACGGAAAAAAGGGGGTGGCTGAATTATTTCGACACTTTTTTTAGCGCATTTTTGAAACTTGTTTCGAAAAGGTAGGGGCTCGTTCACTTATTACGTAACGCAAAAAAACGAGTTTTTAGACCCCCCCTCCCCCCTGTAACAAAGCGTAACAAAATCTTAGAACCTCCCTCCCGCCCTAGTGCGTTACGTAATAAGTGAACGAACCCTAGCTTAATAATACGCTTTATTCGGCTGCTCGGGGCAAGAAAAACTTTTTAACCAGACATCGTAGAGAGCTCGGGTTTGTTTTATTAGCTCAGTTCTATCGAGTTATTGGCCGGCCGAATAATTAAAAGCCTTAAAACAGTGGATTTATACTTTAATTAATGATTTTATTATTTCATATGAAAAACACGTGATTGATGCGTTTAGTAATTGTAATCAGGGTGCGTTCAGAATTTCGAATTTTTTTAACTGGTAAAAATTTGAATTTCAAAAAACCATTTAATGATAAACCTTTTCTTTATGGAAATTCATTGTAATTATTTGATCTGTAAGTGAACACAAAATAATTAAATAATCAAATACTGATCGCTAACACAAAAATGCGCTTAAGTCCCTCGACTAATAACACGAGGACTTTTGTAATTTTTTTGAGGTTCAATAATATCTCTTCAGGGGTGTAGTCAGATTTTTTTTTGTGGGGTGGGGTTGAAACAGGAAAATTTAAGGGGGGGGGGAATAGTTTTCTATGAACAGGAAAGTTTGGGGGGGAAGGGAATTTTTTATTGGGGGGGACGGGGGGATTTTTTATTGGGGGGAGGGGGGGGGGGGTGATTGGATTGGGGATTTGTCTCAAAAGCCCTTGTAAATTAAAGAAATTTTTCTAAAACGGTAGAAGGGGGGGGAGTTTACCCCACCCTCTGGCGGCTACTCCCTTTTCTCTCTTTTGTTAACTTACTGAAAATAAGGGGGTCATTCGACCCTAAAGCCCTCAAGGAACTTCGATTATAAATCCATTAACTTTAAAACTTTGTCGGACTTTGTGGATGGAAAAAGAGCACTTGGAAGGCCAAAGAACCCATGAAAAGAAGCTGTTGATAGAGACAATATTGCATTTGGTATAGGAAATTGACAAGCGGTAGCCAGAGATAGAGCCAGTTTTAGGCGGCATCTGAGGGAGGCAATGGATCACAATTGATCTGTAAGGTCATCGAAGTGAGTAAGTAATTTTAAAACCTAAAATTTACTGTGCAATCCCAATCACTTTTAAGCAGAGCTCGAATCTGAGGCAAGTTGACTCTAGTCAACTCGGGTTTTTTCGAGTCAACTCCTAGTCGACTCGTAGTCAACATCTTTCTCCAGAAACTTCATACAGACTCGGTTTTGAGTCGAGTCAACTCGAACCCTGTCAACTTCGAGCTCAACTTTCAAGCTCTGCATATTGTAAAGACACGATTAAGTCTAAAGACCTGATATACCTTGCAAGTAAACTAAGTTCTAGTTCGCAAAATGCTGTAACGAAATCATGTAGGTCAGTGTTGTCCAAAATGTGTGCCGTGGCACAATGGTGCGGCCGGAGAATTTTTTCCGAAATGACGCAAGCCGCATGTTGTGTGCGATTTTAGTCATGACCCCTCTAAAGTGTGCCGTGGCTTAAAAAGTTTGGACAAAACTGATCTAGATGATGGTACATCCAAGTTAACCTAGACCTGTTTTTTAGCGCATTTTCCCACTCCAAAAGAAACACGCTCTTGTCCACACTTTGTCCGTAATTCTGTCTGTGGTCAGCATAGCTCTTACAGGAACGGTAAAATTGACTTGGCACTTAAGTAGCTTCCATATTGAAAATCAGACCTAAACGATGATTTTGGAACTTGTCAGTTCCTTTTCAGGTGAGTTTTGGCATGAAGGATCACTAGCTGTTCCTGAAAAGTAGAGAGGGGAAAGGGGCGGTGGTTAAAAACATTGTTTTGCTGGGAATTCGATAAAAGTTCTCTAATTTGATGAACTTTATCATCTTTTTTCTTTGCATTTATTTAACAGCAATAAAATGCACGAGCTGTGTTAACTAGTGTAAACAATAATTGATAAGAGACTGGCTGAAAACAAGGGTGTATAACTGATCCAAATGACAAAAAGAGACAAAAATGATCAAAAAGAGTGTGAACAGGTTTAAACTTTGGAGTGGGAGGGGGGGTAGGGGGGGGGGGGAAGTTAGGGCTGGTCATCAGCTACTCTGCCACAATATAAAGTTACCTAAAAGAATCACTCAACTAGTTCCCCTTGAACAGCAGTCTTATCAAAATGTACAGAAGAAAGTTGTCAAAACATTCAAAAAGATAAGACTTAAATTGGGCAATTTGTGATGTTTTTTTTACTATCTCAGCCTCATTTGTACTGACTTGTTTTGAAGCTAAGGCAGCAACTGCACGTACAATCGAGTTTTAAAAGAATTAAAAACAGTAACAATAATGGATATCCACTGCGCATACCAAGATCACATCTTCGACACTGACGAGACATTCTACCGCTGTGTCATTTCCAAGCAGCCAATTCCAGAAGAAATATTCAAGCTTGCCGGCACCCACAAAGAAGACAAGACCAACGATGACGTCACATACATCGAATTTCGATACTGTACAGTTACAAAAGTTCCACAAGGACTGACTAAAATCTTTCCGAATTTAAAGTTTTTAGAGATTTTCGAGTCACAGCTGCACACAATCACAAAGGCTGACTTAATTGAGTACCAAAATTTGGAGAAATTCATATGCAGGAACAATGTTGTTGAGTTCTTGCCTGGCGACTTGTTTGAAGGCTTTCAAAATCTTCAATTCATTTCATTTAATGGCAATAAGCTGCAAATTGTGGAACCAAACATTCTAGATGGCCTGGACAACATTAAACACGTTGATTTTTGGAGGAACTCCAACTACGACAAGTGCTACTCAATCTACAATAACACAAACGCTAATGCAACCCTCGACGAGGTCCACGCACAGCTTTTCGAGAAGTTTTTCTCGTCCGATCCGGAAAATGTTAAGAATTTCATCGACAAGCCACATCAGCCGATGGTTAAAATCTTCAAGGAACTCCAACAGCTTAAGAATGCTGAAATTAAGCTTAATCAAGTTGTTGAGGATTTAATGAAGGATTTGGAGATGATAAAGTTGGAGAAGTTGAGCATGGAGAAGAATTTTCAGGAACAGATTGATAAATTAAGTGAGCAAATGAATGGTGGAAAGAGTGAGGATGTTAAGGAAGTTGAGGACATTGAGGAAATCAAAGATGTTAAGGACGTTGAGGAGGTTGCTGTGGTCGAGGAGAATGAGAGATTGTAGATTAGTTTTAATAGTTTAGTGCAGTGCTGTGCAACCTTTTTTATGCCACGGTACACCATGGTGGTTAGCGATGACAACCATAGTGTTTCGCGTCATATGGGTTGACCATCACTGTAAATATTGTAAATTTAAATTTGGTGGTTGGGAAATAAAAGTCTTATGCTAGAAAAAGAAAGCCTGCTTTTGCCTTAACAGCACGTCCAAAAGACAAAAAAAAGTTACGTCATCAGCACACCGTCATCATATCACACATTTATTTCTCAATATCAATTCCATTTTTTATCTTCAATTTTTGCTTTGATTTATTTTTTTTTATCAAACTTTTGATAAAAAAATGTATTTTTGTCATTTATTCAGTGACTTTTTTCTTGACAGGAGTTTGGTAATCAAAAATTGTGGATTTAATAGCTTGAAGTGCTGATATTGCAGGAACTTAATAAAACTCACGGTTAGTCATTAAGAAAATCAATTCATTAATTTAATATCAAAAAATCAAATTTTTAACAGCTATGGAAGTTGAATGTACCTTCAATGACTCTGACTGGCCATTTACGACTACTAAGTTCTACCGTTGCTGTATCGAAAAATACCAAATTCCAGACGACATTGAATTAATAATCGATGGGAAGCACAGACTCAGAAAAACCAACAATGACGTCACATACTTAAAATTCTATGACTGTACAATCACCAAAGTTCCAGCTGGAATGACCAAAATCTTCCCAAACTTAAAGATCCTCGAGATAAACACAGCGAAATTGAGAAAAATCACCAAAAATGACTTAATTGAGTATAAAAATTTGGAGAAGTTTTCATGTTGGGGAAATGAGATTGAGTTCCTGCCTGGTGACTTGTTTGAAGGCTTCAAGAACCTTGAGTGGATCTCATTTTATGGAAATCGTCTGTGGATCATCGAGCCAAACATTTTTGATAACCTTGAAAGCCTTAAACGCATACAACTTGAGCACAATCCAAATTATGACATTTTATACTCAGCATATCCAAAGGACAAAGTCAGCACAACTTTTGGGGAAGTCAAAAATATTTTAATCGACAAGTTTTTCGCATCTGATCCACAAATTATTAAAAACTTCATTCTTAAGCTTGGCAATCCGATTGATGAATTGAAAAGCTACACAAAAAGGATCAAAAATGCTGATAAAAAATTAGAAATTATGGAAATCCGTGCTGAGGTCTTTGAGGAACTGATGAGCAGGAAAATGGACAACCTTGAAAGTTCCAACTCATTTTTAAACCAAGAAATCCAAAACTTAAAGTCAAAATATGAGGAAAAGTCAGCCATAACCTCAAACTTATTGCAACAGCTCGACAGCTTCACATCCGGCATCTTTGGTGACCTCAAAAGCTTCCTGCAGAACCAAAACATTCGAGACTTTAAAATTATCATCGATAACCAAGAATTCCTTGTCCACAAGTTCCTGCTAGCTGCTCGAAGTCCAACTCTGGCTGAAATAATCTTTAATAATCCAGCTGTGGATAGATTTAACTTAGTTGACATTCCAGTTGACATTTTTAAGATAATTTTGAAATTTTTCTACACAGATAAACTTCCAGGTGGGGAAGGACTGAACTTTTTGCATCTTTTTGCAGCTGCCGGAAGGTTGAAAGTCAAGAAACTGGAAAAGTATGCAGCAAAAAGAGTCTTGGACGAAGTCAATCCAGACAATGCATTTGATGTCTTCAATTTGGCTATAAAATATGGAAATAATGACTTGATGCAGCGAGCATTTGAGGAAATAAAGCAAAAGTATCCGTTGGTTGATTTTAAGGAGGAATGGAGCACGGAACCAGAAAAGATGATTAAAGTTATTGAAGTATTGAAAAGGAAAGAAGAAGCAATGAAAAAAATTGAGGAGGAAGTTGAAGGTTTGGTGATAATAAAATAAAATTGTGTGGATTTTGTGCCTTAATTCTTATCAAAGCTCAACTGCTTGTTATCAATTTTCTGAAGAAATTAATTATCTTATCAATAAAGTTTAAAGATAACAATTTTAAAAAGTTGTTTGAAAAATGTTTAATTGCTCACTTTTTGACGGACTGTCTTTGACTTTATGTTCTCAGTTTAACACAAATTAACTGCAAAATTTGAATAAAAATAACTTTTTAAAACTTAATTCTTGAATTTTCTGTTGATTCAAATCAATTTTGAGTCTTAAGAAGGCTTCATCGCTGCATTTGGACATTAAAAAACTTATTTGACGAAGGAACTGAAATGCTTAATCTGCATTTGGACGACATTGAATGTTGACATTGAAGATTTTTAATGCGTTTTAAAAAATGAATCATTTTATTTTCATTTAATAGCTTTATTTGTTCGATTAAAAATTTATTTCATTCTGAAAGTTTAATTCAAGTTTTAACATTTTAATAATTGTGAGTAAAATTAAGAAAATATTAAATCTGGTCCTTAATTCAAAAGTTGTTTCAGTGCTGCAAAGATGAAAGTTCAATGTAATTATTATGAACATTCCTGGCCAAATTATCCAAATAAATTCTACTGCTGTGAAGTGAGAAGTCAACAAATTGTGGATGATCAAGAACTTGAATTTATTGGAAATCATTTAAACTGTAAAACAAGCAATGATGTGACTTTTATTTATTTTTGCAATTGTAATTTGAACAAACTTCCTAAAAATCTTTCTAAAGTCTTTCCAAATTTAAATATTATTGTTATTTCCTATTCAAAATTAAAAACAATTTGTAAAAATGACTTGAGTGGATTTAAAAAATTGAAAATATTTTCTTGCTGTAACAATGACATTGAGTTTGTTCCTGGCAATCTTTTTGAAGACTTAAGATGTTTGGAATGGATTACATTTTATATCAACAAAAAATTAAAAATAATCGAGCCAAATTTATTGAATAAGCTTGAAAACTTAAAATGTGTCCATTTAGAAAAAAATTTAAATCATAACATTGAGTTCACAGTTTGGAATTCACCAACATCAACACTTGATGAAGTTAAAAATGATCTTGCTGAAAAGTTTTTTGCATTGGATTTGCCATCAGTTAAAGATTTTATCATGAAGCAAGAGGATCCATTAAAAGAATTAAAGAAATATTTCACAAAAGTCAAAACAACTGATGCCAATATTAAAATTTTGAAGCTTAAGAACGAAATCACAGAAGATTCAATCCAAAATGGCCTCCTCGGTGATCTCAAAAGGTTCCTACAGAACGAAAACGTCAAAGACTTCAAAATCATCATCGGTTCCAAAGAATTCATGGTCCACAAGTTCCTCTTAGCTGCTCGCTCTCCAACTCTGGCTGAAACATTCAGCAAAAATCCAGATGCAGACAGCCTTATACTTATTGACATCACTGAGGAAATGTTTGAGAAAATCTTAAAATTCCTTTACACTGATGAAATTCCAGGCGAGGCTGGGATGAATTATGTGCAACTTTTTGGAGCTGCTGAACGTCTGCAAATCATCGAGCTTAAAAACTTTGCAGTTAAGAAGATTTTAGAAAATATCAGTAATTTAAATGCTTTGGAGCTTCTTACAATGGCCAACAGATACAAGCATGATGAATTGATACAGGCGGCATTCGAAGAAGTTAAAAAAAAGTATCCAGAAATTCCATTTAAAAATGAATGGTTCAAAGATCCAGAACGAGTAGTCATGGTTATTGAAGCATTTTTAAAAAAGGAAGGAGCTATAAGACGCATTACAACTGAATACGAAAATTTGATTTTGTAATAACAAAAAATTGTTTTTTTTTATTTTTCACATTAAATAAATAATAATCAATCTTTATTAATATATTAAAAAACTAGGCTATCCGGAGGCGCCCGTGGCGCCTCTTATCAGGGTTAAAATTTGATTACTATTATGTAAATAACTGTAAGACGCAAATAACCATAATGTTTTTAAGGTCAATCCTACCACAAAACTTCACATGGCCTCACAAAACTCCTCAAACTCGGACCCCCTTAATCCCTCAAAAATTTTATAAATGGCTTCACAAAACTTCACAGGGCTTCACAAACCCCCTCGAACTCGAGCTTCGCATGGCTTCACAAAACTTCACAAAATTTTATATGGCTTCACAAAATATTCCTGACACCAAACTTTTCCCACAAACCCCCTCACCTTACCCCCCCCCCCACCCACCTTGTCAGCACCCCTAAAATCATTGGCTTCACAAAATATATCGACACCCACCTTGTCCCCATCCCCCACCTGACACCCACCCCCCACCTGACACCCACCCCCCACCTGACACCCACACCCACCTGACAACCACCTTGTCAACACTCCTTAAATTTTTGTCTTCACACGGCTTCACAAATGTCTTCACATTGCTTCCGTTCCAGAGTCAGTGAATCAGTGAGTTGGGCTTTTATATATTAGATAAATAAAATAGTCAACAAAAAGTAGGGAAAAAATTTAGTTAAAAAACTTTATCAACCATTATCAACTTATTTAAAAAATATGTAATCTTATCAACCAATAAATAAAATATTTTAAAAATAACCAAGGGGCAGTTCACAAATGACGTCCAAAGAGGGTGTGGGGGGGTTATTTAATTTAATTATTTTTTTTTAAACGTACTTACTTACTTTGTTGACCGTACAGATCAATTGTGATCCATGGCCTCCCTCAAATGTCGCTGGAAGCTGGCTCTATTGCTGACTACCGCTTGTCAATTTCCTATACCAAATGCAATGCTGTCTCTATCAACAGCCTCCTTCCACGAGTTCTTTGGTCTTCCACGTGCTCGCTTGTCATCTAATTAGTCAGACTTGAAAATCTTCACTAATGGAGCTTCCACAGATCTCCTTAATACTTATGCCCTGCCCATCGGAGCCTGTTTAATTTGATTCGTTTTACGATATCAGCTTTTTTTTAATAAAAAAATGACCGTTAATTTCGGACGTCATATATGAACGACCATAAGCTTTATCATCAATTTTAATTATCAAGAAAATTTACAATCTAATCATAATTAGCTTTTTAACTGGAATAGCATCAAGTTATTAGCCCTGGCAACCAGTAACCAGCAACCAGGAATCAACAAGCAACTCTTAATTCAAAAAGTCCAGCATACAGCCATACAAACAATCACAATTTCATTAACTTACAGCAATTTAATAAAAGTAGCAAAGAAATTAAGCACATATAAAAAATCAGAAAAGTACAGCACTTGAGTAAATAAGCATGAATCGACACAAAACATGAGCCATAAAATGAAGCATAAAATCTGAGAATTAAGTTGGACTTGTTATTATTAAATGGCATTAGATGCAAACAACAAAGAACAGATTCGTATTTATTTGCACAAAACTGCTTTCCTGCTCTGTGTTGTTTTTCAGCTTTCATTGCACCTTCAGGCTATATCCAATCCAATACTTTTTACGATTTTCTCTTCTTTTTGCAATTTAAATTACATGCATTGAACTTTGGATTTATTTTTTTGGCTCATTTTAGAATTTTTATTTGAAGATTTTTTTGATGTGTTTTGAATGGGGTGTGGATGAGAGGGGATGAGGGGGGGTTAGGGGGTATGAGGGGAGATGAGGGGGGATTAGGGGTTATGAGGGGGGATGACGGGGGATGAGGGGGGATAAGTAGGGGATGAGGGAGGATGAGGGGGGATGAAATGGAGGGTTATAGGAATAATAAGGTTTACATCAGTGAATGAATTTGAGAGCCGAGGGATCCGTTCACTAATTACATAACGATTTTAAGGGGAAAAGGGGTTTAAACGTTGTTTTTTTCGCGTAACATAATAAGTGAACGGCATCAAGGTAGCAGCAGGATTGAGAGTAATAAATGCCGTAAGAGCCATTTGAGGGTCTTCGTAGGCGGGTTTCAAGAGCTATCCGGGGCATCCCCTCTATCCTCCATCTAGGTTCTCTAAGGCCAATGTGGAGTAGGATGGCTCTTTAAAAACTTCCCAATACCAACCCACACTGCCCTAGAAGAATCTAGGTGGAAAATAGGGTAGCGTAATCTAGGATGACTTATGTACCCTGATGAGCGTAGTGGGATGCCCCGGATAACCACAGAAACCGTCCCCAGTTGATGGTATTTTCTTGCTAGATTCTTGACCTCTATCTTGTAAAAGATTCTATTGTTGACCTTAGATTACTCGTCTGAAGAAGGTTTCTCGGTTTGCCCCAGCATCTATGAATACCTAAACTTACCCTAAGTAGTCCTTAGCTCACTACCTTAAAGGATATCATTAATATTCACATGTTTTCTTTCAAGCCTTGATTGTTCCCTTCTTGTCCTATAAGAAAAGGTTTGTTAAGATACTGGAGTATCCAAATAAGTCACTATCAGCCTCCCCCGTTCCCTCCTTGCTACCTCAATGATGTCCAAGACACCGGCTTAGAGTCATACATTTGAAATTAATCTTTGGGATCTGACCAATCCCTTGGTTACGTTCCTGTTCAGTCCTTATATCCAACAAAAGTAATTATAAGAACCGAATAAATAAATTTCACATTTCACATTTCTTTATTTTGTTTTTTTTTTCTTCGCATCGTTTTTTTCTACTCGATTTTGATTTCAGCATTTCTTTCTGTAAATGCCTTGCGGGAAGTGAAGGGGAAACAAAGAAGATGGAAAGAAAATCTTTAACAAAAATAAAAAAGAAAAAAGATTGAAATTGGAAATCAATATGGGAATTGAAATGATTTAGAAAAATAAAATCTGTGAATTTTAAATTTAAATATTTTAAAAATTTGAGGGAATTGGTTTTAGGGGCTGGGCTGTTCACTTGTTACGTAACACATTAAAGAACTTTTGTCAAACTTGTCACTTTTGTTTAAAATCTCCTGGCCCTCCAGTAATTAAATATGCACGATAGTCTAGACTCTAGAGCAGTGTTGCCCAAACTGTGTGCCGCGGCACACTTATTTTTTGTAAATGACGCAAAAAGTATGCTATGTGCGACTTTCGTCATGACTTAACCATAAGGAGTGCCGTGGCTCAAAAAAGTTTCGACAACACTGCATTAGAGGCTGAAACAATAGACGTCAATTATGAACAGTCCCATTGGAATAACTGAGAATTTTAAAACCAATAAAACTTTCAAAAAAATTAGATTCATCAATAAGGAATAGCTTATAATATTCAATATGCAAAGGCTGTTGATCGATTTTAGCCTGTTTGTGGTCAAAAACGGGGCATGTTCCATTTTAGCTCTGAAAAGAGGGGCAGAAAAAAAGGTTCAAAAAAGCGGGACATTAAGCATTGTAGGCGGAGCTTTGATCAAAAAAGCAGGACTATTCCGTGTCTTTGCAATGTGCAGATCTTGCAAGTAGTTCGGATTCCACTATGATCTGTAGGTCTAAAGGGTATGGTACAATAGATTCTTTAAAAGTTGAATCGCAGTGCCTTCTGTTAAAAGGCTGGGTCCTTCAAACATTATTAGGTCTGTACCGCTCAAAAGTGCACAGTTTGACAGCCTAAATATACATCATCATTAGCATTAACCTTGAAATTAAAGCGTCAATAACATTTAGGGGCTGTTCACTTATTACGTAACACGAAAAAATGACTTTTTAAACCCCCCTCGTAACAAAATTTGTACGAAAAAAAAATTTCCTTGTTTGAACCGTAACAAAATCTTAGACCCCCCTCCCCCCCTAAAAGCGTTACGTAATAAGTGAATGGCCCTTTTTTTAAATTCTATTTTTTAGTCGTCTTCATTCAAGGTGTGGAAACTATCCCAAATATTCCATTTATCCCACATGTCCCAAAAATATTCAAAATAATCCCTGAGCCTGTATACATTAGAATTGAGATATCCCAACGTATCCTGAAATTACACGTCCAATACACTAAGGATACGTTGGGATATCCTTATTATCGTGGATACATGCTCAGGAATTTTTTGAATATTTTTGGTATATGTGGGATAAATGGAATTTTTGGGATAGTTTCCACGCCTTGACTTCATTTAAATATTTATTGCTTTTTAATTAATGCTAATTCAAGCTACAAAAGACACATCTTCTTCCATGTGTGTGACTGACCAAAAAAACAACATTTTTCATCTTCGCTGATTTTTTTTTCCTCAGTTTGGTCTTTTTGTGTTGATCTGAAAGGCTGCAGATTTTTTAATTTGTTCTATTTTTTTATTAATTTGATTAGAATTGTGCAGTTAAACTCACTACTTATAAATGAAGGAAATGAATCTTAAATATTTCATCTTTTATTCAATATTCTGGTCCATAAACCAAACTAAATGTCAAGTGGCAAAATGTGATTACAGTTATCAAAATTACTGGTCTACGGGCTATAAAACTACAAATACTTCTTATTATACTTGTTATTTGGACACACGGCAAGCAAATTATAATGAAAAGCTGATACAAATTGACGGAAAACATGAAATTGGACACAGTGATGATGACGTAAAGTGGATTGGTAACAACAAACTGAAGACATTTTCATCAATTATCTGCCAAAAGTTTCCAAATCTTAAAGTTGTTCAAATAACCGACGCAGAACTGGATTCAATTGAGGAAGATTCGTTGTTCAATTGCAATAATTTGGATCATTTATTAATGCATAAGAATAAAATTCGAGAACTTCCTGAATATATCCTTATAAAAAATTCAAAGCTGACATTATTAAGACTTTACAGCAATCAACTGACAACGGTGCCTGAAAATTTCCTTTTATACCAAAAGAATCTTGAAGATTTAGACTTGAATGACAATCAAATTGAGTTTTTGCCTGGCAACATTTTTCGATCACTTCAGAAACTTGAACTGCTGTATTTGTACAAAAATAAGCTTCGTTCAATAAATCCAGAATGGTTTGTAAACCTGCAGAATTTAAAGTGGTTACGCCTTGATGGAAATCAAATTTCTGACATTCCGTCAAAATGTTTTGCAGCACTGAGAAATTTGGAAAAATTGTGGATTTACGAAAACAGAATAAAAAGTTTAAAATCAGACAATTTTGATGGTCTTCAGAACTTGAATATATTAAATTTGAATGATAATGAAATTTTCGATCTTCCAGTCGATGTTTTTGCTTCATTAAAAAGCCTCGATGGATTAAGTTTAAACAACAATAAGCTAACAACAATTCACTCAGACTCTTTCAAATCAGTTCACAATAAATTCACAAGCATTTATGTAGGAGACAATTTAATTAATGCAATCGATGAAAAGTTGATAGATGACATCAGCACTTTGTTCCATTTTAACATGACAAACAACATTTGCAGTCAACTTTATTTAAAAACTAGAAATCAACTAAAATCGATGCTTAAAGAATGTTTTAATAATTATCAGCCTCGACATCAGCATCAATCTCAAATTAGTCGTCCTTTTCACCATCAACTTATAGCGTCAACTTCAAATATTTGCGGCAGATCATCGACAGGTCAAGGTAATATAATTGGTGGATCGACCATCTCCCGAGGAAGCTTTCCATGGTAAGCTAATCATGTCCAAGGGACTGTTCACTTATTACGTAACGCGAAAAAATGACTTCTTAGACCCCCCCCCCCCCCCCTCGTAACAAAATTTGTATGAAAACAAAATTTCCTTGTTTGAACCGTAACAAAATCTTAGACCCCCCCTCCCCCTAAAAGCGTTACGTAATAAGTGAATGGCCCCCAAGTTAATTTAAACAATTTTTATTATTATTTTTACTATAAAGGATAACGGCATTGGTTAAACCAACAGGAGACTTCTTTTGTGGTGGAACACTCGTGTCAAATCGGAAAGTTCTGACAGGTAAGAATCAAAAATGTTATTATAGAGGAGAGGAGCTGGTAATTTGAGGCTTCTGGACGCTTGATATTATTTTTTTTTCACAATAATTCATTTAATTTTAACAGTGTTGTCCAAACTTTTTGAGCCACGGCACACCCAAGGGGTAAATCATGACTGCAGTCGCACACAGGATGCGAATTGTGTCATTTCCAAAAAAAAAAAATTAAGACACACTGGTGTGCCACACAGTTTGAACAACACTGATTTAGTTGACCCCCCCCCCCCCACCTGGACCTCATAGGTGAACGGTCACTTAAGACCGGCCCCTTAAATGTCTCTAGTCCAATCAGAATTTAGTTTTAAGGGGTTTGATACATTTTTTCATTATTTTCAATTAATATTTATCATTTAAAAAAAAAGGGGTGGGTGTGAACCCCGAACCCCTCTGCCTGCTTCCCTTAATATCTAATTCCTAAAATTATTTATCAACTTTTTTCTAATACAGCTGCACATTGCATCCAAGACAAGCACACAACGACAGCAACAACAGCAAGTGAAATTATAGTCCAACTCGGTGTTTATGATCTCAAAAGAACCATCGAAATTGGCAGAATTCCATATGCTGTCGAGACAGTCAACGTTCATTCAAGCTGGAATACATTAAGTGAGCCTTACGATTATGATATTGCTGTGCTGGTCCTCGACACTGAAGTAACTTTTAACAAATTTATTCAACCCATTTGTATGCCAAACTTAAATATCGTATCTATAAAAACTGGCATTGTCGTTGGATTTGGCAAAAGTGAAGACACAACAAAAGTGCACGAAAACATTCCAAAAATGCTCGAGACACCAATTCACAGTAATGAGGACTGCTTTTTCCATGAATACCGTTTGGTGAAACTGTCAAGCAAGCGAACGTTTTGTGGAGGAACTGGAACTGGCATAGGAGTTTGTCGAGGTGACAGTGGTGGTGGATTAATCGTTAATGATGGCGGTGCTTACTATCTACGTGGAATTGTATCTTCTTCGCTGATTGGAGGACCACATGGATGTGATGTTGACACTTATTCTGTATACACAGATGTGACCAAATACATCGATTGGATTAATGGAATCTCAACAAGTCGATTTTAAATACTCATTAAGATTTAAGTGATGGATTTAAGGGATAACTTGGTGATGGATTTTGTTATTAAATCATTAAAATTAAGTTAAGGTGGAGGATTTGATCTTTTCATCAGTTCTGCACATTTGACTTTAGCTTAAATTCACAAACTTATTAGGCGTACCTTAAAAATTATCTTACTCTAAACCAGTGTTGTTCAACCTATTTTGAGCCAAGGCATACCTTAGAGGTGGGCCATTACAAAAGTCGCATACAGCATGCGGCTCGCGTCATTTACAAAAAAATTCTACGGCACATCAGTGCTACGCGGCACACAGTTTGGACAACACTGCTTAAAACCAAAATCAAGAACACAAAACACTACGAAATTGAAAAAAAAATCAACATAATTTAAAAATTCTCCTCAATTTTATATGCTCTCGATTGTTCCTTCCTCATTGTTACACTTGACAAACACTGCATTTTTTATTATTTTTAATAAAGTTCTCCGTTTCTCATTATTATTGTAATTATTATGATTATTTTTCGACAAGGCCTGTCATTGTTGTTAAACTGATACGGCTACTAATGATTTGTGCATTAATGGGTTTCTCTTTACGGGTGTTTAGAGTGAGGATGTGGGATGTTGAGGAAGAGGTTAAGTTTGAAATTTTATAAAGTAAATTAGAGCGCATTTTTCAGAATATTTCTTTAAACTTTTGAAGGTTAGTTTAATTTTATTTTATGTTTTCAATAGTAAAACTTTTAAAAAAATTTTTGCACTTTTTAATTTATTTTTACTTTTTGACATTTTTCAAATTTTTAAACTTTTTTAAATTTTTTCACTTTTTAAATAAATTTAAACATTTTTTACGTTTTTACCTTTTTTTATTTTTTTAAAAAACAGAAATTTTTTTTAAATTCAATTTTTTTAAATTTAAAAATTTTCAAATTTTAATTTCCAATGATTTTGAAGTTTTTAAGATATTTAAAAAAAATTCAGTTTTCTTCAACAATTTGAAACTTTTAAAATTTATTTAAACATTTTAAATAAGTTTTAAATCTTTTTAATCTTAAAACATAATTAAAAAATATTCGAAAATTCATCGCACTCCAGACAACCAGCCACAATAGCACATTCACATAAAATGTGTAATAAAAAAAATCACAATATTTTTCAGAATAATAAATAAAAAATATGAACATTTGTGCACTAAACGAGTAATTTTGATTTGTTTGACATTTAATATCATAATTCATGCACACCAACCACATACATCCATAAAAAATAAATATTAGACACATAGCACAGTGAATGAGATGTTATTTATGCTAAATATGTTATGCGGTAGAAAATTTTTTTTCTTTTTTTTTCTATCATTTCATAAATAACAGGCGTGAAATTCATATCCTGTGGGCAAGAATCTATGAAAACGATACACAATGATTAGTTTAAGGAAATGAATAAAAAAAATTTGTAGCTGAAAATGTTAAAAATTGATTATACATTAGACACGTGCGTGATTTTTGTTGTTCACTACTTCGATACTTTATTTTGATACTCGAGATTTTTTGTTGCATAAATGAAGTTTAGGAAATTTAATTCTATTAATTAGTAAAAATTATATTTTCAAGTATTTTTTAAGACTATTTTAACATGGGTTGTTGAATTAAAATTGAACGATTTTTTGTACTACAAGATTAGAAACAGCACTAAGATAAGATTAAAAGCAAGACTAAGACAAGATTAGAAACAGGACTAAGACAAGATTAGAATCAGGACTAAGACAAGATTAGAAGCAGGACTAAGACAAGATTAGAAGCAGGACTAAGACAAGATTAGAAGCAAGACTAAGACAAGATTAGAAGTAGGACTAAGACAAGATTAGAAGTAGGACTAAGACAAGATTAGAAGCAGGACTAAGACAAGATTAGAAGTAGGGCTAAGGCAAGATTAGAAGCAGAACTAAGACATGATTAGAAGCAAGACTAAAACAAGATTAGGAACAAGACTAAGACAAGATTAGAAGCAGAACTAAAACAAGATTAGAAGTAGGACTAAGACAAGATTAGAAGTAGGACTAAGACAAGATTAGAAGCAGGACTAAGACAAGATTAGAAGTAGGACTAAGACAAGATTAGAAGCAAGACTAAGACAAGATTAGAAGTAGGACTAAGACAAGATTAGAAGTAGGACTAAGACAAGATTAGAAGCAGGACTAAGACAAGATTAGAATCAGGACTAAGACAAGATTAGAATCAGGACTAAGACAAGATTAGAAGCAGGACTAAGACAAGATTAGAAGCAGGACTAAGACAAGATTAGAAGCAAGACTAAGACAAGATTAGAAGTAGGACTAAGACAAGATTAGAAGTAGGACTAAGACAAGATTAGAAGCAGGACTAAGACAAGATTAGAAGTAGGGCTAAGGCAAGATTAGAAGCAGAACTAAGACATGATTAGAAGCAAGACTAAGACAAGATTAGGAACAAGACTAAGACAAGATTAGAAGCAGAACTAAAACAAGATTAGAAGTAGGACTAAGACAAGATTAGAAGTAGGACTAAGACAAGATTAGAAGCAGGACTAAGACAAGATTAGAAGTAGGGCTAAGGCAAGATTAGAAGCAGAACTAAGACATGATTAGAAGCAAGACTAAGACAAGATTAGAAACAAGACTAAGACAAGATTAGAAGCAGAACTAAAACAAGATTAGAAATAGGACTAAGACAAGATTAGAAGCAGGACTAAGACAAGATTAGAAATAGGACTAAGACAAGATTAGAAGCAGAACTAAAACAAGATTAGAAATAGGACTAAGACAAGATTAGAAGCAGGACTAAGACAAGATTAGAAATAGGACTAAGACAAGATTAAAAGCAGGACTAAGACAAGATTAGAAGCAGGACTAAGACAAGATTAGAAGTAGGGCTAAGGCAAGATTAGAAGCAGAACTAAGACATGATTAGAAGCAAGACTAAAACAAGATTAGGAACAAGACTAAGACAAGATTAGAAGCAGAACTAAAACAAGATTAGAAGCAGAACTAAAACAAGATTAGAAGTAGGACTAAGACAAGATTAGAAGCAGGACTAAGACAAGATTAGAAGTAGGGCTAAGGCAAGATTAGAAGCAGAACTAAGACATGATTAGAAGCAAGACTAAGACAAGATTAGGAACAAGACTAAGACAAGATTAGAAGCAGAACTAAAACAAGATTAGAAGTAGGACTAAGACAAGATTAGAAGTAGGACTAAGACAAGATTAGAAGCAGGACTAAGACAAGATTAGAAGTAGGGCTAAGGCAAGATTAGAAGCAGAACTAAGACATGATTAGAAGCAAGACTAAGACAAGATTAGAAACAAGACTAAGACAAGATTAGAAGCAGAACTAAAACAAGATTAGAAATAGGACTAAGACAAGATTAGAAGCAGGACTAAGACAAGATTAGAAATAGGACTAAGACAAGATTAGAAGCAGAACTAAAACAAGATTAGAAATAGGACTAAGACAAGATTAGAAGCAGGACTAAGACAAGATTAGAAATAGGACTAAGACAAGATTAAAAGCAGGACTAAGACAAGATTAGAAGCAGGACTAAGACAAGATTAGAAGTAGGGCTAAGGCAAGATTAGAAGCAGAACTAAGACATGATTAGAAGCAAGACTAAAACAAGATTAGGAACAAGACTAAGACAAGATTAGAAGCAGAACTAAAACAAGATTAGAAGCAGAACTAAAACAAGATTAGAAGTAGGACTAAGACAAGATTAGAAGCAGGACTAAGACAAGATTAGAAGTAGGGCTAAGGCAAGATTAGAAGCAGAACTAAGACATGATTAGAAGCAAGACTAAAACAAGATTAGGAACAAGACTAAGACAAGATTAGAAGCAGAACTAAAACAAGATTAGAAATAGGACTAAGACAAGATTAGAAGCAGGACTAAGACAAGATTAGAAGTAGGACTAAGACAAGATTAAAAGCAGGACTAAGACAAGATTAGAAGCAGGACTAAGACAAGATTAGAAGTAGGGCTAAGGCAAGATTAGAAGCAGAACTAAGACATGATTAGAAGCAAGACTAAGACAAGATTAGAAGCAGAACTAAAACAAGATTAGAAGTAGGACTAAGACAAGATTAGAAGTAGGAAGATTAGGAGTAGTACAGGAAAAAAAGTAGGACTAGAAATCATAACTAATCAAATCCTCATATTCTATTCCAACTCACCAAGAATTCCCACAGAAAAAAAATATCCCAATTATCCATAATATACAATTCAACAACCAAAACGATTTCATTTAATAATCTAATTTTTCTATTAATATCTCAAGTGCAAAAAGCAGCCAAAGCAACACGTTACCTGATACTCGAAACTGCTACTTCATCATCAAAAATATAACAAAATAAATTCCTAAAAAACTGCAGCACAATGTAACAAAAAAAATATTAAAACAAATTGAAGAAAGAAGGAGAAGCTAAGAGGCGGAAAAGCAATTTTCCAATTATTTTTCTTCATTCGCGTGTGCCGATATGTATTAAGCATCTCATATATGTGAATCATTTAATTAAAAATAAGAATAATATATAAAAAAAATTGTAGAGTAAGATTGGCTGTTAGTTATAATATGTTTATGCCTCTTACATGCTCTCGATCTGCTTTTTTACTCCCGTTTCTCTTACAACCGGCACGTGCGATTTGATGGTTAGAAAAAAAGAGAAATGAGCAGAGTGAAATTTAATGAACTCAACAGTCGAGGAGGGGTCGTGCTAATTTGTTAGACTTTACTGTCAAAAAATCATCATTTTGTGATATTTCATCCGTAGCTTGCAAAATAATGTCATATATTAATATGTACTCATGTACTTTATGGTGTTTTGAATGGGTGTGTGTCCTGATGTTTACTGTGAATGATATTATGAGATGTGAAGAGGGGTTCGGTATCGGATACTTGATGCTATTATGTGAATGGAATATTTAACTTAAAATCCTTAGTATTTTAATAATTTTATACAATATCTAGTAAATCAAGTCTTATTTTCAATGTTGACGCTCAGCTCTAGTTTTCAATGATGACGCTCAGCTCTAGTTTTCAATATTGACGCTCAGCTCTGGTTTTCAATGATGATGCTAAGCTCTAGTTTTCAATAATGACGCTCAACTTTAGGTTTCAATAATAACGCTCAGATCTAGTTTTCAATAACGAGGCTCAGCTCTAGTTTTATATTGACGCTCAGCTTTAGTTTTCATATTGACGCTCAGCTCTAGTTTTCAATAATTACGCTCAGCTCTAGTTTTCAATGGTGTCGCTTAGCTCTAGTTTTTAATGATGACGCTCAGCTCTAGTTTTCAATAATGATGCTTAACTTTAGTTTTCAATAATAACGCTCAGTTCTAAGTTTCAATAATGACGCTCAGCTCTAGTTTTCAATAATCATGCTCAGCTCTAGTTTTCAATAATTACGCTTCGGTCTAGTTTTCAATATTGACGTTCAGCTCTAGTTTTCAATAATGACGCTCAGCTCGAGCTTTTAATAATGACGCTTAGCTCTAGTTTTTAATAATGACGCTCTGCTCTAGTTTTCAATATTACGCTCAGCTCTAGTTTTCAATAATGACGCTCAGCTCTAGTTTTCAATATTGACGCTTAGCTCTAGTTTTCGATGATGACGCTCAGCTCTAGTTTTCAATAATGATGCTCAACTTTAGTTTTCAATAATAACGCTCAGTTCTAAGTTTCAATAATGACGCTCAGCTCTAGTTTTCAATAATCATGCTCAGCTCTAGTTTTCAATAATTACGCTTAGCTCTAGTTTTCAATATTGACGTTCAGCTCTAGTTTTCAATAATGACGCTCAGCTCGAGCTTTCAATAATGACGCTTAGCTCTAGTTTTTAATAATGACGCTCTGCTCTAGTTTTCAATAATACGCTTAGCTCTATTTTTCAATAATTACGCTCAGCTCTAGTTTTCAATAGTGTCGCTTAGCTCTAGTTTTTAATGATGACGCTCAGCTCTAGTTTTCAATAATGATGCTCAACTTTAGTTTTCAATAATAACGCTCAGTTCTAAGTTTCAATAATTACGCTCAGCTCTAGTTTTCAATAATTACGCTTAGCTCTAGTTTTCAATAATGACGCTCAGCTCTAGTTTTCAATATTGACGCTCAGCTCTAGTTTTCAATGATGACGCTCAGCTCTAGTTTTCACTAATGACGCTCATCTCTTGTTTTCAAAACTACAAATTCCAACCTGTACCCAACCCCTGTCACTCTCATCCAATATATTCAACTAGCCACTAGGCATGTAGACGCACACATGCCGTAATGTAAATAAAGTGGGTGAATGCAAAACATTCGGATCAGCACAAAAAAAGACAGAAATTCATCAACATTAAGCAACACACAAAAAAATGTCAACAATTGAATTTGATGCTCATTTTCGGTACCGAATAATTTTTTTCCATCCCAATTGACTTGTAAAGTGAGTCCTCATGGGGGACCAATATCCGGATGTCATAGAGACTGCTGTAAATTTCCTTAGAATATAAATTTCATTACATCCAAAATAAAAAGGTGGCAAACAGAAAAAGTTTCACGTCGACTGAACTCAAATGTAATCCAATTTATATGAATTTTGAAGGAACGAGAGAAGAAGGAAGAAGAAATTGGGATAATCTGTTGAAATACCGCATAAATACCTCTTGATGAACTCTACTGTATTTACTTTTATTTATTGTTGTCCTAATCTTCAATTTCCCGGAGTATCATCATCATCTGTGAGCTGATCTGAACTGTTTTTTTGAGATACTCATTACTCCATCCACAGTTTAATTTCGTAACATTTAAAAGAGAATAAAAGAAAGAAACGAAAATTTCTTGTTGTTGTTAGAAAAGTTTTTAATCTCATTAAGAAATGAAATAAAATACTCGAGTTTAATTTCTACTCTTTTTTTTACTCCTTTATTGTTACTTTTTTTCATGTTCTTCTGCTTGTTTTATTTTCTAATTCAGGGGTTGAAAGTAAAGGTTTTGTTTAGAATTTAGGATTTTAAGCAGGTATGAAGTTTGTTGTTGATCTTGCTTTAAAGATGTTTTAAATTGCCAATAATGGCTAAGTTATAAATGATACACAAAGAAACTAAGACAACTAATGACTATATTTGACTAGATTTGACTAGGTTCCAAATAAGTTTTACTAAGTTTGACTAAGTTTGACTAGGTTTGACTAAGTTTGACTAGGTTTGACTAAGTTTGACTAGGTTTGACTGGGTTTGACTAAATTCGACTAAGTTTGACTAGTTTTTGACTAAGTTTGACTAGGTTTGACTAGATTTGGACTAGGTTTGACTAAGTTTGACTAGGTTTGACTAAGTTTGACTAGATATGACTAAGTTTAACTAGGTTTGACTAGATTTGACTAGGTTTGTCTAAGTTTGACTAGGTTTGACTAAGTTTGACTAGGTTTGACTAAGTTTGACTAGGTTTGACAAGGTTTGAACAAAGTTTGAACAAAGTTTGACTAGGTTTGACTAGGTTTGACTAGTTTTGACTAGGTTTCAAATAAGTTTTACTAGTTTTGACTAAGTTTGACTAGATTTGACTAGCTTTGACTAGGTTTGACTAAGTTTAAATAGGTTTGACTAAGTTTGACTAGTTTTGACTAAGTTTGACTAGGTTTGACTATATTTGACTAGGTTTGACTAGGTTTGACTAGGTTTGACTAAGTTTGGCTAGATTTGGCTAATATGAATTTCATTTGAGACCCATCCTAATAATTTCCATACCCCTTCCATACCCATCCCATACCGTCATCAATATCGATCTCTAACTTTCTCGTTTCTTTCTTTTCTCAAAACATTTTCATGTTGACGATAAAAAGAAGAAGACAGAAATAGAACTAAAGAGAATAAGAGCATAATGATGATGATGTTTCACGAGGACGCAGCCTGAGGCACTGCAGAGAAATGGGATCACCCAAATGGATTAATTAAAAGTTTCTTTTTCTAACAAAAAATAGTCCTGAATATCTTTTCTCGATTTTAGGTTGTGTAAATATTTTCATTGCGTTTTTTCACCTTTCCGTTCGGTTCCTTGTGCCTGAAAAAAAATTTCATGCAACATCAAAACCGCAAAAATAAGTTTTTTTTTTTCAATTTTCTTTTGTTGTTTGTGACATCCATTCACATTTGCTTTTATCTTTTGTTTAAATGCGCAAACATATTTGTGAGTCGTGGGATGGAATGTCTTTAAAGCAGGGTGAGTGCTGATAATTAAAAAATGGATGATTAGACGCGTGTTTGATTTTAAGGAGATGTGACTGGATCAAAGGAGAAGTTAAATGAGGTAAAATAATTGAATTTATGTGGAAGAGCATGAGATGAATTGGATAAGTACAAAAATGTATAGAAGTTTCTTCGATGGTCTAAATGGAGTTATTTGAAGATTTGTTTAAGAATCTGCGAATTAATTTCCCAACTATGCAACGAAATTGAAACCGTTGCTTAGCATCACCAACAATGAATAACCATAATTGAACTTTACTATCCGCGGACAAGCATCACAACCCGCGGTTTATCATCACCAACTACGAGTTTGCTTAACAAACTTCAGTTTGACATAAGAAACCACAGATTAGCATCACAAAGCCATGGATTATCCATTCAAACATCATCACAAGCCGCGGATTATCATCACAAGCCGCAGATAATAATCACAAGCCGCAGATTAGCATCACAATCTCTTTCAAATCAGTCTGATATCCAGCATCATTATTCCAAAAAAAACAGACAAACGAACAAAAAATTATACGAAATTCCCAAAATGCCTCCTCAAAAAATTCCAAATTAAACCTAATGACAATGTCTGCCGCTTATGTATCCCCAAAGGCTAAGGAAGAGACTAGAAAATGCATTTAATAAAACCAAACAAACATCATCAAGTGCAATTATTACATCCATAAATATCAATTTCGATCATCAAAACACAAACAACAAATCTCATGTGGAGCATTAAGATGATGAAGATAATAAGTCCATACAGCACAGTTGGTGATCAGTTCAGGTCGAGTGGCGATAAAAAAAGAGAGTGGAATTTCGCGATTAATGGCTCGTGCTTGAAACACACATAAATCGCCTTAAAGATTATTCAATGAAATCAACCGTGAATGAGTTTCGGACCCGGCCATCAGCAATATTAGCGGTGCTTTGAGGCTGTCAATTAGGCTCTTTGGAATTTCTTTCTCATTTTTTATTTTTTTTTTTGAGCTTCGTGAGGAGAAATTTCATTCATTTTTTTTTTGTTGCTGGTTTCGGTAGTGAATCCTACGGCATATACACTCGACTCATTCATAGACTTAGATTTAGTTTTCATCTCCATTTATGTCGCTGTGGGCAACTCTTTTTCTTTACCTTTTTTTTTGTTTCTACTGTTGTTATTAATATTAGTTGTGTTGTTCGTTATTTAAGTTTTGTTACTAGGATGTGGGGCTCGTTAAGTTGTGAATTAAATTCCTTTGTTTTATTTCCAAATGAATTTACATTATTTTCAGCATTTCTAAGATTTTTAGCTTCACAAGCCGCATTTTAAGAGTAACATTTGAATTTATATGCGGTGGTTTCTAGTTTGGATTTAAACAATTAGATTAGAAGCTTTATTTCAAGTCTTAAGTAACAAATTTTTGATTTAAATGCTCAATAAAAATTAAAAATCTGTGAAAATAACCAAATTTGATTCTCATAGTCCGCACATTGATATCACAGCCCGCAGTTGAACGTCACAGTTTACGGCTTAACTGAGTAGATTAAAAAAGTGTCAAAGTCCACTTTTGAACACCACAAACCGTGGTTAACTTGTCTCAGTGCAGTTTTGAGTGTCATAATCCGCAGTTAAGTGTAGAAATCTTTACCTTTTTTTTAATGTTATGAGATAATTTTGTTTTTAATGTGTGCAGTTTAGCTTCACAATCTGCGGTCTAGTATCATAGACTGGAAATTAGTATCATAGTCTGTAATTTGGTTGGCTTGAAAGTCAATAAACCGCGGTTTAGAATCAGAGACCACGGTTAAGTATCAAAGGCTGTGTTTTGGTATCATAGACCACGGATTAGTATCATAAACCGCTTTTAATTGTCATGATCTGCTGTTATATCATAGTCTTCGGTTAATTAAAATAGTCCGCAGCTTATTGTCCAATTTTGTGGTTTTTTACTTCAACTTATAGTTTAAAGATTTAAGAATTCATTTACTTACAATACCGGTGAATTTCTATTACAATCCGCAACCAAAGCATCCCTTTTCATGCAATGAATAACAATTTGCATTGTTAATACACCAAGTCAGACATTTGATGTCATTCATTAGCTTTAAGTCAAAATTTATCACCTAGAATCGAAAGTCTTTGCAAAACATTAGAACCCTGCAGAATAACATGATCTTTCGTGCTCTAAAAAGTCTGTCAAAAATGTCAAACTTATTTCAAAAAAATCTCCAAATTAATCCATTGAAAACTATAAAACACAACAACTTCATATGTGTAAAAATCTAAGGTCAATGAAATTTTAATGAGAATGAATCTCTCATGTCATCATCAACAACATCGAATGAGTCTCAACTCAAGTTTTTTTTGTCTTCACTTGTACCTGAGATTGTAATAATAGAAAACTATAAACCCATCAAAGTCTCATCTATTTTTTGGGGCTAATTTGTGCCCACGAGGTTTGTGATGAATTTAACAACAACAAAAAAATCATTTGAAATTTGTTGGAGAATTTACTGTAAGGCATTTATCGCTGTTGATTGAAATGTTGGTGAGATTGAAAATTTTGAGGATGATTATTGTAGAATTATAGTGTTATCTGCGGGTTGTGGAGGATAATTGAGAGTTATGAAAATTATACTGACTTATCAGCGGGTTATAAAAATATCTTCTGCTTTTGAAAAATTTTCATTGGCCACTAGAAACCGCGGGTTGTAAACGTTGCCCGCGGATTATGAAACAAATTCAACAGCTATTTAGGATGGTTATTTAAGAAGCAAGTTATGGAAATCGAGTAAGATATTATTAGAATTTGGGAAGATAAAAAAATATACGCAGTTGGCTATTAAAATCCTTGGCTAATGACAAAAATGTGCGGCTTATGATAAAAAACTGCGGCTTATGATAAAAAACTGCGGCTTATGACAACAAATACGCGATTTATGACAAGAAATCTGCGGTTTGTAGTAGAAATTCGTAGTTTATCTAAGTTTTTTTAATTTCTAATGTATTTCGAAGAACTTTTTCTGATAAAAGTCCTCAAAAATCTATCTTTATAAAGTTTCCTCAATGTTCAATTCCAATTGCATCAAAAGAGAAAGATTTTCCAGCAATATAGGCAAAAACTCAATTGTTATAACAATAATTTGCCCTCAACCGATAGCACGAGAGCAATTTTTTCGATATCTTTTGCATGACATGGCCTGAAATGTTTTCTTATTTTTTTTTATGTTTCAGCATCAAATGCCTTCACATCTATCTGAAAAGAAGGCACAAAAGAGACACAAAAAGAGATAAAAGAGTTTTTTTTTTATTTATCTCGAAACGCCTTTTATGTGCCAAACGCGAGAGATATGATAAAGAGCAGTTGTTGTGATGGATTCTTGGGATTTTTTGAGCGAAGCAATGCGATGTTGTGTGGATAGTTGCGATTTGGTCCCTTGTGGTGATGTTTGGGTGGATTTTTTGAGGGTCAAATGGGTTAAAAAAATGCCTATTGACTTATTCGGGGCTATCAATGTAAAATTGACTAGTTTTGAGGATTTAAAGCTTTTAGGGACACCAAAACAGCTCAAATCAACCCAAGCAACCATAAATTCCCACAAAATCACCACAAGACACTGCAAAAAGTTCAAGTCACGTTTCCTTTCAGGCAACAAAGCCCTCAAAATGATCAGCAACAAGATTGTAGGTGGTTGTTCAACTAATTAGGGCATATTTTGTATCTCATGCAATGCACTGTTTATGTGTGCGCGATTATAGAGTTGTGATGAGAATATGAGATGCCTGAATCAAGCCACAATCATCTCTTTTCCATGTTCGAGATCGCTAATGACAGAGTTGAAGTATTTTTTCCATTTTTTTCTAAGTCTGTTGATGGCTTGTGGCGTGTTATATGTTGTGCTTAATAGAAATTTTGAAGAACGAAATTTCGGTGAGTGATGAGAGTGGGTTTTGAACTTCCAGGTTGAGATTTTTTTCTAGGTTATGGCTGAATTTTGCTGAAATTGTAAAACATTTTACTTAAATTGTCAAAATTTGTTTATAATTTTGACAAAATTAGACCAAAAGTCCATCACATTTGCCAAAGTCACCACCCCACACCCACCTGGAAGTTCCATCCATCTCATCACAAAAATTGTATCACAAAAAAATTCTATTTTCTTGCGGCGCCGCACGCGATCCTCATAATCATTCTATGAACAATTTAGACGAAAATTAAATGAAATTGACACTTTTTGTAATGAAAAAACTTTTTTTTACAGACCTTAAAATAATTTATTTATTCATTATTTCTGGCAATAATTCATCGCATTCAATATATTTTGACTATACTGCACCGAATTTACATAATTGGTATTTCAATCGAGATTGGAATTTATTAATGCACAAATACAAAAGAAAAATTGGCATTTTTTTACATCTTCGAAAAATTTTACTTCACCGAGCATCGGGTACAGGAGAATATGCTGCACATTCTCGGTGTAGTAAGTCAGTAAAAAGGATAAAGTAAGAGAATGGAAGGCAGTAACGAGCTGGAGGCGATGAAAAAGCGAATAAATTATTCAAGAAATATTCAAACGAGAAATGAAAAGCACATATACGCGTATACCACAAATGGTGGCTAAAGAGATTGTCCTATTGATAAGATTCTCCTGTTTTGGGGGGTTATGTGAAGCGACGCTTTATATTTATGATGAAAAAAAGATGAAATTTTGAGTCCAATTATAAATATTTTAGAGCAAATCTTTACTTTCGATGCATTTACTTTAAAGCAGTGTTGTCCAAACTTTCTTGAGCCACGGCACACCTTAGGGATAAGCCATTACTAAAGTCGCACACAGCATGCGTCTCGAGTCATTTATAAAAAATTTCTACGGCACACAGTTTAGACAATTCTGCTTTAAAGCGTTGATTTTTGATTTAAATTTTTTAAAGCGTTGTTTCATCATTTAAAACTTACTTGAAGCGTCGCTTTATAATTTGAATTTAAGCAACACGTTACTTAGAAGAATGAAAAAATTAAAATAAAGCTTTACTTTTAATCAAATGTTTGAAACTAAAGCATTGCTTTCCAAAATAAATTCATAGATTGGGTTGCTTCATTTTTGTAATTTTCGAGCATTGCTCTTTAATTTGGTTTGTAAAGCGTTGCTTCAAACTTAAAAACTTACTAAAGCGTTGCTTCAAACATAAAAAATTACTAAAGCGTTGCTTTAAACTTAAAAACTTCCTAAAGTGTTGCTTCAAACGTAAAAACTTACTAAAGCGTTGCTTTAAATTTTAAGAAATTACCAAAGCGTTGCTCAAAAATTGTTTTTAAACAATAAAGCTTTATTTTAAGATTTGATTTTTGTGTTATTTGTCAAAGCGGTGCTTCACAGTTCAACTATTGGACAATCCCTTCAGACACCTTTATTTCAAACTTGACCATACACAAAAGAAAGAAAAAAAATATTTTTTTAATGACAGAGAGGAAGTTGAATTGGCAAAGAATAATAAAAATAATTTTTTTCTTCATTTTCTCTTTTTTTTTCTTGAATATTCAAATTCGCAAATCGCATGTGAAATGAAACAGAGAAAATTTTATTTAGATTTTTTTTGTCAATTCTATTTTGATGATTGTTTTTGGTGATGAGATTTTAATAATTGTGATTTTCTGATTTTCTAAGAGAGTTTTAAGTTTAATTTGAGGTTAGTTTTGATGTAGTCGAGGCAACTTTAGTGAAATTTAAGATTTAGTAATCAAAAATATTAAAAAAAGTGAGAAATTTGATCAAAAAGTCATCAAATAAACTTTAAGATCATTAAAAATTGACATAAAACTAGAACAAATTGCAAAAATCAACAAAATTAATTTTTTAAGTATTTAAAAATCTCAAAAACTTCATCAAAATTCCAAAACTTATTAAGCCCATTCCAACCCCTCAAAAATCCTCATCCTCACCAAAATAACCTCTCATCAAACCCAAAACAATTTCCCATTTAATAAAGCACTTTTATTTACACAAGGGATCATTTAAAATGCATTCATAGCTTAACGATACAGCGAGTAGATAATGTAACTATATAAATTTTAATATTAAATAGGGTAATTTGAATAAAAGTGACGATAAACAGGCAGGCAGAGGGGTTGATGATGTAAATTTCAACAATACTATCTCAAGTATCAAGTTAATCCATTTAGTGTCATGCGCGAAATATGAATTTTATTCATCATTAGTTGAGTTATCTTTTGATTGATAATTACTGGAACTATTTGGATTAGATTTTATCGGATTTTTTTGTGGAATGTATTAAAATTTTTTTCATTTCTTTCTTGTCAATTACGGGATCGTTCCCTAATGACGTCCAAAATTAACGGTCATTTTTCAAAAAAAGAACAATGAATTTCCAGGAATTTCTATTGTTCTTTTCTTGCTGACCCCCCACTGGACGTCATAAGTGAACGGCCCCTACTAAAGTTGGTTCTATGATTTCATCACAGCAATACTGGTTGCTGGTGTGAAAAGAAAAAAGAAAAGATCAATTAATGAACATCTTTGGAACTAAATTCTAAAATCGTTAATTTTAAGGCAGAAATTAATTTTTTAAAAATCATGTGTTGATGAGAATTGAACTATTAAATCTTTCCTGCATCAATGGTGGAGCCCTCTTTTTGCAAATATTAAAATTTCTTACTACTTATGTACAGATGTCACTCTTATCGGCATTTTATTCAAGAAAAAAGTGGGCATCTCCAATGACGACCAAGTTAATAGGATTCCTGGATGAATTAAAAACTTTTGTCTAAAGTTTTTTACACCTCGGCAAGGACAAAGCTAGAAAATTGAAGAAGGGAGGACAAACCAGCCAGCCAGCCAGTCAAAGTGGATCAATAAACGCGTTGTTTCCTAAAGAAAATACATTAAAAAAATTATAGAAGTCCTTGCGTTATTGATCGAGGGACTTAAGCGCATTTTTGTTTTAGCGATCAGTATTTGATTATGTAATTATTTTGCGTTCATTTACAGATCATTTGAAGATCAGAAGATCATTAATTTTAATGTAATTAGCAAATAATTACAATGAATGCTTATAATGAAAGGCTTTATTATTTAACGGTCAATAAATAATTTGAAATTTTCCCGCTAAAAGTTGCACTTCAAAAACAATAACTATAGGGCAATTCCACGAGTAAAGGGAACTGAGAAAAAGCAAGTTGTAATATTTTTCTACTTGTAGTAATTTGAATTTTTTTTTAACGTTACAAATTTTCAAAAGATTCAAACTAATTTCCATTGCCTTGATTATTATTACGATTATTACACAAAGTTATGATGTTAACATGAAAAAAACACATTAAATTCATTATTAACCCAATAAAATGTTATTTTTCGAAGAGAAATTATTCTTAGCAATAAATAAATTTAACGGAAATTCAAAATTCAAATTTTCTGTTTTTTGTTGGTTTTGGATAAAGCGCTGAAAACTTAACCGATTAACGCAGTATTTTTACACGCTTTTTATTGAGTTGCTCTGTCTGTTGGTTTCTTTGTCACGTTCAAATCTTGCAATCGATTTTTCGACCACTTCTACTTCTTCAATCGAGCTCAAATTTTTTATGCACACGTGTTCCCGGTGACAATACAATATTTTAAGACTTTGGAAACACAAAAATGCTTAATTATAGTACAATTTATGTAAAACTTTTTTATATGGGAAAAAATCCAATGTCAATGATATAAAATTTTGATTTGTATCAAATATTATACATGTGATGCTCTAAAGTCATTTATATGATTCATTATAGTTTAATTAATATTACTAATTATTAATTATACCATAAATTTGAGCAGCTAAAGATATTCTGGTAAGACAAAAAAATTGACATGTAATTTTTTCATGAATATTCGTAAGTGAAAATTTGAATTTTCAAAAAAACCGTTAAGCTTTAGTCCGTCACGAATTAATGCAAAATAACTATTAATATGCGATGTGCATTTACCACACATAGTTTGAGCATAATTTATGCTGTTTTAAATGTATTGCATTATTTATAACACTTCACCAACTTAATTAAATTGACTTTTCTTTTTATTAACGGCTTGACGTATTTTTGCATAACATATGAATGATATTCATTGAATTTAAATTTGAAAATCCGTTATAAATACGTTACATATGTGATGTAATTTGCATCTTTATGTTAAGAATCCACACGTTATGAAGTAGAAATGGTACAGATAAACACAAAATCTTTACGAGTGATTTTTAATGTACTTTACTAATGAATGCTTTAAAAAAATTAAATTTTATAAAACTAATGAAAAAATTTTGAAAGTCGTTACTAATTTCCCATTGAAAACTGGTAATTTATAAACAGTTGAACGTAACGGAGTGAAACGGAGTGGAGTTCAACACACCTGTAACCTATGAACCTACTGTAATCTATAAACAGTTGAACGTAACGAAGTGCAACGAAGTGAAGTTCAACACACCTGTAACCTATAAACCTACTGTAATCTATAAACAGTTGAACGTAACGAAGTGCAACGAAGTGAAGTTCAACACACCTGTAACCTATAAACCTACTGTAATCTATAAACAGTTGAACGTACCGAAGTGCAAAGAAGTGAAGTTCAACACACCTGTAACCTATAAACCTACTGTAACCTATAAGCAGTTGAACGTAACGAAGTGCAACGAAGTGAAGTTCAACACACCTGTAACCTATAAACCTACTGTAATCTATAAACAGTTGAACGTACCGAAGTGCAACGAAGTGAAGTTCAACACACCTGTAACCTATAAACCTACTGTAACCTATAAACAGTTGAACGTAACGAAGTGCAACGAAGTGAAGTTCATCACACCTGTAACCTATAAACCTACTGTAATCTATAAACAGTTGAACGTACCGAAGTGCAAAGAAGTGAAGTTCAACACACCTGTAACCTATAAACCTACTGTAACCTATAAACAGTTGAACGTAACGAAGTGCAACGAAGTGAAGTTCAACACACCTGTAACCTATAAACCTACTGTAACCTATAAACAGTTGAACGTACCGAAGTGCAAAGAAGTGAAGTTCAACACACCTGTAACCTATAAACCTACTGTAATCTATAAACAGTTGAACGTAACGAAGTGCAACGAAGTGAAGTTCAACACACCTGTAACCTATAAACCTACTGTAACCTATAAACAGTTGAACGTACCGAAGTGCGAAGAAGTGAAGTTCAACACACCTGTAACCTATAAACCTACTGTAATCTATAAACAGTTGAACGTAACGAAGTGCAACGAAGTGAAGTTCAACACACCTGTAACCTATAAACCTACTGTAATCTATAAACAGTTGAACGTAACGAAGTGCAACGAAGTGAAGTTCAACACACCTGTAACCTATAAACCTACTGTAACCTATAAACAGCTGAACGTAACGAAGTGCAACGAAGTGAAGTTCAACACACCTGTAACCTATAAACCTACTGTAACCTATAAACAGTTGAACGTACCGAAGTGCAAAGAAGTGAAGTTCAACACACCTGTAACCTATAAACCTACTGTAATCTATAAACAGTTGAACGTAACGAAGTGCAACGAAGTGAAGTTCAACACACCTGTAACCTATAAACCTACTGTAATCTATAAACAGTTGAACGTAACGAAGTGCAACGAAGTGAAGTTCAACACACCTGTAACCTTTAAACCTACTGTAATCTATAAACAGTTGAACGAAACGGAGTAAAACGAAGTGGAGTTGAATTTGAATTGTTGTGGTCGAAATTCGATTAAAAGATTGAGACTAAAAGGTAGCAAATAAAAAAACGTTTAAAAAAACTTTTTAAAAAACACGCTTTTATCAAAAAGACTAAAAACCAAAAAGTTGAAAATAAAATAAGATCATACTTTTAGCGAATCAGGATTTTAAAATTTTCTTGTGATAACTAGAAATGTAACATAAATTTTTTCAAAATATTGTGATTAAGTCCAAGAACACAATGACTCTAAAAGCGTGGGGCGTAATTTAAGGATAATTTCTTAGTTCAGCTATGTTCTTAAGTAAAAGAACGTCAAGTCTCAAAGCCCCACGCTTTTAGAGTCATTGTGTTCTTGGACTTAATCACAATATTTTGAAAAAATTTATGTTACATTTCTAGTTATCACAAGAAAATTTTAAAATCCTGATTCGCTAAAAGTATGATCTTATTTTATTTTCAACTTTTTGGTTTTTAGTCTTTTTGATAAAAGCGTGTTTTTTATTTAATTTTCTCTGTGAATAAAGCATTTAAGAACAGAAAAAGTGTACAAATAAGTAGAAAAAGTGAATATCTATGGCTTAAAAATGTACTTGAGCACAAAAAATGGATATTTGAAGACTTTTTTAAGGATATAAGAAGCGAAATTTTCGTAAACTTAACCGATTAACGATGAAAAAACTGAATTATTTCAGTAAATAGACCTTTAAACGTTTAATTACCTATTTTAAAATGAATATCTTGAGTTACTACTAATTATAAATTTTTAAAAGAACGGAAAAAGGTGTTATTTTAAGAGTATTTTGATCAAAAAGAATTTTACTTGCATTTTTTCACTCATGGAATTGCCCTATAGTATAATTAATAATTTGTAATAATGAATTTCCATATATAAAAAGTTTATCATTTAACGGTTTTCTGAAGTTCAAATTTTGTAACGCTCGTATGCATTTGAAAGTATCTTGCCAAAAATTACAGTAAAAGCATTAATTATAGTATAAATAACAGTCTGTTGCAAAAAAAATTTTCATATAAAAATGCTTGGTAATTTAACGGTTTTTTGAGATTCAAAATTTTTCAACGGTAGCAATAAATTCGAATTTCTAAACGCTCTCATCACGTGTTTTTTCATATGAAATATAAAAATCATTAATTATTGTACAAAAAAACTGTTTCAAGACTTTTAAATGCGTTTCCCGAAAATAAAACAATGGACCTGAGCTAATAAAACAAACTAGAACTCTCTACGATGTCTAGTTAAAAAGTTTTTCTCCGCCCGAACGAACAGATAAAGTGAGATATTAAGCTACCTTTTAGAAACAAGTTTCAAAAATGCGCCAAAAAATTTTGAATGAAAAATTAATTTGAGGGGGGGGGGGGGGATTTTTCTTAATTGAGAATTAAAAGTTGTACAATACTTGGTAGGTCAGCGAATAAAGTTTTAATAAAAAAAAAACAAAAAAGAGGTTAGAGATGAACATCATTTATGAAAAATCCCAAAAATCTTTATTTGAATATTTTTTTAAGTCTATTGATGATCATTTGGTATTTAAATCTTTATTCATATTTTATGAATATTTTATTATATTTAGATTGTGTGTTGTGTTCTGATCGTGCAGACACAACTAAACTTTTTTTTCTTCTTGCCATATAATTTAAGGTTTACAAATGTACTAGTTTAAATTAAATTTTTGTGTACAATTAATTAAAATGAATGTGATAAATTTGATAGTTTTGATTGTTGTCACAATCTTTGAAGCTGATGCACGAGCTGTAGAATGTTTTTATGGAAATAACTACGGATGTTATTTGAAGACCGAAATAGCAGCTTTTTCTGATAAAGTGACAAAAATTGATGGACAACATCAAGCGGGGTACAATGATGCAGATGTGAAATTTATTCAATTAAACGAGAACAATAAGCTTAAAAATTTTTCGTCAATTTTCTGTAAAAAGTTTCCAAATCTTCAAGAAATTCATGTCGATAAATCAGATTTAAGCTCAATCCAAGAATATTCATTTTTAGATTGCAAAGGTTTAACTGCCTTATTTTTACAAATCAATAGAATTGACGCACTTCCTGAAAACTTGCTGATTAATAATTTATATTTGACGACATTTCATGTTCATAACAATCACTTGACCACTCTGCCTGAAAATTTATTTCTTAATCAAAAGCAGCTTCATGATTTATTCATAAATAACAACATGATAAGTTCCTTGCCAAAACACATTTTTTATTCACTTTTGAATCTTGAAGTGCTTGGGTGAGGATCATGGGACCGACAGAATAATTCCGCGGAATTTTATTCTGCAGAATTATTCTGCAGAATTTTGTTCTGCAGAACTTTATTCTGCAGAATTTTGTTCCACTTAAATAATTTTTTAAAATTTATTGCAGCTTTTTAAATATTTTTAAATTCAACAAGATTAATTTAAAAACTAATTTCCAAATCAAAGATTTAATTTTTAATAACAATGATCCAAAATGATTTAAAGACCATCAAAAAACAGATCTATAATCGATTGATTGTTAATTCTTTAAGTGCAGGGGTCAAAAAGTAGAGTAAATAAAAAAATTGTTTCAAAAAATACAGACTTAATTATAGTGGCATAGAAAAAACTAATGTGTATAATTAATGGAAAAAAAAAACTGTTTGGGAAAATTTTGGAGGAATCCAAGAATGTGCTCATTAAGCAAGCTGAACGATTTTGAATTTGAAAACAGCATCTTTATTAAGCAGCAGTGTGGATTCCGATCTCTTCATTCCACAGTCCATCAGATTTTGCGAATCTCAGAAAAAGTGTCCTTTGGATTTAATAACAACAAAAGCACTGGCATGGTTCTACTGGACTTGCGAAAAGCATTCGATAGCGTTTGGCATGACGGTCTAGTCCACAAGCTTCTACAATACAATTATCCTGTCTATTTAATTAAAATCATACATTCATATTTGAAAGACCGTACTGCTTTTGTCACTTGTCAATCAGCAGATTCCTTCTATTTTGATGTAACTTCTGGTGTCCCCCAAGGTTCGCTTATTGCTCCACACTTGTTTAATTTATTCTTAAAAGATATCCCAATTCCACGAAAAGGTCATTTGTCTCTCTATGCAGATGACACTGCATTCTCTGTTCAGATGGCATGGAAAAATTTGAAACCTATTAAGCTTGAACTTCTCAAAACTGTGAGTTGTTTGCCAACTTACTTTCAGGATTGGAAAATTCAAATCAATGAGTCTAAAACCGAATTCATTATGTTTTCCAAATCCACAAAAATGATCGAGAAAACCGCACATGATTCGATTAGCTTCAATGGTCAATTGTTTTCTTGGAAAGAGGCAGTGAAGTATCTCGGCGTTGTTCTTGATCGGAAACTGATCTTTAAACATCATATTGACTCATCCATTAACAAAGCCAGTGCTGCCAGTTTCTCGAGTCTATACTGCTTATTGAGTAGGAATTCCGTTGTCTCTACAGACTCTAAACTTAGAATTTATAAGTCTTACATCAGACCAATTTTAACATATGGTTGTCCTATTTTCTCGAATGCTGCAGCTTGCCATTTGAATAAGCTGCAATTATTTCAAAATAAAATTCTAAGAGTGATCCATGATGTTCACTGGTCTGACTTCAAATCGAACGAAATTTTACATAAGCTATCAAATCTACCTTCAATCAAAGCTTTTGTTACAAATGTCACTAATAACTTCTATGGCAAAATTATACACCATCCAAATGATCTCATCTCCTCTCTCGGTCAATATAATCACGATTCTCTGAGCTTTAGAGTAAAACATAGACTACCAAGAGCTTTGAATTAAGTCTATACGCTTAAATTAAATTAATTACTTATTAATGATTTTCTATTTAAACTTGTCTTAAAAAATTTTTTGGCTTTTTTTTAACATTTTTTCTGCCTAAACTTCATTGTAATTTTATATACTTTTCACCTCAAGCAATTACTCTTAGCTCCTTCACAAAATCACAATTGATTTAAAACCGATTAAGGTTAACATCAAAATTATTCTGTAGCTGTTCCGCCTTATATTATGTATTGAATAAAGGATTATTATTATTATTATTAAGAAGACCCTATGGTGGGAGTAGTTGAGCGCAGAGGACAAATCAGTGCTGATCTTGCTACAGCATGTCTTGATCAATTGCGGGTTGTTAATGAACATCCACGACAAGAGCAGCAAGTCCCGTCAGTACCTTTAATGCATGAGATTCTTACAAATAACCATATAATTGATCAAAACCATGAGCTTAATAATGAAGGCGATATCACAGCTCACTTATCGTCTCGTGGACGTGCAGCAGTTCTTCGTTCGGCCCGTAGTCGTGAACAAAACCCTAGAAGCCGTAATACACGACGTTCCCGTGCTTCTCGTCGTTAAATTACTATGAATTAAAATGGAAAAAAAAAATAATTTTTTTTTCCATTAATTATACACATTAGTTTTTTCTATGCCACTATAATTAAGTCTGTATTTTTTGAAACAATTTTTTTATTTACTCTTCTTTTTGACCCCTGCACTTAAAGAATTAACAATCAATCGATTATAGATCTGTTTTTTGATGGTCTTTAAATCATTTTGGATCATTGTTATTAAAAATTAAATCTTTGATTTGGAAATTAGTTTTTAAATTAATCTTGTTGAATTTAAAAATATTTAAAAAGCTGCAATAAATTTTAAAAAATTATTTAAGTGGAACAAAATTCTGCAGAATAAAGTTCTGCAGAACAAAATTCTGCAGAATAATTCTGCAGAATAATTCTGCAGAATAATTCTGCAGAATAAATTTAAAAAAATTATTTAAGCGGAACAAAATTCTGCAGAATAAAGTTCTGCAGAACAAAATTCTGCAGAATAATTCTGCAGAATAAAATTCCGCGGAATTATTCTGTCGGTCCCATGACCCTACGCCGAAGTGCTTTATTTAAATCACAACAAACTTCAGTCAATTGATTCAAACTGGTTCGAGAATCTGCAAAATTTAAGATGGCTGCGTCTTGATGGCAATCAAATTACGGAAATTTCATCAAAATGTTTTGAATCGCTTACAAATTTAGCAAAGTTATTTCTTGATGACAATCATATTAAAGATATTGATGCATTAGGCTTTTTTGGACTTGAACATTTGCAACAATTGAACTTAGATCGTAATTTTATTTCAATTTTACCACCTGAGGTGTATACAAAATTGGAAGGCCTGACCATTTTAAGCTTAAAAAACAATCCTTGCACGACTTTCAATTCTAAGGTTGGATCTGATTTGGATAAATGCTCAAGAAATGACAAGAAATTAAACGATAATGAAAAATCTAAAGATAATTATAACACGTGCAGCAAGATAATAACAGGACGTGGAACTATAATTGGTGGAAAAACAATTAATCATGGCGATTATCCTTGGTAAAATAATATCAATTCCATATTTTTTTTAACAAATAAAATTAAATTATAATTTTGATTACTTTATAAAGGATCGCAGCTTTAACAAAACGAAATGGAGACTTTTTTTGTGGTGGGACTTTAATAACGAACAGGAAGGTTATGACAGGTATGTTACTATCTGAATCGCTGCGCATTCAACTCGAAAGGCTGAGCCAATTAAACATTATACTTATTCAGGAACAGGGGCGTAGTCAGGAATGTGAAAATAGGGAGGGGGGCAAAAACTTTTTTGTATCGAAAAATCTTAGGAAAAAGGGGCAAAAAACTTTTTTGCATGGGGAGGGGGGAAGGGCAAAAACTTTTTTGTATTGAAAAATTGGGGGAGGGGACTTTTTTGCATGGAAAAATTTTAAGGAAAGGGGGGCAAAAAATTTTCTTGGATGGAAAAATTGGGGGTGGGGAATTTTTTGTATGGAAAAATTTTAGGAAAGGGGGGCAAAAAACTTTTTTGCATGGGTAGGGGGGCAAAAACTTTTTTGTATTGAAAAATTGGGGGGATGGAAGCTTTTTTGTTTGGAAAAATTTTAGGAAAGGGGGCAAAAAATATTTTTGCATGGGGAGAGGGGCAAAAACTTTTTTGTATTGAAAAATTGGGGGGGGGGGGACTTTTTTGTTTGAAAAAATTTTAGGAAAAGGGGGCAAAAAATATTTTTGCATGGGGAGAGGGGCAAAAACTTTTTTGTATTGAAAAATTGGGGGGATGGAAACTTTTTTGTTTGGAAAAATTTTAGGAAAGGGGGCAAAAAACTTTTTTGCATGGGGAGGGGGGCAAAAACTTTTTTGTATTGAAAAATTGGGGGGATGGAAGCTTTTTTGTTTGGAAAAATTTTAGGAAAGGGGGGCAAAAAATTTTTTTGGATGGAAAAATTGGGGGTGGGGAATTTTTTGTATGGAAAAATTTTAGGAAAGGGGTGCAAAAGACTTTTTTGCATGGGGAGGGGTGCAAAAACTTTTTTGTATCGAAAAATTGGGGGGGGGGAAGAACTTTTTTGCATGGAAAAATTTTAGGAAAAGGGGGCAAAAAATTTTTTTGCATGGAAAAATTGGGGGGGGGGGGAATTTTTTTGTATGGAAAAATTTTAGGAAGGGGAGCAAAAAACTTTTTGGTGTGGGAAAAATTTTAGAGGGGGGGGGGGCAGATTTATTTTTTGTATCGAGAAATTTTTGGGGGGATAAGAAACTTTTTTGCATAGAAAAATTCAAGTTAAATAAATTTCAGCTGCTCATTGTATTCAGGACAAGAAAATCTACAAGGAGACATTGCCACGCGATATTTTTGTGCTGTTAGGTATGTTTGACCTAAAAAATCATTTTGAGCCTGGAAGAAGAGTTAATGTTATACAAAGCATTAAAATGCACCCTGATTGGAACCCTTTTGCTGAATCATTTGATGCTGATATCGCAGTGCTGGTTTTAGATTCTGAAGTTGCATTCACCAGCAGTATTCAACCGATTTGTATCACTTATAATTCAAATATTAAAGAAATCGCAAAAGGCTTCGTCGTTGGTTATGGAAAAAGTGAGGATGAATCCAAAGTCCATGAAAATATCCCAAAAAGCATCGAAATGCCAATTCATGACAATGTTGACTGCTTCTTAAAAAATCATCTTCTAGCAACACTTTCAAGTAGACGAACATTCTGTGGTGGTTCAGGCAATGGCACAGGTGTGTGCATTGGTGACAGTGGAAGTGGATTTTTTGTAACTGATGGCAGTGCTTACTATCTTCGTGGAATTGTGTCTTCGTCATTATTTAATGCACAACGCAGTTGCGATGTTGACACTTACTCTGTATTTACTGACATTTCGACTTATTTTGATTGGATCAATGGAATTCCAACAAGTCGATTTAAGTAAAGGAACTAACAGACTTGAAACTGGTGAGTGGGAAAACTAATAAAATTAAACTAGATCTTAATAAAAACCTTTTGGCTCATATTTGTTGAACATTTACTGATTAAACTAATTAAGTGTTGTCCAAATTGTGTGCCGTGGCACGTTTGTGTATATTTTTAGATATATTTTATTTCAGGTTTTTTATATTTTTTATCCTTCACCAAAAAAATTATGATTTTAAACTTTACTCAGCATCATTTGGGAACCATATGTGTGCTAAGTCTACAATATTTTTCGTTTACGTCGTAATTTGTCCAAATATCCTCCTTAAATCAATAAACTTTTAAATTCACTTTCAGCTCTTTTTATCGCTTCTTCCTTCTTTCTTAAAGCTTCGATGACTTTTTTTATTCGTTCTGGATCTTTGGACCAGTCATCTTTAAATGGAATTTCTGGATACTTTTTTTTCACTTCTTCGAATGCCGCATGTATCAATTCATCATTTTTGTATCTGTTGGCCATTGTAAGAAGCTCCAAAGCATTTAAATTACTGATATTTTCTAAAATCTTCTCAACTGCAAAGTTCTTAAGCTCGATGATTTGCAGACGTCCAGCAGCTCCAAAAAGTTGCACATAATTCATCCCAGCCTCGCCTGGAAGTTCGTCAGTGTAAAGGAATTTTAAGATTTTCTCAAACATTTCCTCAGTGATGTCAATAAGTTTGAGGCTTTCTGCATCTGGATTTTCGCTGAATGTTTCAGCCAGAGTTGGAGAGCGAGCAGCTAAGAGGAACTTGTGGACCATGAATTCTTTGGAACCGATGATGATTTTGAAGTCTTTGACGTTTTCGTTCTGTAGGAACTTTTTGAGGTCACCGAGAAGATCATTTTGGATTGAATCTTTTGTGATTTCGTTCTTCAGCTTCAATATTTTTTCATTGGCTTTAGTTGTTTTGACTTTTGTCAAATATTTCTTTAATTCTTTTAATGGATCCTTCTGCTTCATGATAAAATCTTTCACTGATGGCAAATCCAATGCAAAAAACTTTTCAGCAAGATCATTTTTAACTTCATCAAGTGTTGATGTTGGTGAATTCCAAACTGTGAACTCAATGTTATGATTTAAATTTTTTTCTAAATGGACACATTTTAAGTTTTCAAGCTTATTCAATAAATTTGGCTCGATTATTTTTAATTTTTTGTTGATATAAAATGTAATCCATTCCAAACATCTTAAGTCTTCAAAAAGATTGCCAGGAACAAACTCAATGTCATTGTTACAGCAAGAAAATATTTTCAATTTTTTAAATCCACTCAAGTCATTTTTACAAATTGTTTTTAATTTTGAATAGGAAATAACAATAATATTTAAATTTGGAAAGACTTTAGAAAGATTTTTAGGAAGTTTGTTCAAATTACAATTGCAAAAATAAATAAAAGTCACATCATTGCTTGTTTTACAGTTTAAATGATTTCCAATAAATTCAAGTTCTTGATCATCCACAATTTGTTGACTTCTCACTTCACAGCAGTAGAATTTATTTGGATAATTTGGCCAGGAATGTTCATAATAATTACATTGAACTTTCATCTTTGCAGCACTGAAACAACTTTTGAATTAAGGACCAGATTTAATATTTTCTTAATTTTACTCACAATTATTAAAATGTTGTACCTTGAATTAAACTTTCAGAATGAAATAAATTTTTAATTATTGAGAAAATAAAGCTATCAAAAAAATTAAAATTATTCTTTTTTTAAAGCGCATTAAAAAGCTTCAATGTCGTCCAAATGCAGATTAAGCATTTCAGTTCCTTCGTCAAATAAGTTTTTTAATGTCCAAATGCAGCGATGAAGCCTGCTTAAGACTCAAAATTGATCAGAATCAACAGCAAATTCAAGAATTAAATATAAAAAAGTTAATTTTATTCAAACTTTGCAGTTAATTTGTGTAAAACTGAGAACATAAAGTCAAAGACAGTCCGTCAAAAAGTGAGCAATTAAACATTTTTCAAACAACGTTTTAAAATTATTATCTTTAAACTTTATTGATAAGATAATTAATTTCTTCAGAAAATTGATAACAAGCAGTTGAGCGTTGATAAGAATTAAGGCACAAAATCCACACAATTTTCGCCCGACTATTAAGCTTTTAATTATTAAATTATTTTCGCATTTATCACAAAAAAGTTAAAGTTTGTCAAAATAAGTGAAAAATTTTGCAGTTTTTGAATTCTTGCCTTTTCGCATGCTTTTCGATCTACTAAGATTGTTCACAAAAAAAGCAAATACCCAAATCTTATTGACCCAACATTCTCAATGTCTATCACAGCTGATTTATTAAGCCATGTGCTTTGATTATGGAAAATTCCAATGATTTCATCTTCTTCTGTTTTTGTCTATTTATTCCAAAATCTGGTTCTTGCTGTGACTGTTTTTTCAGTTTCGGTTCTTCGTGTTAATCTTCAACACGTGCTTTCTTGTGCTAAATCTGAATTATGAACTCAAAACCTGCGTCATTTTGGATTCTTTTAATAATTTTTTGGATCATATCCACAACAAATGCACAAGTTGCTTCCTGTTCGTACAGAATTGAATGGTTTGAAGTCTCTGTTAATACATTTAAAAATAGTTCTTATTATTCCTGCAATTTAAACGCACAGCAATCGAATGAGAATATTAAAATCTCAAGAATCATTGGTCAGCACTATCCAGGATATAACGACAATCACGTCACTTTCCTCAATATCAACAATAACAATAAATTTAAACTTTTTTCGCCATTTTTCTGTCAGAAATTTCCTAACCTCCAAATTATAAAAACAACAGCTGTTAATTTCCTGACTATAGACCAAGATTCTTTAATAAATTGTGCAAATTTACAAGTTTTTTCCACTTTTGGGAACCGATTGCATGCCATAAATGAATATTTGCTGTACAGGAACCCAAAGCTGACTTATTTATCACTGGAAAGCAATCAACTTAATGTCTTACCTGAAAATTTGCTGACAAATCAAAAGGAACTCTTGGAACTGCAACTGCACTACAATGAACTAGCTTTGATCCCATCGAACACTTTCAAGTCACTAGTTAACCTTCAAATCCTGACTTTAGACAACAATAGACTCAACTTAATCGATCCTGAATGGTTTGTAAACCTGCAAAAGTTAAAGATTCTTACACTGGAGACCAACAGAATCACCAAAATCCAAGCAAACTCTTTCATTAATCTAATAAATTTAGAGTTGCTGTCATTTGGCAGCAAACCTGGAATTGAGCTTCATCAAAATTCATTCAATGGCCTGCAAAAATTGAAAGGTTTGAGCTTCTTTGACAATTATTTATCAGACTTACCGGCAAGTATTTTTGTATCATTGACTAATTTGGAGTCCATGGGTATCCAAAAGCATCAATTGAAGACTATCCATTCAGACTCATTTGGATATCATAGGAACTTGACATCAATTGCCTTGGATGACAACTTAATTAACTCAATTGATGAACGGATTCTTGACAAAACAGCAGTAAATACTTTCTATATGAAGAATAACATATGCAGCAATGTCGATAGCTTAAACAGAGATCAGATCAGACAGAATTTAAGGCAATGCTTTAATAATTATCAGCCTAGGGCACTAAATGCTGCTTCAAATGTTCCAAATACACCTCGACCAATTGAAAGTAAGCAACAGGCAACAATTTTTCCATTTGCAGCTACTTTGAGTCCACCAAAGACAAACTATTGTGGACAACGAGTTACTGGACATGGAAATATCATTGGTGGGAGTCAGCTTGCTCGTGGGGACCATCCATGGTGAGAATTGTCACATCTAGATGATTTTTGGATTATTTGTCACTTAGGGTGAAGCTTGTTAAGATTTTGTGTATAATCCAGTCAAGTTTAATCAGTAGCCAGGAGGGTTGTGTCCCCCACACCCTAAACCGTTTTGAGCCGTGCTCTCGCTGCGGCTTTGTTCTGTTGGTCCGTTGGACTGTCTGTTCGTTTGTTGGTAAACGATTGAGATTAAATCAGTCAACCAAAAGTCGACTAGACTTTACACAAAACCTCAATTGGCTTCGTTCTTATGCAACAATGCCAGAAAGCACAAGTTGATTAATTGATCAGAAATCCAACGTCAAAGAAGGCGTGGCTCTGGCTTGGAGCTGGATTTAATTTAAACTTGGTTCCAAACCAGAGTGACACCGGCTTGACATTGAATATCTGATCGATTATCCGACTTGTGTTATCCGGGATTGTCAATAGTTAACATACCAACAGGCTTGCAGCATTAGTCATGAGAAATGGCAAGTATTTTTGTGCTGGGAATCTAGTAACAACACGTAAGGTTATAACTGGTGAGTACTGATGGCTTTTGATGTCTCTTAACTAGTTCTAAATGTAAACTAATCATGAATGAAGCAGAATGGTCTTAAAAGGATCTTATAAGTCAGTTATTAACTAGGCATTGATGCATTGGAAGGATTGAGGTCAATCTTTATTTTTTTTCATTTTAATTGCACTTTATTGCATTTATCTAATCTTCATATCTAGGTTTTCAAATAAACTAAGGCTCTCGTTTCGATCTTCTGTAGGCGTGACTTGATACTTTTCAGGTCCGTTCTAACAATATTCCATTCGTGGGTAATCTTATAGCTCTCGTTCCTGTTTCTCCCGCTACACTCTAAGTTCCTGACCCGTTCCTCAATCCAACGTTGCCCAAATGCCCAATTATGGCTTGATCTCGTACATTAAGCAGTCGAAGTATCTAAACTTCCGAAAAAGAACAAATTTAGAAATGGCTGGATTCGAACCGACGACCTTCGAGTTACCATCCCAAATTTGAGCCAAGCGCCTTACCTATTCGACCAGCAAGGCACTTAACTGCTTAATCTAAGTAAAGAAGCATTTGAATGATTAAATAAAATAGCACACGATGCACAAAAGTCACAAAACATTGATACCAGACCAGTGTGAGGCTGACATAAAGCCAAACTTAATTAAATCGTGTCAATTAATGTCACTTCTGTTCGACAGAAACTGGAAGTACCTTACTCTAATTCTAAGCCTTTCACAACGCATTCTCTCTTAAAATCTAACCCCAATTTCTCATTCCAGCTGCACATTGCATCCAAGACAAGCACACAAGCCTGCCAACACAACCACAGAACATAATCATCCTTCTTGGAGTTTTTGACCTCGACAGAACTGTCGAGACAGGAAGAATATCACATGCTGTACAAAGTGCCAACATTCATCCAGATTGGAACACATTGACTGAGTCATTTGATGCTGATATTGCAGTTTTGGTGATGGAAACGGAAGCTGTCTATAGCAGATATATTCAGCCTGTTTGTCTGCTTGGTCCTTTATCAAGTATTATAGCCACAGCTTCTGGTGTTGTTGTTGGATATGGAAAAAGTGAAGACGAGACAAAAATTCATGAAAATATCCCAAAGATCCTAAACAGTCAAATTCACAATAATCCATTCTGCTTCCAGGACAATAGAGCACTTGCAAGAATATCAAGTGGACGAACATTTTGTGGTGGACCTGGAAGAGGTATTGGAGTATGTCGTGGTGACAGTGGAAGTGGATTGTATGTGACTGATGGCAGTGCTTATTATCTTCGTGGAATTGTCTCGTCATCGTTGATTGGAGGTCAATATGGATGTGATGTTGACACTTATTCTGTATTTACGGATGCTTTGAAGTTTATGGATTGGATCAATGAGATTTAAGATTACATACAGGGGAGCGAGGAGGGGGGAGGGGGAGGGTTGTCCAAGGAAAAAAAATTCAAACTCATGATTTTTTGTTAAAAAATTCAAATTTTAAATTTTATTGTTAATTATTTTACTGTGTATTTTAGTAATAATAAAAGATATTAAGCTCATTCAATTTTTGATACTTTCTTCATCTTCATCGGTCTCAACAGTAAGCGAACCGATGACACATCCTAAAAATCCACTCAACATCACGAATGCTCCCCCAATGTAAAATGAGTCGTCCCATCTGTAAAAATGATAATAATTATTTATTAATCTATTTTAATCAAGTTTTTTGGCACCAAATGACATAAAACCATCAAAACTACATAAAAATGCATCCACGGCTGTTTTCAATTTCAAACTTTAGTAATTAAACATTCCAAAATTTCAATTTTTACACCCTAACCCCCTCAAATAAATCAACAAAGCACCCACCTAGCAGTCATGCCATAAATAAAACCAGCCAATGGTGGTCCAATCAGCGATCCAATTCCTTGAACTAACAAAATTAATCCATAAGCTAGCGTAAAGTCATCCATGTCAACCAATCTGCTTGTTATCATCGGAGTAAATGAGAAAGAACTGCCAAAAGTCACCCCAAAAAGTGTACACAAAACCATCAGAAATGCGTAGCTCGATGTTGCCAGTGGGATCAGGAACATTGAAATTCCGCACACTACAATATTGGATTAAGGTTATTGATGTAGATTAGATTTAGAGGTTAGAATAAACTTTATTAAGTTGCTGAGGTTTACTAAAATACTTACAAAACATGCACAGTCCATAAGTCTTTGTGACATTACACCATGGCTGATCTCCAACCCATCCGAGTCCAATCATTCCAATTGTATTTCCAATTCCAATAACAGATATCAAGTAGGCACTTTGTTCCTCAGAAAAGTCATGGATTATGAGGAACTCAGTTATGTAGAAGTATGGGATGATGTACCTAAATTAGGGATGGATTAATTAAATCAGTGTTGTTCAAACTGTATGCCACGGCACACCATTGGGCCGTAGAAGAATTCAGGTGTGCCATTAAGGTGTGCCATGGTACAAATTAGTTTGGAAAAGATTGAACTAGATATTAAAATGCAGTCAAGAGTCGATCTTATTGATTAGGGTTTAGATCAGCAGAACTGCATAGACCAAGGACTTAAGCATCTTTAAGAAGCGGAGATGATTCTTAGGCTTATCAAAAGCAAATCAAAGCTACCAAATAATGGCATACAATGAGGCTGCAATCCTCAACTTAACCTCAAAAAGTCAAAAATCTTAAGAAACTGTTGATCACCAGATTTTATAATTACACTTACCAAACATACAAGAACAGCGTTGATAAGGACATCATTCCGAATTTATATTCCAAAAATAGTGAAAAATCAAAAATTGACTTTATTATGTCAATGAAGTCATCGTACCAGACGTCCTGAATGGGAAAAATACATTTGAATGTTATTATTTTAAGGATCTATACACTGAGTAATAAGGAGGGCTAAATTGGTAAAATCAAGCCTCTGGATCAATCTATAAAGTTGCCTCTAGAGTGCCTTCAAGGCTCAATTCCAGTGATGGTCAACCCATGTGCCGTGAAATCTCACGAGCTAAAGGAATAGAAATCTGACGCCCAAGCCAGTGTGACTTTGAATTTAAATTGAAGTCAGCACCATGCCAAGGTCATACCAGTTTGGTGCCGGATTTCTATTCGAATAAGCAACTATTGCTGTGTGTAATTTGTGTGGTTCCAGTCATCGCCAAAAGCCAAGGCTGCCTACCACTGCTCTATTCTATCAATTTAACCCCCATCTCAACTCAAATATTTCAAATAATCCCCCAAACTACTCACCTCTTCCTCCTTTGCAATCGTTGTCATTGAATTCCTATAAATATTAGGACATGACGAAGCCTTCAATCTATATCGATGTGTATTAAGTAAGGCACCACGATGATGCATCATATTTCGATGAATCTTCATGTTCTTTAAGTAGTTGCTGTACTTGAGTGACTGAAAGTTCTTTAAATTTCCAACAGGATTAAAGTGTGTTGGTCGTCTGGCTACAGTTCTTGTTCTGGTTGGTGTCTTCGGGACTGTCGTTGGCTTTTTGTATGGATTGTCATTTTTGAGAGTTATGATCAAAGGAGATGGTGGGGATATGACAGGAACTTCAATTTGTTGTGTTATATCCAGTGTGTTTCTTCTTCTTGGCGGTTCCTTAAATAAATCAAGCATTGTAGGCTTAATCAGGATGTTCTCATTAAGTGAATATCGACTGCCATGAACTCCACTTCTTGGTGTGATTTCATCATCTGATGGGTCTTGTGAAGGATTGTTAGGAGAATTGTCAATGACGATACGAGAATCAGATGCATTTTGGATACTTGATGCTTCAGAAATAAGAATTTCAGGCTTAGAAGCGAATCCAACAACTTTTTCGGGATTTTTCATCAAATTTTCCTCAATTTTGACACGATTTTCTTTAATCATTGCATTTCTGATGTCTTCATACTCAGCTTCTTCATAATAAGGACCTAATGATCTCTTACTGCCATACTTCCTGCCTCTATATCCTTCAGACTCAACACCACGATTTGAAATAAATGTTGGAAGTAAAATTTCACTTGTGAACTTTTTAGCTTTGACAATTTCAGGATCTACAATCTGCTGATTAGCTTCTGTATTCAGGTTAGTCACTAATGTGTCAAGAAGGTCCTCCTTAGGAGTTCCAGTCACAATCATCTTCTTGATCTCATCCAAAGCAACGCTTGAGTTTGAAAATGTTTGAATGCTTTGCGACCGACTTTCAATCTTGTTTTCCTCAATCAGCCAGTCAGGGTCGATCATTAAGGCACCAAAGACACTAAAGTTGAACAAAGTTCCACCAAGAATTAGAGTTGCACCTCTCCAGCCATAGTAGCTGATCAGCCATTGTGTGAACGGTGCATAGAGAAAGGTTCCGATGCCAGTGCCGCTAGCTCCAATACCTAAATATAAAACTCAAAATTTCTCATACTTTTAAATCAGTTCCAAACCTACTCACCAATAGCAAAAGTCCTTTTTGTCTCAAACCAAAAGGCAATCGACACCACAGCAGTCACATAAATAACACCAAGTCCAAGTCCAGAAATAATTCCAAAAGTAAGGAACAGCATCTCAACAGAATTCGAAAAAGCAGACAGCACAAAGCCAAGACATCCAACAAATCCACCAATCATTGTCATCTTCCTGCATCCATACTTGTCAACAAGATTCGACATGACAGGTCCAGACATGAGAGGAACAGCAAGGAAAAGTGATCCGATCCATGCAGTCTTAGTTGGTCCTTCTTGGAAGTAGTTGAGAAGTTCAGTGTAGATGAGACCGAAGGAGAAGGAGATGCCGTCAGCGATGAGAGACACCATGAGAGATGCAAAGACAATGACCCAGCCGTAGCCACCTGAAAAGGGAGATTTGATCAGGATTAAGTATGTCTAGGTTATGGATAGGGAACTGATTCATTAAGTTTCATATCGTTGATTTAGGTATAGGATTGAGTATTTTCTCATGGAACGAGGCTGTTGATAGAGACAGTATTGCATTTGGTATTGGAAATTGGCAAGCAGTTGCCAGCGATATAGCTTGATTTAGGCGTCATCTGAAGAAGGATGTGGAACAGAATTGATCTCTTGCATCATCGAAGAAGAGAAAGATTGAGTATTTGACCGTAATTTAGACAAGGGGTATGCAACTATGTCATGTCGGAGCTTAGGGGTGGGTTTCTTGGTATATAACAACATTAAGGTAAACCTTAGGGCAGGTGTAGGAGTAGGAGTAGGTGTAGATGAAGGTTTTTATACTAGTGCACCTAGTGTAGGGTTAAATGTATACCTTAGAGTAAGGTTAAGGTGCATACACTTGAGTAAGTGCCAGTGTTAATCAAGAAACCTACATCAGACCCCACCCTCCGGATAAACAACTCCAGATTAGCTAGTATAGCTGTAAATATCGTTCTCATAATTCCTATTGTAGCAATGATAACAGCTGCAACAAGCTTAACATGATCAACATCATCACAGATAACACGACTTTCAATCACATGATCAATTACACGTGTCATCATATTTAATGAAACATTTTATCCATTTGCAGGCGCGATTATTGACTTAGAAGTCTATTCACCCACAAATCTTATCTACGATAAATAATCAGATAAAATTTACTACAAACTTGCGACTTACGTCAGTCATAAATTTTATTTTTTTTCTGAGTAAACAAATTGTTGAGTTTTATCTGGTTGAGAGCTAGATTTGGTTACTTAATTGCAGATTGAACTCCTTTGTATTGGAGGCTATAAAGTTATAAAGAACTTGTTGGAATCTAAACGATAGTTAATAATTAAATTATTAGGAATTTGTCTCGTTTAACATGACAATAGAGCAGTGCTGAGCTACCTTTTTTGAGCCATGGCTTTCATTGATAGTGTAACCATGACTGAAACCGCACAAGGTTCTAGGGCTTTGGCGAATGTTTTTGCTGCGCATGGGTTGGCCAGCACTGCAATTGAGGAGTACCGCAGCACACTAATGTCTTGGGAGATTCAGGAAACCTCACGAACCGTATGGCATGTGCTGCTCAAAAAAGGTTGGTCACCACTGTATTAAAGTCTAATCAAGCATAGCTTAATCAACAGGCAAATTATCGAAACTATATGACTAATTCATTAAAATTCAAACTAGTATAGAAGCCACTGTTAAACCAGATGTAAACGCACGAACTACTTTCCAGCAAGCTAGCCAGCCAGCCAGGCAGTGTAGCAGCAGGCCTTAAGAATGAAGAAGTCTTGCGACATAACCTGCACGTTCCGCATAAATATTGAGGTTATGTCGCAAGACTTCATTATTCTTTACCAGCCAGACAAAGTGGGCCTATAAGCTCATTGCTTCCTAAAGAAAAAATTTTACTCACCATCAGGAATCTTTCGCTTGTCACGACTCAAAACGGATGACGAAATCGATTCAATATCTGAGCAGTCAGACGATGACCTCCGCAATGTGCTTTTCTCATCGTCATAATCCTCGTGAATTTGAAACTTAACTTCAACTGGATTTAACAAACTTTCTTTAAGTTCAGCAAGTTGATCACGAAAATGACCATTTTCAGAGGCATTGGCTTCTTTGTCAAACTTTGACTGAACTTGAAGGCTGTTGACCATGGTTAAGGGAGGATTTGCAGTCAAATTAAAGGAAATTAAGGATTTTTAAAGTAATTTTTTTTCTCAGCCTAGAGTCGACGCCTTAAACACAATTGATGGATTTTTTGGTGACTTGACTCTTCAGACGTGGATCTCTTGACGAATACTGCCCAAATATTTTCACGAATTTCAAACAACGTTTATTTGTCCGTGAGGTTTTCATAAATGATCGGTCACTTTTGCTCGCTTTTTGATTGATTTTCACAGTTTCAGTTTTAATTTTCATCAATTTTAATTGTTTTCTTTTTTCTCACACAATTTTTACTATTTTTTTATTTTTAATTTGTTTAATTTTCACTACAAGTTCTCTAACAGATGATATTAATCTGGTATCACATTTTTATTTGAGTTCCTGTTAAAGTTTTTACTATAAATTATCTCCAAAAACGACCTTTCCTTAACCTTCAAACTTCCAACAATTTAAACTCCACAATTAATTTGTTTTTACTTCAATTCAAATCAAATTGCAATTAATACTAATAAAAAACATGCTTAATTGATGCCCTTTTTCTCAGCTCAATAACAATTAAATGTTAAATAATAATTTCAATTAAACAAAACACATCCGACGATGAAAACAATCACAAATCAAATGAAGTCAGCTGTTGCTGTGCTTCTCAATTTTATTACGCGATGCCCCGAAAAAAATAAATGTTTGAGTTCAGCACTAACAACAAAACCCGGCATTCAATAACGTTCACTGACCTGCTCAATACTTGAAGTCATTCTCGCACACATGCTCAGTTCCTTTTTTTCTGTGACTCTCTCTCTTATTTTTCAATACGCACGCATTTAATACGTTACATAAAATATAGTCGAGACTTACAGCTGGCAAGGTCGTTTAGCAAATTTAATGAATTATTTTAGTGTGCGTAGCTTAAAACTATGCTCGATGAACCTTTTCTTATCAATTATTTTTCAGGCTTTTAACTGATAAAAATTGATAATTTAGATAAAATGACTTTGGGGGTCGTTCTCTTATGACGTCCGAAATTAACGGTCATTTTTCAAAAAAGAATAATGAATTTCCAGGAATTTCAAGTGTTCTTTTCCTCGCTCTGAACGTCATAATTGAATGGCCCCTTGTTTAAAAAATCGTGTCAATATCCATTGTTCAAGGGCGTGGTACTGATGAAATGATCAAAAATTATCAAAAAAATTATCAAAAATTATCAAAAATTATCAAAAATGATCAAAATGTAATTCTTCAGTTCCACACCCTTGCCATTGTTATGGATGGTTAAAAGGGATTTAAATGAAAAAAGAAATTGAAGACTTTGGAATTAAAATATGGGGACGTTCATAAATGATAACTAGACATGAAAAGGTAGATCTGCTTTTGATTGACACAAACAATCTTTGTGACAGAAGCAGGCGCGTAACCGGGATGGGATATTTGGAGGGACGTTAACAGAAGTTTCTTCATTTTTCTAAGAGTTTTGTAAAAAAATCATAAAAATCCCCCCCCCCCTCTTCCCTCTGAATTTTCCATATAAAATTTTTTTTTATCCCCCCTTTTAAAATTCCTGGCTCCGCATCTGTACAGAAGACGAAATAAAAGCCAAAATCTCATTTTGAGTGAACATCATTAATGGATGAACCCTGTTGCAGGGCTGTCTTAAATGATGTCTATCAGAAATTGAGTTTTAACCCCCCCCCCCCCTCCATGTCAAAAATATGGAAATTATGCTTAAATCGTTGTAAAACTCCAGCCCCCCCCCCCCCCCCCCCCAAGGGTGGTTTACGTAATCTATGAATAAACCAATGTTGATACCTAGCACTTGACTTTAAAAAGGTGGACCTAAGCGTAGGCAATTTAAAATCAAAGGCACAAGCCTTTGCCTTAGTTAAAGGCAATTTTTTTTGTCTTTGCCTTTTTTGTGCATTTGAAAAGCATAACTTTGCTAGTTTAAAGGCAAAATCTGGACAAAGGCAATTTTGTGTCAAGACTGAAATAAACTTGTGACGACTCGTTCACTTATGACGTCAGAGATTTAAGGAGGGGAAGGAGAGGGGACTGTGGTTGAATAATTTAGTGACAGCTCAAACAAACAACAATTTTTCCATATAAATTTGTGACAGAAGGGGAGGGGAGGGGGTGTCTTAAAATCATAATTTATGACAGACGTCATATGTGAAAGGCCCCAAACAAGATTGTTTATTTTGTTTAACGGAATAATTTGAGAATTGTTTAAAGAAAGGTGTCTGGTAGCAGTTAAAAATAGTTTGTTTATATTATCTGAAATATAATTCGAATTTAATCATTTTGTGACGCACATTGGAGTTTGATTGCTCAGATTTGATGATACTAGGGGGTTCTATTTGACCCGCCCCCCCCCCCCCCCACTAACCCCACTTATATTTTTATATTCATACAATTTTTTTTTAACACCGACGTGTCAATACAAGCTTATGCATACGTTTTAGGGTTGGTTTCTAGGGCTACTTGGGGTACCCTAACCTAGTCTCATACTTACCCTATGGTACCCCAGGAAATGATAAGAAACCTTGCAATTTTTAAAAATTCAAATTAATATTTCTTGGCATTAAAAAACAACAATAATCTCAATTTTTAAAAAAATTATTAATAAAATTCAAAAATTATTTATTAATAAAATCCAAAAATTTATTTATAGACACTCCAAAAAAACACCCCAAAAAATAGTCTATTTAAAGAAAATGTTTTTAAACAAATTTTTTGTCTATCCAAATTCTCAACACACCGCAATTTTTACATTCTTATTCACTTTGTTTTTTCGTTTGTGTTTGTTTACTTAGCAACTTCTTTACTTTGTGTTCAATTCTTTGTTAATTTTTCACAATTTTTTATTATTTTATGAACTTTTTCAATTATTTTGCAATTTTTAAATTAATTTTTCAATTTTACTCAACTTTTAGTAGCTTCCAAAAATTTATTATGATAAATATTTTATCAAAATTTCACTAAATTCTGCCAAATTCAACAAAATTCTTCACGAATCCGATCAACTTACATGCACTAAAACGTAAACACAACTGAAAAATCTCTCAAAAAAAAAATAAATGAAATAAAAAAAAGAGAAAATAAAAACCAACACAAAAAGAAGAATTTGATCAACGAGCGGTGCTCATTCAATGAATGACAAAAGCCGAATGAAGAAAAATGTTCGATAATGTCTACGGCAAGTGCCACAGCTGAAGATTTAAATTTTAAAAAGTTTTTACGCTGAATTCGGACTTTGTTCTGAAAATCAAACAATTTTTTTTTGAAATTATTTATCAATTTTATTAATTCTAATTTTTAACATTTTTGATTCAACTTGATTCGTCAAATTGTCAATTTTAAGGTTCAATTTATCTTCAATTCTTGCTTTGTCGTCTCTCAATTCTTCGATAGCTTGCCTCAATTTAGCCTCATTGTCCATCAACTCCTCAACCTGCATCTTCAAACCTTTACTTTCCTTTTTATGCTCCTCAGCTTCCTTCAACCTCAATTCGTCATAAAAATCAAACCTTAATTCCAAAATTTTCATTTTTAAATCGGAATTTGTAACTTTTTGGCAAAAGTTCTTTAGAATTTCATTTGGATTTGGGAATTTTTGGACGTAGTTCCTTAAAACTTCTTGATCCAAAGTAAAAAGTCGGTTGAAAATTGAATCTTTTAGCTCTTGAAGCTTTAAATTTGTGACATAAATTGGATCTTCAGCATAAAAATCATGATAATTTTGGGATTCTTTGAAATTTGCGTATTTCAGGCTATCAAGGCTGTCCAAAATGGTCGGCTCGATAATTTCAATGTTGTTGTTGAAGAATTTTATGTATTTTAATTTTTTGGTGCCTTCAAACAAGTCACCAGGCAGGAACTTGACTAAATTTCTCTCACAAATGAACCTCTCCAAATCCTCATAATCCTCAAAGTCATCCTTCACCAGTTCCTTCAATTTTGAGTTGTAAAATCCAAGAATCTTTAAATTCTCGAAATAATTTTTCAGCCCCTGCGGGATCCTCGGACAAATGCAGTCACGAAACTCAACAAATGTCACATCCAAATCCGATTTTCCAGTCATGTGAAGTCCAATGAATCTAAGCTTCTTATTTTGTGGGATTTTTTGATGTTCAATGACGCACTGGTAGAAGGTGTCACCTGTGTTGAACATGTACAGCTCAAAACTGCAGATTAAGTCCATTTTAGGGATGATTTTGCGGATTGAAAATTATTTTAAACAACTTTGAAGCTTGAACTTATCGCGAATGAATCATGGTTGAGATTATTTTTATTGTTTTTAATGTGTTTGTGATTGTGTTGGGGATGTTGTGGTGTGTGGATGCTTTTGGATTGTCAAGTTGATGTTTTTACTATTTTTAAGTGCATTTCTCTTAAGAAATAATTCGCGTAAAGCAAAAATTTTGCTGGTTGGCTGGATGGCTGGCAGCCTCAAAAACTTGAAGCTGGAAGCACTTAGAGATTTCTGGTTTTTTGCATTCGATAGCTGGTTTATGATAATGTGGACGTCCATATATTTATTTTCCTTAATTCTTCTTATTTATTTTAATTAAATCAACTTTATGTTTTTTTGGTGCACATAATTGATGTTGGATTAGCCAATGAATTTAAATTTCAAAAAACCGTTAGATAAAATTTTTTATTTATTAATTCAATTATTTGTTTTTCAATTTAAAGATAATCAAATTTTCACATTTTTTAAAGTTTTATTTTTCAAAATTAACCAGCAAAGCAGATTGAATTTTTTGAGCCAAACTATCGATTTGTTTTTGTAAATTCTTATTTAATTTGACTTTTTCTTGCTTTTCATTTTGTAACTCAATTTTTAACTTTTCAATTTTCTCATCCATTTTTAACTTTGAATGTTCCAATGCCTCCAACTTTTCACTCAATTCTAAATTTGAATCTTCCAAATTTACACATTTTTCTCGCAATTTTTTGTCAATCTCCTCGAATTCTTCAATTCCTTGTTGCCTCAATTCATCATAAAGTCGGTATTTGGTGTCTAAAGTGCTCATTCTTGTGTAATAGTTTAAAGCCTTTTGTCCATAAAATTTGAGGATCTGCTCCGGTTCGGGATACTTTTTGACAAAATCTGAGAAAATTTCAAATTTGAGGTGAAAAAATCTTTCAAAAAGGTGATTTTTGACGTCATTTAAGGTTGTGTATTGAAGGTAATGAGCACTTTTGTCATAGCTGGTGGCATATTGTGGATTGCCAATAAAGCTCACATATTCCAAGTCATCAAAGCTGTCCAGCAAGTTTGGTTCAATTATTCCCAATTTATTGTCATACAAATCGATGTGTTTTAGGTCTTTAAAGCCTTCAAACAAGTCACCAGGCAGGAAGTCAATTAAATTTCTGTTGCTGATGAATTTCACTAAACTTTTGTACTCAGCCAAGTCAGCCGTGCTCAATTCCTTCAACTTTGAGTTGTAAAATCCAAGAGCTTTTAAGTTTGGGAAGATTTTTGTCAATCCTTGTGGAACTTTCGGGCAGTTGGTGTCGCAGAACTCAACAAAAGTCACATCTGAGTTGGACTTTTCAGGAAGATGCTGGCCAATAAATTCGAGCTCTTCAAGTTGGTGGATTTCTTGGTCAATTTTGAGGACCTTGCATTGGTAGAACTCATCGCCTTTGGGGAACTTGAAGATGTTGAATTTGCAGTTGAGCTTCATTTTTCAAGGCTGAGCTTTGAATGATATAAAAAATGTTTAAAAAATTTAAAAGGAAAAGGGTTAAGGGTGGGGTGGGGGGGGGTGGGTGTTCAGGGTTTTAATTAGAATTTATTTATAAAATTGAATTTGAATTATTTACAATCAAAAATCAATGAATGAAATTAATGAAATTTTTGCTTAGTCAAAGCAGTGGTTCTCAAACTTTGTGACGCGAAAAAAAATTTGATTGCTAAAGTTGATCCTTTATCTTCATGTTTGATGACTTCAAAAAAGTCATGAAAAACATTGATGTTGTCGGGAGACCAACGTACAGCCAGAAGGGTCTTGCCCCTCCCCCCCTTAAGCATTTTGAACTGCAATGAGAGTACGGCTTAAAATGTTTAGGGGAGGGGGGGGCAACCCCCCTGGTTACGCACCTTCGGGAGTCTATTTAGGTGTGCCGCGAAGATTTTAACTTACAAAAATGTACCGTTGACCAAAAAAGTTGAAGAAACACTGAGTAAAAGGGATCAGACCAGTGGTGGTCAACCTTTTTTCATGCCACGGTACACTTTGATTGTAAGCAATAGCTGAAACCGCAGATGGCATTTGATTTGTGATATTTGGCGGTACACTAGGTTGCCTTGGCTCATTAGTAAGCCATCACTGGTTTAGACACTCAAAACTTGTCAATTTTAACTAAATGCCTTTAGATTCTTAAACATCATCAAGAAGCAATCAATTTGCTGACAACCTTAATCAAAAAGCATTATTTAGATTTTTTTTTGCAATTTTTAATCCAAAAAAGCTTGAATTTTAAGGGGCTGTTCATTTATTACGTAACGCGAAAAAATGAATTCTTAGACCCCCCCCCCCCCCCCCCCTCGTAACAAAATTTGTATGAAAAAAAAAATTCCTTTTTTGAACCGTAACAAAATCTTAGACCCCCCTCCCCCCCTAAAAGCGTTACGTAATAAGTAGGGTGACCATCTTCGTAGTTTTACAACGGACAGTCCTGTATTTCAAAACCCTGTCCTGTATAAATTTGAAAATTTTGTTCCAGGTCCTGTATTTTTTTTACGAAAATTTCCGTTAATTTTCAAATTTTCCTTTGTGTCCTGTATTTTTTTGGAAATTTATCAAATGTCCTGTATTTTCATAAAAATTGGATGGTCACCCTAGTAATAAGTGAATGGCCCCTAACCCAAAATAATTAAATTGCAAAAATTAATTCACCAACAAATTACAACTTACGTCTTTTCACTAATTGAATAACTTAATAAGTCTAAAATGATAAAATTATGAAGATATTTCCTATCCACCCAACCGACTTCTTCAATCTCAACTTTAATTGTGTCGATTGTGTCCAAAACAGTCTTTGAATCATTGCAATGTTTTTTTTTATTTTTATTCAAATGACAAATTGAATGTTTTTGATGAAATTGTTTACAACGAGATTGTTGCTTACGTGCGATGATGTTTTTTGGCACAACGTGTCTTGAAATGACGATTGCGATAATTTTTTGATAAACATTTTTTGCTTAGTAAGCAACTGAAGATAACAGTTTGAGCTGATAACAATTAAATGATGTAATTTTGACTATTTTAATGGGATCTTGAGTGGATTTGAATGTTCATGCAATGGAGGTTAGAGGTGTCTTTTGGGATAAGGCTCACATAGGATCCTCATTAGGCTGGCCAATATTTGGTCAAAAGGCAGAATATGTTCCAGATTCAGCTCTGAAAGAGCGGGACACACCAAATTTTCAAGCTTTTGCAAGAAATTTTTTTCAAAAAACAAGAAATTAAGCATTTTAGGTGGGACATTGTTCAAAAAAGCCGGACTGCCCAGTTGGACTGCATAACTTTAATTTAATTGATTAAGACATTTTTAAGAAAATTAAAATTTTATTCATTTTTTAACATTACAGTTTGAATTTGAACAGCCAAATTTTCGATCTGCTTCTGCAAATTTTTCTGCAATTTTTCCTTTTCCTGCTTTTTATTCTTCAACTCCTTTCTTAACTCCTCAATTTGATTGTTAAGTTTCAACTCCAAATTCTCCAATTCTTCAATTTGTTTGACCATTTTAGCATTTGATTCCTTCAGTTCCTGTACTTTCAGCATTAATCTTTCCTTTGAGCTTTTAAGCTGCTCCAATTCTTTAGCTCTTTTCTCGTCATTAATATTTGCGCTGATTTCCAACATCTTAACTTTATTAGCATCCGCAATGTTATATCTGTCATTTGAATATTTTCTAAAGGTTGTCAATGTTTTTTGTGGATCTCGGCTGTTGCTTATGTAGGCTCGGATCTTTTCAGCTTCTAGGTTCAAAAAGTTCTGAATTAGTTTCGTTTGGATTTCCCCAAGTAGTGCATTTGGATTGTAAATCATGTTTGATGCATAAAAATGGCTAATATGAATATTTCCATTAAAATTGACATAATCAAGGCTGTATAGCTCATCTAGTAAGTTTGGCTCTATTTCTCCTAATTTATTGCCGGTGAATTTTATGTAAGTCAAGTCCTCAAATCCTTCAAATAACTCACCAGGCAGGAAGTCAACTTCGTTCTTGTGGCAAATAAATTTATGCAAATTTTTATACTCAGCCATGTCATCCTTGCTGATGTCCTTCAACTTTGAATTGCAGATGCTCAGAACCTTCAAATTTGGGAAGGCTTTTGTCAATCCTTGTGGAACTTTTGGACAGTTGCAGTCACGAAACTCAACAAATGTCACATCTGGGTCGTATTTTTTGGGTAAATGTTGACCGGAAAATTCAAATTTGCTGTTTTGTGGAACTTCTTGGTCCTTAATGATGCACTGATAGAATTTTTCGCCGTTATTGAATATAAAATCCTCAAATGTGCAGGTTAGCTTCATTTTTCACTAGATTTTTTGGTAGAAATATCTTCTAATGTAGAAAAAACACAACCGACTGCTTTACTGACTTTGCGAGTATGTCAAAAGAAAATCAAAATGAATCATTGGATGTGCGAGAATGTTTTCTGATGCGGTAAAAACATTGGCACAAATGACATTTTATCTTCTCAGCTGTTTTTTGATCATTTTTGTATTTTGTGTGCTGACTTTTGAGACTGAGAATTACTGTTGTGCATTTACTTTGGATATAGATTGTGGATATTTGAGGAAAATAAGTGAATTATTGACAAAAAGACACAAAAAAGTGAATTTTTTGCAATGATTAAACAACGTCACATAAAAAGAAGGTCAAGGCCATAGAACAAGCTAACATTTTAAAGGATTTGTGTGGTAATTGTTGCTGTATTGTGTGGCAAAGTGAAGAGTCAATCAGCTGAGTTTGCTTGTGATTATAAGCCAGGCGCGTAGCCAGGAGAGTCTTGTTCCCCTCTTAAGCTTTTTAGGCCATGCTCTTGCTGTGGTTCAAAACGTTTAAGGGGGGGGGGGGGGGCAATACCCTCCTGGCTACGCGCCTGTTATAAGCTATAAGTTTGACACAATTCAAATAACATACTCCAAAATAAATCTTTCAATTCCAAACAACAAAGCAATAGCTCGTGACATGACCGTTTTACTTGGTGTCTGTGACTTGAGTAATCCTTATCAAGCAGGTTGAACTATCTTCTCAATACAAAGTATCAACATTCATCCTGATTGCAATCCACAAACCACATTTTTTGATACTTACATTACAGTTGTGGTTCTGGAAAATGAAGTCATTTATATTGCCAATATTCATCCAATTTGCCTTTCATACTTAAACATTAAGGCAATCATATGAGGATATGATGCATAAGTGGTTCGGATCCCACTATAAACTGTAGGTCTAAAAGGTGTGGTACAATAGATTCTGTTCTAATTTGAATCGCAGTGCCTCCAGATGAAAGGCTGGGCCCTTCACACATTATTATAAGAGGATATGTCGTTGGATATGGCAAGAGTGAAGACACATCGTAGGTCCATGAAAATGCTGATTACTTCCTCAAAGATCACATTTTAGTCACGTTTTCAAGCAAGCGAACATTTTTCTCTGGTTCTGGAACTGGCATTGAAGTCTTTAACGGAGACAGTGGAAATGGATTAATCGTGATTGATGGAAGTTCATTTTATCTTCATGCTGTTGTGTCATCATGATTTAAGGGTGGACAGTATGGATGCGATGTTGCTGCTTATTCTTTATTTGCTGATCCGACTAAGTACTTCGAATGGATCAGTGGAATATCCACAAGTCGGTTCAAGTGATTCGATGATGGAACCAAGGCTTTGCTTCTTGCTACGCTTTTGTTATCGACTGATCCATAATTTTATCAATTTGGATTTTAAAAGACTTTTAATTTCAATGTTTTTGTGGCAATTTTTTTATTTTTGTAGCAATTTTTTTAAAAATTAAAAAAAAATAACCTCAAAAAATTTTTTAATTTTATTTTGACTTTCTTTCAAACATGATTGACTGGAATTGTCGAACTAAATCATCAATTTGACTTTGCAAATTTTTTTTAATTTTTGAATTTTCTTCTTTAACATTTTGTAAATCTTTGCTGCATTCCTCAAGTTGCTGACTTATCTTTACATCCGATTCCTCCAGTTCCTTTACATCATCGTTTACTTTGTCATTTAGTGATTCCAGCTCATCAAGTTTTAACTTAAATTTTTCATTATCGTTCTTAATTTCATCAACATCTGTAGCCCGACTAGCTTCATACAACTCGTACTTAAGTTCCAAAATATTCAACTTTGATTTGTGGCTGTTAGCATATAACTTTAAATAGTTCAATGTGCCACTCGGATCTGGAGTCTTGTGGATATAATTTCTAATGAATTTGATGTCGCCATTGAGAAAGTTGAAATATACAGCAACCTTAACCTCCCCTGGCATAGCATTCACACTGCGCTGATAAGCTGCATCTGCGGAAAATTTGTGAATATCTGGATTGGACTTGAAGTTTATGTACTCTAGACGATAAAGGTTGTCAAATAGGTTCGGTTCAATCACGCCTAATTTATTGCTGGTGAATTTTATGTAAGTCAAGTCCTCAAATCCTTCAAATAAGTCGCCAGGCAGGAAGTCAACTTCGTTCTTGTGGCAAATAAATTTAAACAAATTTTTATACTCAGCCATGTCGTCCTTGCTGATGTCCTTCAACTTTGAATTGCAGATGCTCAGAACCTTTAAATTTGGAAAGGTTTTTGTCAATCCTTGTGGAACTTTTGGACATTTGCAGTCACGGAACTCAATAAATGTCACATCGGGGTCGTACTTTTTGGGTAAATGTTGACCGGAAAATTCAAATTTGCTGTTTTGTGGAACTTCTTGGTCCTTAATGATGCGCTGATAGAATTTATCGCCATTATTAAATATAAAATCCTCAAATGTGCAGGTTAGCTTCATTTTTTACTGGACCATGGGATTATTTGGGATAACTTGAGCGAGTAGAAATTAAAAATAAATTATTTTGTACCAAAAAGATACTTTCTCTCTATGAAAGATCGATTCTAATCATTAAAAGATGCCCAAATGTTATTTGATTACCTTTAAGTGCTATTTTTCTGAGAACATGAACACAATAGTGTCAGTTTGGGTCTATTGCAGTGGTGAAACTAAATCAAAACATCCAAAAACATCGAATTCACTTGCTTTAGTGTTGATCAAGGAACAATATGAATCATTGAATGTGAGCGAATATTTTTATTTGCTTGAAAATTCACTTTTTATGATGAAAATATTGACAACGAGATTGTTGCTTACGCGTGATGATGTTTTTGGGCGCAACGTGTCTCGAAATGACGATGGAAATCATGTTAAAGTTATTTTACTAATCATTGTAGATACATGGTTTTCAAAAAGGAGAGGATTGGCTGTCAATGAGACACGCATGATGACTACTGTAAACGATGCTAAAAGGAGACCATTAATAACTTTACGGAGCGACAAAAAGTTCATGTTGACATGGTTTCGTCCTAAAAGCGATAACTCGTTGAATTTTTCCGTTTGCATTGCTGCCTTGAGGCCCGTGTCAAAATGGTGTAGCTTGACATTGCCACGAGTCCGTGCAATGCGAACGGAGAAATTCAACAAGGTGTAGCCTTGACCATGTCATCATAAACTTTTTGGTGCTCAGGTTTGGATCTGTGCAGCTTATAGGTAAAGTTTGCGTTCATATCTAGCGTAAATAGACCTAAACAAGAGGCTCGCGTTGAACCAGTTGTATATTTATAACTCTCATAGTGAAATAAGCATTTACGGTGACTAAGTGGTCAAATATCTCTGATCGGACGGTCAAAGTTCACATCTTTTAAGGTCACTTCTAATCGAACTTAACCTTTTTTTTTACATTAGCATACACTTGCAGCAGCTATGAGAGAGATCTACACAGCTAGCAAAGTATTTAAGTGACGACAATCAAGCTTTAAATTCAAATTTGGGATTTTCGGAAAATGTTCAGTCAATCTTTTTGGAATTGAATAGCAACATCCGTAGACTTCAACATATGTCACATCTGTGTCTGACTTTCCAGCTTGATGAGTTCCAATGAATTTAAATTTTGCATCTTGTGGAAAGTCTGGGAAGGAAATTTGACATTTGTAGACCGTCTTGCCTGATTTGAAGGTGTGGTTTTCATATTTGCATGTGAGCTGCATGGTTCTGGAAGTATTTGGAAGGTTAGTGGTGTATTAAGACCAGTAATGGCCAACCCATGTGTCGCGACATACAAGTGATCCTCAAAAAATTCCAGAAACCCCTTGAACCGTGTGCTGTGTAAGGTTTCTTTCAAGGCTTACTCCCAAGGTGTCCCGCGGCACGAAAAAGGTTGTCCACCACTGATTAAGACTATATTAATGGTATAGAACTAGACAGAGCTCGAAGTCGATAGGGTTCGAGTCGACTCGAGTCAATTTCGAGCTCTGGAACTAGATAAGGAAAGAATCAAGTTAAATAAGCTTGCATGCTTCTAAACACCACTGACGGTTTGTAATAAGCTTGAAATTAGGTTTTAGAGATGAAAAAAAAACATAGTTTTTCTCCCCTTGGCATAGTAAATTCTTTATTGAGACTTAATATTGAACATAATTGATTGAAATTGTTGAACCAAATTGTCGATTTGACTTTGCATGCTTTTCTTCAACTTTATGTTTCCTTCCTTTTCTTTTTCTACTTCCTTCTTATATTCTTCAAGCTGTTGACTCAACTTCATCCTTAAACCTTCCATCTCCTCAATCTCTTGATGTAATTTCGTATTTGAAGCTTCAAGCTCAGCAACGCGCTGTGTCAATTTTTCATCAGCAGCTTTAAGCTCAGCGACATCTTTAGCTCGTCTTTCTTCATACACATCGTACCTTACGTCAAGGAGGTTCATTTTACTTTCATATCCATTTGCACATTCCTTTAATAAATCAATAGCTTTGTTAGGATCTGGACACTTTAATGCGTAGTTCCTGATGAATTTTTGATCAGAGCTGAGAAAATTGAATGTCAAGAACCACCGGAGCTTCCAAAGTGTTGTATTAATGCTACGATTATAGACTTGGCTGTTAGCTGCAAATTTATGAATGCTTGGGTTGGACTTGAAGTTCACATACTGCAGCTTGTGAACTCCACTCAGTAAGTTCGGCTCGATGACTCCAAGCTTGTTGTTTGTGAATTTTATGTAATTTAAGTCCTTAAATCCTTCAAATAAGTCACCAGGCAGGAAGTCAACTTCGTTTTGATCGCAAATGAATCTTTGAAGATTTTTATACTCAGCCATGTCATCCTTGCTGATGTCCTTCAACTTTGAATTGCAGATGCTCAAAACCTTTAAATTTGGGAAGGTTTTTGTCAATCCTTGTGGAACTTTTGGACAGTTGCAGTCACGGAACTCAACAAATGTCACATCGGGGTCGTACTTTTTGGTGAGATGTTGACCGGAAAATTCGTAATCTTCTTCATTTAGGGCTTCTTGGTCTTTGATGATGCACTGATAGAATACTTCGCCGGTATTGAATGTAAAATCTTCGTATGTGCAGGTCAGCTTCATTATCTAAGGAATCATGGAGGAAGTTAGTCAAGAATTTGGCAAATAAGATTAAGATAGTTGGGTCGTGTGCTGGCAAACTATGCAGCAACCATCAACATTTATTTTTAATCACAAAACACTGACAACTTTGAAGCAATTTCCACAAGTAGATAAATGCAAAGTCCACTTTAGGTTTTGAGAAGTTTAATGCTCCGATCTTACCTTTCTGTAGTCTTTTTTGATGAATATTGATGCTTAAAACTGAATATTTAGCTATTTATATTGCAGAGCAGTCTTAATTTCACAACCGACTGCTTCAGTTTAACTTACAAAAGTGTTGATTCGCTGAACATTGTGATTCATTATTGTGAACATCGAAATTATTCATTGTATCAACAACACAAGTTTCCTTGCTGAATTGAATGTGCTTGACAGTGTTTTAGAATGTTCATGAATTGAGAATAAGAAGGCGAATGCTTTCTTATTGACGACAACAGCAATCCAGTTGAATTTCATAATTTTGATGAGAATGTGTGGCAATATTGCAATAATGTAAAAGGTTGGCTTCACGTGTCATCCTTGTCCATGTCACATGAGGTGTTCATAAATGACGTCAAAAAATAACAGTCGTTTTTAACAACAAGCAATTGAATTTAAAGTTCTGCACTATTCAAGATCTCTATACCCCCCCCCCCTCCATGTGACGTCATTTTGTTAAAATGAATCTCAGGGTAGAGTTACTCAGGGTTACTCAGGGTAGAGTTTGTGGTTAGCCTTAAAAGCCGGCTTCTGGACATCAGCAATAAAATTGTTATTTAAAAATGACGACGAGAATAAAAACACAATCCTGAACTCCCTCTCCACTCAGCCACCCCCCATAGCATCCCTCCTTCCAGCCACCCTCCATAGCCTCCCTCTTTCCAGCCTACCTACTTTATTTTAAAAAAAGTTAAACTTGCTAGGGTTTTTATAGAAAAAGATAAAAAAAAAATCCTTAAAAAATCACAAACTTTGCCCCTGTTGCAACCCCCCCCCCCCCCTTTACCCTCGTAAAATCTAGACATCACTTTCATTACGATGGGTTCCTATTACTATACTATGAAGCGTAGGGCGTCCACAAAGCATTTGAATCGCACTCGATTCTGGGCCAAAGCTGCTATTTCCTGCAGCTTCTTGTTCTGTTGTTCTGCCTCCCGTTCAACAGTTGTACGCCAAGTAATTCTCCATCGGCTCCCAGTTCTATATCCTTGGACATTCCAGAAGATCGCTTGCCTTGCGATGTCTGCAAGGTCTTTCCTTAATGTTTGGCCAATCCTGTTCCATTTCTTTTTCCCAACTTCGTCTGCAATGATTTTCACTTCCATACCCACTAATAAAAATTCAAAAATTTTTAAACTTTCATTTATTAATTTTTATTGTCAATTTTAAATCTATTTTGCATCAATTAACAAAAATGACTGAAGCTGCTGTGCCAAATCATCAATTTGCTTCTGTAAGTTCCACTTTAGCTTCTTCTTTTCTTCTCTTTCGTTGCCAATTTCAATCATTAATTCTTCAACTTGCTGCTTTTGTTTTAATTCAATGTCCTTAATCATTTTGACTTTATCAAGCAACTCAGCATTTATCTCTTCTAATTCTTCAATCTTGTGCTGCAACTGTTCCTCAAATTCCTGATGTTCAGCAACATCCTTGACTTTGTTTTGATAATAAAACTCATAAGTAAGCTCATGCATCCTTAAATTTGTGTTGACTTCGTTGGATCTTTCTCTGAAAATTCTCAAAATCTCAAACTTGTCTGGATGGCATTCAATGTAGAATTTGATCACTTCCTGATCTAATGCCAGAAATTGCTCAAAAAGATGATTTTTAAGTTGCTCTAAAGTCGAGTCTGAGACATAAATTGGACTTGCTGAATAGAATTTGGAATAATTTGGATTCGACCTAAAGTTGACATACTCAAGCTTATCAAGTCCATCAAGGATGTTAGGCTCAACAGTCAACAATTTGTTACGGAAGAATTTAATATATTTCAGATTTTTAAAGCCTTCAAATAAGTCACGCGGGAGGAACTCGACTTCAGAATTCTCACAAATGAATCTCTCAATATTCTTATACTCAGCTATGTCATATTTGCTGATTGTCTTGATATCTGCATTATAAATTCCAAGAACCTTCATATTTGGAAAAATATCAGTCAATCCTTGTGGGATTTTGTGACAGAATCCACGAATTTCAACGAATGTGACATCATTGCTGGATTTATCATATTGAGGGGGTTCGAAGAATTTGTAGTCATCATCAGTTGAGTTGGGTGGATAGGATGCAGTGCATCTGTAGTATCTTTCACCTGTGTTGAACACATAGTCATCAAAGCTGCATGAGATCTCGATCATCTGGAATGATTTTATGGTTTTTTTTAATTTATTAGTGATGTTAAATCAGGTTGAAGATGCGAAATTATGCTTCAGAGATGCAGATGTTTGCCTCAATAATGCAAAGTATCTGGAGGATGCAAAGTTCTGCTTCAAAGATGCATCCTTTTAAATTGAAGATGCGAAGTTCTACTTCAAAGATGCAGACTTTTCCTCACGGATGTGAAGTTCTGCTTCAAAGATGCAGACTTTTGCCTGAAGGATGTAAAGTTCTGTTTCAAAGATGCAGACTTTTCCTCGAGGATGTGAAGTTCTGCTTCTAAGATGCAGATTTTTGCATTGAAGATGCGAAGTTCTACGTTAATGATTCAGACTGTTGCCTCAAAGATGTGAAGTTCTGTTTCAAAGATGCAGACTTTTGTCTCAAGAATGTGAGGTTCTGCTTCAGAGATGCAGATTTTTGCATTGAAGATGCGAAGTTCTACGTCAATGATTCAGACTGTTGCCTCAAAGATGTGAAGTTCTGTTTCAAAGATGCAGACTTTTGCCTCACGGATGTGAAATTCTGCTTCAAAGATGCAGATTTTTGCATTGAAGATGCGGAGTTGTTTGGATAACACTGATGTAAGCGATCAGCTCTAATATAACACATTACCACTAACATCATTTCCTGAGAAGAACCCAATTACAATTGTTTAACATTTCAGCACTTGTTCCTTTAACCACATTATCGTTTAGGATTGCTACGCTTTAGAATTGATTTATTTTCTGTAAACCAACTTAACAAAAAATACTTACGACTGACTGCTACAAAATCACTGTTTAAAATCCCAAATGAACATTATGAATCATTATCAAAATACAATTCCAATGTTTTGACAACAATCACGTTAGCTGTAAGTTTAATGTTGATGTTTGGAGATAATGAAAATCAGCTGTGCTTGCACTTTGTGTTGGTTTTATTCAGATAATCAAAAATACATTGAACGATATTTATCGCTTATTCCTCAAATATATCCTACTAGATATTCTTAACAAAGTCAAAGGCGTTGCCTAGAACTTTCACCATGACTTTGAGGCGTTTACACCAGTCAGCCATTACTGCATGTCCCAATTTCAGCACTAAAAAAGCGCAACAGACCAAATATCCAAGAAAAATAGGCAAAAAAAGCGGGACAGTGAGGATTAGCTTAAAAAATTGAGAATTTACTCAATTCTCTCACGAGTCAAAACCACGTGGAGCTCGCCGGCAAAATATGTATCATGTCAACAAACCACACGCGGGTAAATCCAAAACAACTCCGCTCATGACATTGAAAAATGATTAAAATTTATTTTTCTCTGTTTTTGTATTTTCGGTGTTGACGTTCTTTAAATGAGATTGTGAATATTGATTAGTTCCTACTTGACTCAACATTCAGGTTTTATTTCTCATTTTGTGGTTCATTATTGCGCTAAGATTTCATCCAGTCAGATGTGCTTTGTGTTTTTTGGTGAATATTTTTATAGTTTTTGAATAAATTTTGTGGACTTTTTTTTTATTATGGACAGTAAAATGTGAAAATGGGTGAAAATAATTTAAATATTGAAAATGAGAGTAAATTCTTGAATATTGTTGAAGACATTAGCCAAAAATATGATTTTGAAGGTCAAAATTGTGAGTATGGAATGTTCTTTTTACATCGGCTGTAGGCTGTATATCAGGCGTGTAGCCAGGAGGGTCTTGTCCCCATCTTAAGCGTTTTGAACCGCAGCGAGAGCACGGCCTAAAACGCTTAAGAGGAGGTCAATACCCTCCTGGCTACGCGCCTGCTGTATATTAAATGCCAAAGATCTTAGGCATAGATTTGACCAGAGCTCGAATGTCAACCAAATCAAGAATATTAATTTTATATTCCTTTCTTCTCACGCAGCGTTCGAGCTTGCCAATGTCTTAAACATCAAAGCTAACAACAATCACGAGACCAAGTCTGACGTCTTAATTAACAACTTCCATGAAGCACATAAACCAAACTTCAATCATGTCAATATAACAAGAATTAATATCGAGGACTGTAAAGGCTTTGAGCATGCTGTGGATTACATCAGATCAACGTCAACGAGCACAAAGTCTGATGACGTCTTCTTGGTTAAGCTACATTTTGATGGCAAGTTTGCAAATTTTACTTCGTCTGAGATGAATGAATTGATCAACTTGTGCCAAAATAAATCAATTGTTGTTCATCTTGCATCTAAAAATTGTGACAAATATTCAATCTCCTGGAAATCCAAGGAACTTGGTCACTTTCTTACAACAAAGCCTTTTGAAGACCAGATAACTAATGATGATGCAGAACTTTACGACTTTATAGCTGAATTCCTAGCAAATGAGCTGAAATGTGGACGTTTAGGTAAATTTGACTAAAATTTGAGGTTTTATGAATCCTGGGAGTAGCTTTGGTTGGGAACCAGCGAAATCAAGTGTTAAGTTGAGAAAATAGTGGGATTGAAATCCGGCAACAAGCTTGCAGAACTCTGGCATCGTGCTGTGGCTGTTTTTCTAAGGAAACCTGAGGTAACCAACTATTTTGCCCCGGATCCCTATCCTTCCTATCCTACCCTCTTTAAGGTAATCTACCCCAAACCTTCCTACAGACTCAACTAGGGAACCTAGGTGGATGACAAAGTAGGGTTTTCTAGGGTTACATCTTTATCCAGGATAGGATAGGAGGAAGGGGGATGGGGTGCACCGGGTAGCCTTAAAAAACAGCACCTAGTTTCGATTTGAGTTCAGCACCATGCCAGAATACCACCGACTTCGTGGTGCTGGATTTTTTCCCTATAAATAAGTATTTTCAGAGGCTATGCAAGCTTATTGTCAGTTCCATGTCAAAACCATGACTTCATGCTGAACCCAGTTTTATGGTTGTCTTGTCTTAGCTACATCTTAATAGAATATAAATCACCAATAAGGGGCCGTTCACTTATGACGTCCAGGCGAGGGGGGGGGGGGGAGACAGCAAGAAAAGAACAATAAAAATTCCTGAAAATCTATTGTTCTTTTTTGAAAAATGACCGTTAATTTCGGACGTCATAAGTGAACGGTCCCTAAAATTCGCAGGCATCTCCAACACATTCCAAATCTCTGAAGAATCAAATCAATTTGACATCGTCAACTTCTCCGATTCTCGTCAATACAACTTACTTTTCCTTGCATGTGAAGCTTGTAAAGTCAATCTAGCCATTAGCTTGTATAAATTCGGTCTAAATGCAGAGCTGCTTAACCTGGATATGACTATACAAGATGTTGCACTACAGAACAGCCATTTTGAGCTCATTAAAGCTTTATATGATGAAGATTTGCCATTGCCAGTGCCAGGGAACATTAAAAGCTATCCAGAATGGTTCATGCAGTTTGTTTGGCTTCTTGAGGAATTTTCCGGCATGATAGAAGTTGACAATCTAGAAAAAGTTGAGGAAATCTACTCACAACTTCCAAAAACTCGTTATCTTTACAACTTGTCCAACGAATCAGCTCTTAAAGTAGCAGTCAAGTCATCATCCTTCAAATGCTATGAATTCCTCGTCAGCCACAAGCACACATTCGCACCAAATGAAGACCCAGAAGAGCTTTATGAAGAACTTGAGTACGAAGACCAGAGAACTTTGAGGGAAATCCACAACAAATATACGCAAGAGTCACCAGAAAAGCACATCAATTTCCTCATGACAAAGTCTTTCATTGCCCATGACGTCACTGGTGCTGAAGAGAAGCTAAAGATTGTCAGAAGAGCTTATAGAGCTCTAAATTCCAACTTAATCATCCAAATAATCCTCAAGGTCGTGGCAGCATCAAAAAACTTCAAAATCATCTTTGACTTCAACCGCGACTCAGTCAATGTCGCTGACCCAACAGCTACATCCAACACACAAGGTCTATTCTACACATCTGGCAGGATTTACATCGGAGCTAAGCAGTTGCTCAACGAAGCTACATCCAATGAGACGATGGCTGTTATTGCTCACGAGTTGTGTCACTTTGCGATGAATTTAGTTTACGGAAATGACGCAAGACCTTATAAAGCTAATGACAACATGGCAATCCAAGAATTTGAAGACATTTCTGTCCAATGTGCTGCAAATAATGACAAAGAAGAAGTTGTGGATATTGTGTACGAGCATTATCCACCTGATATGCATCATGCTGAGCTGATCGTTCGAGTTGTTCATCTAATGGCTTTAAACTCAAAGAATCCTGAAAAGTTAGCGGAAGTACGGGAAACCTTCAACTGCTTATTTGAGTATTTCGAGAAAAAAATTGTTCCAGACATGAAGGATGCATTGCCAGAGATTGAAGGACGTGCTGAACAGGAAATCCTCAAAAAAGATAAGAAAATTACTAAATTTAAGAAACTAGCTTTAATTGCTGGATTTTTGGCAATCCTTGGGGTTATTGGTGCTGTATTTGTTGGGTTTGTCTTTCATAAGCCTGTCTATAAGTTTGATGAGTTGTCGGGGGATGAGCAGGTATTGGTCATGAACTCTACGGTTGTCTATAAAAATGTTGATGTTAGGTTCAAGGATTTATTTGCTGATGGGTCAGTTGCTTATGAGAAGCTTACATCTGATCATATTAGTCAGTTTCTGGAAGGGATGAAGCTTGACTTTGAGGATCCTTATTTGCACTACCTAGACGAGCTTGTCATCCATGATTGGGGGAATCTGACGGATAAGTTGAGGGATAAATTCTTAACCTCAAACTTTACATTTCAAAATGAGAGCGTCAGGTTTATGGACCTTCATGGACATGCTGTTAGTTCCTTTAAAGTTCTGTCATCTCAGAATATTGTTGATGTGCTGGATGGCAAGCAGCTGTTGGTCAATAAAATGATTGAGAATCGGACGGAATTTTATGTCGAGAGGATTTTTTGGAATGAAGACATTCTTGATATTTACGGGCTGTACACAAAAGGGAACTTCAAGGTTAGTGACTGGGAGAAGGAGGAAAAGTTTAGGGAATTTTATGATCAATTTGTTGGACAGAACTTCAGTGACTATATCCAAAAGATTGGTGAATCTAAGAGATTTGCTCAGTTGAGGTTATTTTTTGTGTCCAGGTCTGATAACTCCTTCGATGTCCTCCTTAATTTCTCATCATTCCACGACAACTTCGAGACAATCCTCAAATCCTCAGAATCCAAAAAAATCTTCATCCTGTCTTCAGAAGCTGGAACCGGTAAAACCATAAATTTTGAGCAATTTGCCATGAGAATCAAGAGGAAGTACCCAACTAAATGGGTATCCTACATCGACCTTAAAGACTACACAAAGCTATATTCAGAAAATGACACAGTTAAGGATGTTGAGGCTCTCCTGTTCAACATCCTAGACTTAACCTCAAAATCACTTTTCGAACAATCAATCTTCCATGAACTTTACAATTCAGGCTCAGTTGTGCTGCTTTGGAATGGATTTGATGAAATATCACCGGCCTACAATAAATTTATACTTGACACATTTGTGGCTATCCAAAACAGCACATCTAATGTCCAATTTATATGCACAAGACCACTTTATAGCCAACAGCTTGTAGAAGCTATGAAGGTCCTTCCATACACACTTGTGTCATTTAGTAAAGACCAGCAAGAAGAGTTTCTCAGGAAGTTCTTTATGTCCAGAAATATTGAGGATATTCACATCCATAGCTACATCAATAAAACCTTAAAGATCGTAAAATCCTTAAAAGCTAAGACTTCAATAGCCAAAACAACAGAAGACTTTAACACGCCACTTATGCTGGAAATGATCGCTGACTTAATCTCAGACAATGCCGACATCTTTGAGTCCGAAAATCTTTACGAAATTTACCGAAAGTTCGTCAAGAAAAAGATTGAAATTTGGCGCAAAAAGAGCGAGTTTGCCTACAAGTTTCTCGGCGATTCAGTGACTGAATATCGGAAATTTGACATGCTCGAGATGTACCAAATGTTTGCCTTAAAAAGTGAGCTCAGATCCATCAGCCCATTCACACACTTAACAGCCGGAAAACTCAAAATCATGCGACAAAAAGTCCCAAAGGAACTGACGAGCGTCGAGATCTCCAGGATGGGAATTTTGTACATTAACGGTCAAAATGAATTTAAATTTTCCCACAAAACTTTTGCTGAATTTTTTGTTGCTCAATTTTTTATTGAGAATATTTACAATGCTGAGGTTGTGGACGGCGAGGATGCTCTGGTGTTGTTCCACAATTTCGAGTATGTGACTGAATATTATGGACTTGATCAGCTGATGACTACGAATTTTATGATTTCATATCTACAGACACAAGATGGAGTTGCTAGCGACGGATTTGAGCCGAAAATTGTTGAAATTTTTAAGAAAAAATTTAAAAGAATTTTTTTCAATATTTTAAGGGACAAGCGAGTTGATACCTTTAAATTCTTGTTTGAGTTCTTTAAAAAGGATCACAAGTTATTGGTTGAGCTGCTTGAAGTAGATGAGGCTGAGACTCTATACACAGCAGCCTACAATTGTGCTTACTTTCCTGACCAAATTGACAGTTTTGATAGGAAAATTATTAAGGATTTGGGAAGGAAGTACTTGAGTAAGGATGAGTATGAGAGGTTTGTGACTGGAAGGGATCAAAAAGGAGTGATTTTGTATGGATTGTATGTGTTTAATAGGCAGGATGTAGGCAAGACTGGAGCTAGAAGAGTGTTTCATGATGAGTATGATTTAGATGAAAAGATCCTCAAAAATGAGGACAAGATTGTTGTTTTTAAGAAGATTGTGAAGCTGTTGACCAAAAGTGAGGTTAAGGAGCTTCTAACCTCAATATCCAGTCCTATAAACTATAAAGAATTCGACTTGATTGTCCATCCAAAATTCTGGAATATTTCACAAAAGTTCTTATCAGAACAAGACCAAAAACAGCAAATATCCAGCATATTCTACGGATTATCAAGGCACAATGACCCAGCTCCTTACCTCCCGTCCTTGATCTCTAAGACAGTCAACATCCTAACACCTTCAGAAGTCCACAAACTCTTTAAATCCAAGAACATCCTCCACCGATCAGTCCACAATTTTGAACCATTTTGGAACTTTTTCGTCAACCAGACAACAGCCGACCAACAAACAGACATGCTGAACTTAGAAATTGACGGGGAGTGCTTCTATTACTATCTTTACTCGCCCAACCAAAACTGTTACTTTTACCCGCCTTTTAATATCTTCCATGTGACTCTAATCAGCCAATATCCAAGCAGCTATGACTCCTTACAAGCATTTGAATTTATCAGGCAAATTTATGAGAAATATTTCGATAAATCTGAGATGCAGGACATGATTCTCGATTCTAATGACTTTATGCCTTACATGATCAGGTTGACACCATTTGAGAGCTGCGAGCGGTTTGTAGAATTTTTGAGGGATTTATTTAAAGGAAGTGAAGGAAAATTGAAGGAATTTCTGCTTAGAAGAATTAATCCGACTAGCTTTAATATTTTTGAATATTTGGACAACATTGGGGTTGAGAATATTAGTAAGAATGTTAAGTTGCTGTCCGATATGTTAGATTACATTGATAAGTTGTAATTAAATCTGTAATTGGTGATGGTAGGTAATTAGTATTAAATGGTAAGTGTCGAGAGTTCAGCTTAATTGGGTTTCTTGTGTATAATCTTGGATATGCTGTCTTGATGGCTTTACTTGATATTCATATTTTTTTTTTATTTTAATTGCACTTAATTGCATTTATTGACGATTACTGTCCGGTAATAATTCACATTTTACACTTTTGTATTTGTATACATATGAAATAATATTATGTAGGATCAAACTGCTAATCTTCAAATCTAGGTTTCAAATAAGCTAAGGCTCTCGTTTCGATCTTTTGTATGCGTGACGTGATACTTTTCAGGTCCGTTCTAACAATATTCCATTCGTGGGTAATCTTGTAGCTCTCGTTCCTATTTCTCCCGCTACACTTCAAGTTCCTGACCCGTTCCTTAATCCAACGTTGCCTAAATACCCAATTATGGCTTGATCTCCTACATTAAGCAGTCGAAGTATCTAAACTTCCGAAAAAGAACAAATTTGGAAATGGCTGGATTCGAACCGACGACTTTCGAGTTACCATCCCAAATTTGAGCCAAGCGCCTTACCTATTCGACCAGCAAGGCACTTAACGGCTTGTTAATGTTAATACAATCGGAGTCGACTTTGAGCTCTGCCTGTTTTAAGGATACTTCTAGGATATACAACCATGATTTACCATTTAACAAAAGATTGTTCTAAGAAATCATTTCGCTTTAACGTGTCTGGCTGGCAGTCTTTTCTGATGGTACTATCGTCTAATTAAAGTCAAGTATGGCTGGCTGGCTGGCAGCTTCAAACATTGCAACGGAAGCACCTAGAGCCTGTGTTTTTCTTTGCATTTAAATAGCTGCTGTATCATGAAGGTGCGCAACTCAAGATCACACTCTTCATTATGTGTTAAGCTACTCTTCTAAGCTGTTCTTGTACAACTTTTCGAAAAGAATAAGTAAACATCTAACCTTAAAATTATTCAATTTAAATCATACGAAATTATATTAAAGTACTGAGATGGAGGCAATCTTATCTAAAGTTAAGTATTAGATTACATTTGTCATATAAAATGCTACCTGACCGTACCTAAGTGTAATTTTCTAGATTAGATTACAAAAGACATTTATTTTACTGTTAAATTTTTTATTAATAATTAAATCACAATTTTAAATAAAATCACAAATAATTGACCTTAAACATATAAATGCTTTTTTTCCATATGTTCTATAAATTTAATTTTTGTTTTAAATATTTTACAGCAATAGTCACACTGGTACGTAACATCAGAATGACATGTCTTTAAATGCATCTTTAAACTTGCATTACTTTTGTATAAATTATTGCAAATTTTACATTTCTTTGGATTCTTTATCTTCGCTTCTCGTTCATCTTTCCGCTTATGAGCATCTAAATGTCTTTTATACAGTTGATTGTCTGCTGATGCGTAGCTGCATCTGTCACATTTGAAATTCTTTTCCTTATTATTGTGCTTATATAAATGCCTTTTAAGGACGACTTTTTCATTAAATTTCATCTCACAAATGTGACATTTAAAGCTGCCTGGATTCTCATGAGTCTGATGGACATGGACATTTAAGTCATATTGAAGTCGGAATTTACGGAAGCAAACTAAGCAGTTGAATTTTTTTAAATGAACTTTCTCATGTCTTTTCAGGTCCTTGTCAGCTTTGAATGTCTTCTCACACATTTTACAGTTGAACTTCCTATCATTTACATGAAAGTCCCTCAGGTGCTCCGGCATCGACTCATGCTTAAGTTTTAAATGACAAATTTCACACTCAATTCTCGGACGATGAGTAAGCACATGATAATAAAACTTTGCTTTCTTTTTGAACTCTTTACCACAATAATCACAAATGAATGGCTGGAACTTTTTATTCAAATGCTTGATCGTCATGTGTGACTTGATTCCGATTAGGGTTGGGCATTTAGAGAAGCACAAATCACATGTGTACAACTTGTCTGAATGGACTTTACTCATATGATTATTATGGACGCTAAAGGATAATGATTTGGTTGGGCAGAATCTGCATTGAATGGTTTTAAGATGTTTAGGAACGTCTGAAGTTGATTTTTTGATTGTTTGTGGTGATTTATTGATAGTTTGTGGATTTCTGGATGTCCTTGAGCTTCTGAGAACTCGAGAAGTCTTTAAAATTTCACAACTGTTAGGGTTTATTCTTTCTGAGCATCTTTGAGAATTTTCGACAATATTTCCCGATTTTTGTGGCCTTTCCAACTCAATTTCTTCAAGTTTGACCAATCTTGGGGTGTCTTGTTCCTCAATTTTGATCTTTTTGGCGACATGAAACACATCAGACTTCAAGTTTGGCTCCAAAACTGCCAAATATTCTCTTTCCGGCTCAATTTTGATATTTTTGAATATTTCAGGTTTATAATTTGACTCTAGCTGAACAAAGTCGGATAATATGACTCGACATTTACGGATTCTTGGTGATTCTAGTGTCGCTTCCTTAGTTGTAAGTTTCTGATTGGTTGATACCTTTGAGATTGATATTTTTCTTGGCATCTTTACTGAATTGCTTTACTATCGACTTTAGACTGAACTGGTGATTAAAATTGATCAGGTAATTTATAAAATTAATTTTCAATGAGATTAAAGATTAAAATAAGGTTTAGGTAGATTATTGGAATTTACTTTATAAACTTTTATTGTGGCTTATTTTTAAATATGAAAAATGTTGAAAAAGGACTAAAATCACCAAATGGTTCATCCTAAGCAGGAATCAAACTTTGCACCTCTTGATTGCTGATCAAGTGTTTTGAGTTGTCTGGGCACTTGACCGGCAGGAATCAAACCTCGCACCTATCAACTGCCGGTCAAATGTTTTAAGTTGTCTGGGCACTTAACGTAAGAATCGAATTTCACAACTATCGATTGCCGGTCAAGTCTTTTAAACGGTCTGAGCATTTGACCAGCAATAGATAGATGCGAGGTTCGATTCCCGCATTGAATAAAAAATTGGGTGAACTTCGTTTTTTCAAAAACAAGCAAAAATCTTCTTGAACTTTAATTTTTTCTTTTCATTTATTAGCAGAGCCTTTTTGTTTAGAACCTCCAAATCCCTTAGCAAGCCTACAACACTTTTTAACATGATTTATCAAATAAGCTACAGCTTTGTATTTTTTGTCACAATAATCACAACTATAAACTCGATGCTTGCATTTATAATGCCTCGAAAAGAATACAAAATTGCCAAAAACTTGTGAGCATATCCTGCATTCAAGTTTATTATTCACACTTTTCCAAAACGAATCAATTCGTTGATGACACGTCAAATGTTTTGTGAATTGCTGCTTATCAGCTGATGCAAAGTCACATTTTTGACATTTTAAGTACTTTACCTTTGGTATCCCAGCATGAAGCCAAACGTGTCTCTTGATGACAACTTTTTCATAAAATTTCATTCCACAATAATCGCATTCGAAGCGTCTTGGATTGTCATGGAACTGCTCAATGTGCTTATTTAAGTCGTATTGTAGTCGGAACTTTTTTGGACATTTTTTGCATTTAAACTTCTTCAAATGAACCTTTTCGTGTCTTCTAACATCCTTTTTAGCTTTAAATGTCATCAAACATTTGCTGCAGCTGAACTTCCGTCCAACAGCATGATAATCTCGAACATGCTCTTTCATTGACATAGGTGTAAGCATAGCTTGACAGATTTTACATTCAATTCTTCGATTTTTTCTTGATTTCATGAATCGCCATGTTGGTTTACGCATTGCTGATCGAATGGGTTTGGATGTTGATTGAGGTTTGTTGACTTTTGGATGTTTTGAAGTAATTTTGAGGTTATTTTTAGGTTTTATTGTTGATTTAGCTGCTTTTGGCTTAAGCTCATGATTGTCTAGCTCAACTTCATCTGAGGAATCACCGATTATGATCAAATCATTGTGTTTAGATGAAGCTGGCCTATTCTTTAACGTTATTGTGTACTCTGCTTCAGTTTCATGTTTAACTGACCTTGTTTTGTGGTTTGTGATGTAATTTGGAGTAAGTTTCTTGTCATTTTTGATAGTTTCATCCTTATTTTGATCAATTGGATCATCTGGATTGCTGAGCAGAGATGTTGATGCAGATTTGAGATTGTGTGAAACTACCACTGACTGTAACATTGGCTCAGGTGCCTCATCCAAGTTGTTATCAACATCTTCATCGTTGCTAAAGTCTTCAGATTGATTTTCAACGTTTTCCTCTTTATTTTCTAGTTTACAATTCTTTGCTGGACATAAATTGCTAGTCAGTGGAATAACTATCAAACTTTGAACTTCTTTTTCATGCTTAACGTTTTTGTTGGTGTTAATTCTTCCTCTTAACATGATGTCTTCAAGGATAACTCTGCAATTTTTGAGGTCATGGTCGATTTTTGTTGGATTTCTTTCAGAATAACAGTGAAGAGGCACTTGACAATATTCTGATATTTTTTTTGACATTTGATTTGCCGTCTATCTTTAATTGTATGTTCGTTTATTGTACAAATCAGCACTATGTTCAGTTTACTTCAAGTTTGTTTCCATTAAATATTATTTAAAGTTTCACATTTTTTTTATTTTAATACCAATTCGAAACTTTTTCAATTTTTATAGGTTTTACTGTTGTTACTGTTATTTGAATTGTGGGCGTGAAGCACGGCCGAGACCCATATCGACACAGTTCAAAAGTTATACCTAATTTATGTCATAATTATGTCAACTCCAAAAACACTTATTTTGAATTTTGTCAACCTTTGGGAACATTATGAACCAGTATAGCTGATTTTGGTCCAAATCTCGGCCATACTTCACACTTATTTGAACCACATTTTCTCGTAAATGTTAAAATATTATTAAAAAGTAATTAATCCTGAATTATGTCGTTATTTTGTCAAGTATTTTAAGATAAAATATTTGTTTTTTGGTTTTAAACACTAGAATATTTATGCAAAGTTTCAATTCATTTGGATAAACCCTCAAATAAAAAAGTGACGAAATTGATTTTGACTAGGGTCGCCTCTAGTCCAAAATTGAAAATGTATTTCCTACTTGGTTCTTTGCTCAAAAAAATTTTAAGATGTTTTATTTGTATTTGTTTTAAGCACTTAAATATTTATGCAAAGTTTCAATCCATTTGGATAAACCCTCGAAGAAAAAAGTGACAAAATTGAATTTTACTAGGGTCGCCCCTAGTCCAAAATTGAAAATGTATTTCCTACTTGGTTCTTTGCTCAAAAAATTTTTAAGATATTTTATTTGTTTTTGTTTTAAGCACACAAATATTTATGCAAAGTTTCAATCCATTTGGATAAACCCTCAAAGAAAAAAGTGACAAAAATGATTTTGACTAGAGTCGCCCCTACTCCAAAATTTAAAATGTATTTCCTACTTGGTTCTTTGCTCAAAAATATTTTAAGATGTTTATTTGTATTTGTTGTAAGCACTAAAATATTTATGCAAAGTTTCAATCCATTTGGATAAACCCTCGAAGAAAAAAGTGACAAAATTGAATTTTACTAGGGTCGCCCCTAGTCCAAAATTTAAAATGTATTTCCTACTTGGTTCTTTGCTCAAAAATATTTTAAGATGTTTATTTGTATTTGTTGTAAGCACTAAAATATTTATGCAAAGTTTCAATCCATTTGGATAAACCCTCGAAGAAAAAAGTGACAAAATTGATTTGACTAGGGTCGCCCCTAGTCCAAAATTGAAAATGTATTTCCTACTTGGTTCTTTGCTCAAAAATATTTTAAGATGTTTATTTGTATTTGTTGTAAGCACTAAAATATTTATGCAAAGTTTCAATTCATTTGGATAAACCCTCGAAGAAAAAAGTGACAAAATTGATTTGACTAGGGTCGCCCCTAGTCCAAAATTGAAAATGTATTTCCTACTTGGTTCTTTGCTCAAAAATATTTTAAGATGTTTATTTGTATTTGTTGTAAGCACTGAAATATTTATGCAAAGTTTCAATTCATTTGGATAAACCCTCGAAGAAAAAAGTGACAAAATTGATTTGACTAGGGTCGCCCCTAGTCCAAAATTGAAAATGTATTTCCTACTTGGTTCTTTGCTCAAAAAATTTTTAAGATATTTTATTTGTATTTGTTTTAAGCACAAAAATATTTATGCAAAGTTTCAATCCATTTGGATAAACCCTCAAAGAAAAAAGTGACAAAAATGATTTTGACTAGAGTCGCCCCTACTCCAAAATTTAAAATGTATTTCCTACTTGGTTCTTTGCTCAAAAAAATTTTAAAATGTTTGTTTTAAGCACTTAAATATTTATGCAAAGTTTCAATCCATTTGGATAAACCCTCGAAGAAAAAAGTGACAAAATTGATTTTGACTAGGGTCGCCCCTAGTCCAAAGTTGAAAATGTATTTCCTACTTGGTTCTTTGCTCAAAAATATTTTAAGATGTTTATTTGTATTTGTTGTAAGCACTGAAATATTTATGCAAAGTTTCAATCCATTTGGATAAACCCTCGAAGAAAAAAGTGACAAAATTGATTTGACTAGGGTCGCCCCTAGTCCAAAATTGAAAATGTATTTCCTACTTGGTTCTTTGCTCAAAAATATTTTAAGATGTTTATTTGTATTTGTTGTAAGCACTAAAATATTTATGCAAAGTTTCAATCCATTTGGATAAACCCTCGAAGAAAAAAGTGACAAAATTGATTTGACTAGGGTCGCCCCTAGTCCAAAATTGAAAATGTATTTCCTACTTGGTTCTTTGCTCAAAAATATTTTAAGATGTTTATTTGTATTTGTTGTAAGCATTGAAATATTTATGCAAAGTTTCAATCCATTTGGATAAACCCTCGAAGAAAAAAGTGACAAAATTGATTTGACTAGGGTCGCCCCTAGTCCAAAATTGAAAATGTATTTCCTACTTGGTTCTTTGCTCAAAAAAATTCTAAGATATTTTATTTGTATTTGTTTTAAGCACAAAAATATTTATGCAAAGTTTCAATCCATTTGGATAAACCCTCGAAGAAAAAAGTGACAAAATTGAATTTTACTAGGGTCGCCCCTAGTCCAAAATTGAAAATGTATTTCCTACTTGGTTCTTTGCTCAAAAAAATTTTAAGATATTTTATTTGTATTTGTTTTAAGCACAAAAATATTTATGCAAAGTTTCAATCCATTTGGATAAACCCTCGAAGAAAAAAGTGACGAAATTGATTTTGACTAGGGCCGCCCCTAGTCCAAAATTTAAAATGTATTTCCTACTTGGTTCTTTGCTCAAAAAAATTTTAAAATGTTTATTTGTATTTGTTATAAGCACTGAAATATTTATGCAAAGTTTCAATCCATTTGGATAAACCCTCGAAGAAAAAAGTGACAAAATTGATTTTGACTAGGGTCGCCCCTAGTCCAAAATTGAAAATGTATTTCCTACTTGGTTCTTTGCTCAAAAATATTTTAAGATGTTTATTTGTATTTGTTGTAAGCACTGAAATATTTATGCAAAGTTTCAATCCATTTGGATAAACCCTCGAAGAAAAAAGTGACAAAATTGATTTGACTAGGGTCGCCCCTAGTCCAAAATTGAAAATGTATTTCCTACTTGGTTCTTTGCTCAAAAATATTTTAAGATGTTTATTTGTATTTGTTGTAAGCACTAAAATATTTATGCAAAGTTTCAATCCATTTGGATAAACCCTCGAAGAAAAAAGTGACAAAATTGATTTGACTAGGGTCGCCCCTAGTCCAAAATTTAAAATGTATTTCCTACTTGGTTCTTTGCTCAAAAAAATTTTAAAATGTTTGTTTTAAGCACTTAAATATTTATGCAAAGTTTCAATTCATTTGGATAAACCCTCGAAGAAAAAAGTGACAAAATTGATTTTGACTAGGGTCGCCCCTAGTCCAAAATTGAAAATGTATTTCCTACTTGGTTCTTTGCTCAAAAATATTTTAAGATGTTTATTTGTATTTGTTGTAAGCACTGAAATATTTATGCAAAGTTTCAATCCATTTGGATAAACCCTCGAAGAAAAAAGTGACAAAATTGATTTGACTAGGGTCGCCCCTAGTCCAAAATTGAAAATGTATTTCCTACTTGGTTCTTTGCTCAAAAAAATTTTAAGATATTTTATTTGTATTTGTTTTAAGCACAAAAATATTTATGCAAAGTTTCAATCCATTTGGATAAACCCTCGAAGAAAAAAGTGACAAAATTGATTTTGACTAGGGTCGCCCCTAGTCCAAAATTGAAAATGTATTTCCTACTTGGTTCTTTGCTCAAAAATATTTTAAGATGTTTATTTGTATTTGTTGTAAGCACTGAAATATTTATGCAAAGTTTCAATCCATTTGGATAAACCCTCGAAGAAAAAAGTGACAAAATTGATTTGACTAGGGTCGCCCCTAGTCCAAAATTGAAAATGTATTTCCTACTTGGTTCTTTGCTCAAAAATATTTTAAGATGTTTATTTGTATTTGTTGTAAGCACTAAAATATTTATGCAAAGTTTCAATCCATTTGGATAAACCCTCGAAGAAAAAAGTGACAAAATTGATTTGACTAGGGTCGCCCCTAGTCCAAAATTGAAAATGTATTTCCTACTTGGTTCTTTGCTCAAAAATATTTTAAGATATTTTATTTGTATTTGTTTTAAGCACAAAAATATTTATGCAAAGTTTCAATCCATTTGGATAAACCCTCGAAGAAAAAAGTGACAAAATTGAATTTTACTAGGGTCGCCCCTAGTCCAAAATTGAAAATGTATTTCCTACTTGGTTCTTTGCTCAAAAAATTTTTAAGATATTTTATTTGTATTTGTTTTAAGCACAAAAATATTTATGCAAAGTTTCAATCCATTTGGATAAACCCTCAAAGAAAAAAGTGACAAAAATGATTTTGACTAGAGTCGCCCCTACTCCAAAATTTAAAATGTATTTCCTACTTGGTTCTTTGCTCAAAAAAATTTTAAAATGTTTGTTTTAAGCACTTAAATATTTATGCAAAGTTTCAATCTATTTGGATAAACCCTCGAAGAAAAAAGTGACAAAATTGATTTTGACTAGGGTCGCCCCTAGTCCAAAATTGAAAATGTATTTCCTACTTGGTTCTTTGCTCAAAAAAATTTTAAAATGTTTTATTTGTATTTGTTTTAAGCACAAGAATATTTATGCAAAGTTTTAATCCATTTGGATAAACCCTCGAAGAAAAAAGTGACAAAATTGAATTTTGACTAGGGTCGCCCCTAGTCCAAAATTGAAAATGTATTTCCTACTTGGTTCTTGAATATCTCCTGAATATCCCGAACTGCTAGAAGGTGTCGAAAGGATAGATTTTTAGTCTTTAGATGATCTCTAAGCTCGGCAATGTGCCCAAGTGCACCCCATCAAAGGAAGTAAGGAAGTAGATTTGAATTGATGAAATGTAGCTTAAAACTATTAAAACATGTAAATTAGCTTTAATTTAACTAAACTTTTATTATGTTTATCAAACAAAAAAATTGTGATTGAACTAAACAGCAAATTGGTTTGTTTTCCTTCCAATAAATTACTTCCTCCCACGCACAGCAAATCGATCTGCAGGAATCCCATTAATCCAATCAATAAACTTAGTCACATCAGTAAATACAGCATAAGTGTCAACATCGCATCCACGATTTGCATTCAGTAAAGATGACGAAACAATTCCACGAATATAATAAGCACTGCCGTCAGTAACGATTAATCCACTTCCACTGTCGCCTGTACACACACCAATCCCTCTGCCTGATCCACCACAAAATGTCCGTCCACTAGATATTAAAGCTAGTCCATCATTATCTGCAAAGCAGTTAGGATTGCTATGAATTGGAGTTGAGAGGATTTTTGGGATGTTTTCATGAATTTTCGTAGTGTCTTCACTCTTGCCATATCCAATGACTGATCCACTCGAAATTGTTGTTACTTTTGAGTTAGGAATTGGCATGCATATTGGCTGAACATGTTCACTAAATGTGACATCCTTTTCAAGCACCAATACAGCAATATCAGCATCATAAGACTGAGTTAATGTATTCCAATCAGGATGAACATTAATGCTATAAACAGCATGAAAAGCTCTTCCAATTTCGTACGGATTATTCAAGTCATGTGTACCAAAAACAACAATTAAGTTACTGGCTTGCAACCGAGAAAGCGATTTCTTTTCTTGCATGCAGTGAGCAGCTGTGAATGAATTATAATTGGAACTATTCAGGGCTTTAGGATTAAAATCAAGATGCATACCTGTGACAACTTTACGACTTGATATGAGCGTCCCTCCACAAAAATATTTCCCTTTTGGTGTTATCAATATGGCTGTCCTGAAAATTGTGATAAAATATTTAGAAACTGGTATGCAACTTGTATGCAACTTGATGCTCAAGTTGCTGTCAAGTCTCGTCAATTCTCGTCAAGTCTCGTCAATTCTCGTCAAGTCTCGTCAATTCTCGTTAAGACTCTTGCAAGTCTCTTCAAGTCTCGTCAATTCTCGTCAATTCTCGTCAAGTCTCGTCAAGTCTCTTGCAAGTCTCGTCAATTCTCGTCAAGTCTCGTCAAGTCTCTTTAAGTCTCGTCAAGTCTCGTCAAGTCTCTTGCAAGTCTCTTGCAAGTCTCTTGCAAGTCTCTTTAAGTCTCGTCAATTCTCGTCAATTCTCCTCAAGTCTCTTCAAGTCTCGTCAATTCTCGTCAAGTCTCGTCAAGTCTCTTGCAAGTCTCGTCAAGTCTCGTCAAGTCTCTTGCAAGTCTCTTGCAAGTCTCGTCAAGTCTCGTCAAGTCTCTTGCAAGTCTCGTCAAGTCTCGTTAAATCTCGTCAAGTCTCGTCAAGTCTCGTCAAATCTCATCAAGTCTCGTCAAGTCTCGTCAAGTCTCGTCAAGTCTCGTCAAGTCTCGTCAAGTCTCGTCAAGTCTCGTCAAATCTCATCAAGTCTCTTGCAAGTCTCGTCAATTCTCGTCAAGTCTCTTGCAAGTATCGTCAAGTCTGTCAAGGCTGTAAAGTCTGTGAGTCTGTCAACTTACCAAGGATTGTCACCACTATTGATCCGAGCTCCTCCAATGATGTTGCCACGTCCATTTTTAGTTCGTCCACATGCAAGATTTGTATTAGCTGTTTGAATTATTACTGGAGATGGATTGTTGGTCTGCGGTTGAGTTCCAAATTGATAGTTGCTGAAGCATCTCTTTAAATATGAAAGAATTTCATTTCTAGTTTCGCAATGCAATTGACTACAAATATTATTTTCCATATTAATGAGACTGACTGCTGTATTGTCGATGAATTTTGGATCTATTGCATTAATTCTGTTATTTCCAAGATAAACTTTTGCCAGACGACTGTGAACACCAAATGATGCTGAATGGATTATTGTCAATTTATTATTATCCAAACTTGTCTCTTTTAAATTCCTTAGTGGAGCAAAGACACCAGTTGGAAGTTCGGATATGTCATTGCCGCGCAGGTTTAGCACTTGTAAATTCAGAAGTCCAGCAAAGCTGTCTGATTTGAGAACTTTAATTCCATTTTCATACATAAATAACAGCTCTAAGTTCTTTAATGCTGCAAAGCATTTCGATGGAATTTCCAAAATTTGATTGCCATCCAAGCCCAACCTCCTTAAATTCTGTAGATTCACAAACCATTGAGGATCTATTGACTGCAGCTGATTGTTGTACAATTGAAGTGATAAAAGCCTCACAAGTGGATAGAAAATGTTGCTTGGTAAGAAATTAATTTGATTATCGCTCAAGTCCAGTGCCTCAAGACGTCCTTGATTCGCGAATAAATTTTGTGGCAATGAAGTCAATTGATTACTTTGCAGCCATAATAAAGTCAACTTTGAGTTTCGAATCAGCAAATATTCAGGAACTGCACGAAGTTTATTGTTATCAAGCAGCAGATGATCCAAATTTGGGCAGTAAAGTAAAGAATTTTCATCAATTGATTCCAGTTCAACCTCATTTGCCCTTACAACTTCAAGATTTGGAAACTTTTGACAGAAAATTGATGAAAATGTTCTCAATTTCATCTCATTATACAAGCTGATCCACTTTACATTGTTGTCTTTATGTCGTGCTTTATGCTGTCCATCGATTCTGATGATATTTTGATAATAATTTGATTGTCTTGTGTCCAAATCGCATTTATAGTATGAAGCATTTGTTGCTTTATAGCCAATTGTCCAATGGTTTTGGTAAAGATAGTCACATCGTGCGATTTGTGATTTAATTTCAAGAATTAAGTGGATTATTGATGCTAATTTGATGAGGATGTGAAGGAATTTTGTCATTTTATAAGAAAATTCTATGAAACCAATGCGAAAAATTAAGAATGTGGTCCGAAAGATCAGCAAGCAAGACACAAACTGAAACATAAACATCAGAATTTGTGGAAAAAACCCATCAAAAGGGAGAAGATGTTATGACAAATAGAATGGAATCTAACAAACACACAAATAGCACTTTTGAGAGAAAAGAAGATGTTAATAAGCTGAAATATCAGCCATAAATCAATGGATCAATAAGGGACCGTTCACTTATGACGTCCAGGGGGGGGGGGGCTGGGTCAGCAAGAAAACAACAATAGAAATTCCTGGAAATCCATTGTTCTTTTTTGAAAAATGACCGTTAATTTCGGACGTCATAAGTGAATGACTCCTTACATAGTTCAGTGGTTACCAACCTTAGTTCCACGGCACACTTGGTGGTAAGCCATGACAAAAACCGCACACAACGATTCGTGGGTTATCCTAATTTTTTTCACTGCACAGTAGTGTGCCGTGACACACGGGTTGACCATCACTGACATAGTTCATTCAAAAATACAAAAAAAGATTATTTAAATTTTGTTTTTGAGGCAGGTTCATCAATTGACAATTCAAATCAAACTTAAATGGACGAATCAGCAAAAAGGGGAAATCTCAGTAAAATCCGCTAAAATTCTCATGACTTGCAGAGGCTGGAAAATCTCCAAATGCTTGCAGCTTATGTCAATTTCTTCTGTATAGATGTTGAAGCTGTTTAGAATTAGCTTTAATGCAACTGCAAAGTGTTGATGCATTTTATGAAAATCTTTGTAGTTTTTACGCGATAGGCACACATTGAAATGTTTGCGACCCGTCAGCCGGGTTGAAAGTATAATTAGAACCATCCACTAGCTACCACTTGGCATCCAGTTGAAAGTTGCTTCTAAGCGGTTGCCGCTTGGTTCTAGTCTGCTTGGTCTGTAATTCCATGATTTTCTATAAGTTTGACTCCATCCACATCAGCATGGACTGCTTCGAAGCACAGTTTTTTCTGTTAAATTGCGTGACTGCTCGTCTGACCGTCTGTCTCCTTCTCATTTAAAACAATTAAACAACAAAATGACTTTTAAGTATTTTTTTATTTCAATATTCAAATTCAATTGCAAAATTCCTCACACTCCACATATCTAATATGTCTTTATAATCCGTGCTACTCAATAGCTCATTCGCATACTTTTCAAAAACTACTTTGTCTGCGTTATTATCCATAATGTTGATGTTTCCATAGAAAAATTCACGCATTTCTTCATTCGAAAACTTTTGATTGACTAAAAATTTCATAAAATCATCAAATTTTTGGATACTTTGAAGCTTTTGTAGATCAAAACCATAGCCAGTCGCATTCTTGATTGCATTTGAGTAGTTTGCATTCAATCTGTGCTGCCATAAAATTGATAGAAAATTTGCAGACTGATATTTTCCCGCCAAAACTTTCCTAGCATCTTCTGAGCTGAAATTGTCATCAACAACTGCCTTCATGTCTGCGACTTGATCAGCTTTTGTGGCTAGTTCCAAAAATCTATGAAAAAATGTCCGATTTTCGTTGACATTCCACAAACAATCGATAATTTTGATGTCTTTTTTAAAGAATTTTGTGGCAATTCCAATTCTCTCGTCTGCAAATTTTGATGCTAAACACAGCAACAAGTTTGGGTAGCTATGGCAAAGAAGGTCTGTGTACACAGGATTAAATGAAGCATCAACTTGGTCCTCATAAGAATCTATAAATCCAATCATATGTTCTGTTACAATCCTGTAACGAGTATTGACAGCAAAGAAGACATAAAATAGGAATTGCAATCTACGTTCAGCTTCATGCTCATCAATACTTCCATTCTTTGGGTTCCAAATGTTGTCAAATAAATATTGAGCGATGAAAAAGTCTCGAAAAATTTGATCCTCAAAAATTATTTCGTCCCCATTTTTATGGACAACCCCCAAGCTCAAAATAATGTTGACATTCGTGTAGATTGTAAGATTGTGAATTTCCAGGTCTCTACAGTTGCTATCGTAGTCTCCATTGATGATGTTATAGACTGGATATCTTAAAATTTGATTCATCACAAAATGTTGGATAGTTTTTGTAATTAAGTCCAATTTTTGTGGGTCATGCTGACATGATTCATAGTTTTCTGCTAAAATCTCATGGAAGTAAGTCTCATAAATTCTATACAAGTTCAATCCATTCCCAAATGTGATGTTTTTTGAGTAAAAATCACAAATAATATGAAGAATCTGAGGATTTGTGTCAAAATTATCTAAAACTTCTTCAGGATCCTTCAACGACTTTATAAGCTTGATTATGAAATCGTTAAATTCTTCTAAAACCTTGGATGCATTAAAGTATTCCAAACTATTAACTTTAACATATTTCTTCACATATTCTTTCTTGTCGTCTTCATTAAACCTCACAAAATTGTAAGCCTCAATCCCGAATTCATTAACAAATTCATCTCCAAGATGTGGACTGGTTGCTATCCACTGCTTATTGTCTGTTAACATTGATATAACTTTAATCAAATCTATCGTTTCATTAACCATTTTGTCATTGTATTTAGCATCCAAATTTGCAGCTCCACCTTCACTTAACCTCAAAACCTCCTCAATATCCTCCATAAGAACCTCACCAACTCCATCCCACAAGATAATTGTCTCATTTGACAGGAACTTCCTCGAAAAAACATCAATTTCAACTTTTGAGGTTAGGTTTAAAAGTTTTAAAGACAAAAAGTCGACGAGAGTTGTGAAATTTGCATCAGTTTTAGGAACATCCTGTAGAACATGAATATGCTGCTTCAGATCGACGTAAGAAATCCATTTTAATGGAAATCGTTGCTTTAACTTCCATGCCATGTGATGGAAGTAAGTTGACTTGCCGCTACCGCCTTTGTCGGATAGGAGGAAGAGCTTGAGTTTCGTGAGCTCATGAAAGTCGTAAGTCATGCCTGAAGAATTGTCAAAAGATGAATTTGCTGGTTTGATTGCTCTTTCGACATAGAATTTGGTGCTAATATTGACTTTTTTGTGGATCTAAGAAGATTAATGCTATGAAAATCAGAACAATTGTGAATAATAATTGCGAACTTACCCTCAAAGCTGATGTCCCAAAAGCATTCAGCATTTCTGCAATTTCCTGTGGTCTCAAATGCTCACAATCTGATGAGTTCCTGCCAAATAAATCACCAAAAATGACATTGACGCCTTGAAAATCGACAGTTGACTCAAAAATCTTCAAAAGTTTCTCATTGGTAATGTCTTTGCAGCTAGTGAGTGGTTTGATCTTCAGCCGAATTCCAAACCAAATGATAATTGGGAAAGCAATGGCCAGCGCTACTATTATTCGGATCTGATGTTTACTACAGCCTTTGCAGTCTTTAATTGGACTCTCAGACTCAAGGAGTGGATGTTCCTCAATCCTTTTGATCTCCATGAACTCCTTAATCTCCTTCGTCGCCAACTTAATCTCAAAATTCTTCGGAAAACATGAATTTGCCTTCAATAAATCCAAAACAATATGAAAATGTTGATTATTCCATGCCAGATCCACAGCAGTCGTCTCATGCACCTTCTCATTGACATTAAAACCTGATTTAAGGCACAAATTGACAGCATTTGAGTCACCATGTTCAGCAGCAATCATTAACAAGTTAAATCCACTCAAATTTCTCAGCATAAGCTTGTCAACTTCCAAAATTGTCTCAGTCGATTGAAAATCAGTTGAAAATCCACAATATCCATCAAGTCTTATCGACGATGCCAAAAAATTGATGACAAATTTTGAAATTTCTTTTTGAATTCGCGTATAAAAAATTTTGTCATCTTGAAATTTCCAAAAGATTTGAACTTGCTCGTGCCTTGAACTTTCCATTGAAATAAGAAAAATTTTCTTGTCAAATTTTTGGATGAATTTTTGAATTTCTGATGGATTGATGGAAGTTAAGTCAGCGATGTCGATTTTGAGGATGAATATTGAAGCTTGGTTGTTCAAGTAGCTGACGAAGTAGACTTTAGTCAGGAAGTCAATGAGTGTTTGGAGGTGTAGACAGTTTTTGATGGAAATGCCGTTGAAGTTGGCTAATCTAAATGGAAATTTATGCTTAAAGTTCACATCTGAGAAGTCAGTCTCGTAGAATTTGGCATTAAAATGAGGTTCTTTAATGGATTGAACTGACGATGTCAGAAATAATGGAGTCAAGTCTGAAAGAATTGAAATAAATTAATTTTAGATTTTTAATTGAATTTTATTTGAATCATCCGATCGTCAAAATGGTAAAATATCAGCCATAACTGTCCTTTCAGGTTCATCTACATCTCATTCACATCAACACACAAATTTAGAGGAACTTTATTAACAAGCGTTTGTGCCTCAGACATAAGAACATTGATAATGTCATGAGAAATGTCAAAAAGCTAGTTTTATACCAAACACGTGCGGCATTTGCCGATAATTATTTAAATTTATGTTAATTTGTTATGACTGTGTAGCCATAAAGTCTGCAACTTACCATTTAACTCGATTGACATGGTTGTTTATGCTGATTATTTACTTATACTTCTACTTTACTGTCTTGTTGATGTTAACTAGCTTTAAAATTATTCAATTAATTTAATCGAACCAACTTTAATCAGTAATAAGTACTAGAAAAATATTTTGCAGCCGTTAAAGTCTTTAAAAGAGATGAAGCTTGAGCAGTAAACGAAGAGAGACTGATTGTCACAATTTTTCGTGTTTGTGTCTTTAGCAAAAATTCAGTAAGTTCTCTCTGAGAGATTTTGTTCGTTGCATAATAAAATTGTGATTGGTTTCTGTTGCATAAGCACAGTTTTGTCTGTCTGTCTGTCTGTTGGTTGTTGTCAGTTGCTGGTCAGTTTTTGTCAATGTGTGCCTTCGTTAAAAAAAGGTTGTTCACTGTGACTTTGGCCGTATATCTCAAAAAGCAAAATATCTGACTTATATGGTAAGCCAGTAGTGTACAACCTTTTTTACATCATGACACACGTAGGGAAGCAATGACAAAAGAGCACATGGCAAAGGGATTTGTAAATCATTAGTGTGCCGCGGCACATAAGTTGACCATCACTGTACTTAATAATTATATCCGCAAATTCAACAATTGCTAATTCTCACCAATATTTATGTTAAGCGTCAATTTTAAACATTGTTTATCTCAAACCAAACCAGCATCCGTTTATGCTGCTAAGTACTGATAAAAACTTTTATTAAAGAGCAGAATCGCTTCTCATGAGCCGGCAGAAACTGAATGAAATTACATTCTTATTATTCTCTTTCTTTTGTTATTTTATACACGACTTGTGAGCTGATAAGCTGCATTTTAATTCATTTGTCGATTTGGTTTTGTGGCTGTTAAATTTGGGGTATTTTCAAGCTTTTGGGGCATTGGACGCTGAATACTTTATTGGACTAGAATTAAGTTTTCAAGCTTTTGGGGAATTGAACACTGAATACTTTATAGACTAGAATTAAGTTTTCATGCTTTTGGGACATTGAACGCTGAATAATTTATGGACTAGAATTAAGTTATCAAGCCTTTGGGGAATTGAACGCTGAATACTTTATAGACTAGAATTAAGTTTTCATGCTTTTGGGACATTGAACGCTGAATAATTTATGGACTAGAATTAAGTTATCAAGCCTTTGGGGAATTGAACGCTGAATACTTTATAGACTAGAATTAAGTTTTCATGCTTTTGGGACATTGAACGCTGAATAATTTATGGACTAGAATTAAGTTATCAAGCCTTTGGGGAATTGAACGCTGAATACTTTATAGACTAGAATTAAGTTTTCATGCTTTTGGGACATTGAACGCTGAATAATTTATGGACTAGAATTAAGTTATCAAGCCTTTGGGGAATTGAACGCTGAATACTTTATAGACTAGAATTAAGTTTTCATGCTTTTGGGACATTGAACGCTGAATAATTTATGGACTAGAATTAAGTTATCAAGCCTTTGGGGAATTGAACGCTGAATACTTTATAGACTAGAATTAAGTTTTCATGCTTTTGGGACATTGAACGCTGAATAATTTATGGACTAGAATTAAGTTATCAAGCCTTTGGGGAATTGAACGCTGAATACTTTATAGACTAGAATTAAGTTTTCATGCTTTTGGGACATTGAACGCTGAATAATTTATGGACTAGAATTAAGTTATCAAGCTTTTGGGGAATTGTTTTTCGATTAATCGATTTGTAACGTACGCAATTGCTTCAAATTTGTAACTATTTTTTAAAACAAATAATTTTATTTCATCCAAAAAACTACAAAAAAAAATCAAAATCTATGCCTTAAATAAATACAGCACAACAACTAATCCTATCATCGCACAAACACCAAATAAAGTTGAAATTTGAATCAATTTGTTCCGCTTCATCATTTCCTTTGACGTGTAATTCTCAATCATGGTTAGCGACCTCTCCATTTCAGCCACAGTTTTCAGCTCAAACATGTCAAAAAGTTGCTTAAAATTTTCTCGACATTCGTTGAGTCTGTCGGGTTGATCGTGGTAGACGACAATAAGCTGTGGAACTCTTGCAATCAGCTCAGCATGCTGGAAATTTCTAACACAATCAAAGACTTCCTTTATCAGTTCCTCCTTGTCTGAATTATTCTTACAAAGTGCCAAAATTCTATCAAAATTGAGGATCACTTGACTACTGTGCTGATAATAAGGCCTAGCGTAGCTGTCATAGGTCAGCACCATCGCATAATGACACAGCTCGTGCGTTAATATCCCAAGACCTCTTTGCCTGACATATGGATCAAGCAGCTCTTTTACACATGCTGTAATCGTCGTTGATAAATAAAAATTCCCACGGTCAACAATTGGATCGATCAATTGCGAGGAATCTCGGTTGAAATCGAACACAACACGGAAGTTTCTTGAAGCTGCAACAACTTGAAGGATCGTTTTTATGAATGGAATTAGGCTTAAAGATTCATACGCTGCTTTAATCACTTCTCTGGCACGTTCACGATTGATTAATGTTGAGGTGAAGGTTGAGTGCTTTAAGAGGATCTTGATGTGGTCGTGATCTAAAACTGGAAGTGAATTTTGAGGTTAGTATTGACATTTTACGATGAGTTTAGCTAAAAAAGGCTTTGTTTAGTCAAACGGAGCTGATTTACACTTATTTGGGTCAAATTGAACTAAACAAGGTTGTTTTGGGTCGAGTGGAATAGATTTAGTCACTTTTTAGTAGATCTGAGCTGAGCTAGACTCTGTTGAGTCGAGCTTGACCAAACAAGGCTCCCCAAAAGTCCATAAAACAACAAAAAATCAATTCCAACACCAAAACCTAGCTCAGAACACTCAAAACAACCCATAAACAGTCCACTGACCCATATTTGTAGCCCAACACGTGCTTATAAATGACAACAAACTTTCTACATACCATTGACCGCCTCTAAATCCATCCTTTGTTGATTAATTTGAGTTATTCAAAAATATAAATTAGTTGTTTACTTTTTTTTATGAATGTTATAATATGCCTGCACTGTACATACACAGTACGTTATGTCAACTGAAATGTTCGGAAGATTGAGATAAACTAATGGAATTATTCTCAGCTTCCTGATGAATAAATTGTGATTAAAAAACTGTTCTCATTACTTTGTCGTGAGAGAAAATCTCAATTAGATGTGCATTGAGTACATTTTGAGGCTCTCGGAGATTGTATCAATGTTAAGCATGTGCTTGCTTGAGTCATAGCGTAATCAGAGAAATAATAATAATAAGTAAGGGAATTCCTCACTGAGATGAAGCTTGTCGGTGGGTATGAAAGGTTAAATGAGCATTATTCAGTGCTTAATAAGGTGTGGAGGATTGTAAATTGGAGGTTTAGCTCAAAGCCCTAGTAAATATACTTATCAACTAAATCCTCTCAGCTGACCACATTCCAAATTTATACCGAGAGGGTTAAAAAAACTCAATCATTCAATCAATTCCTCAAAGAATTAGATTCCTTGAGTCTTAGACTCTTAGTTGCACACCCTTTATTCGTAGTTTCATACCCCTTAAATCTCCTTTTCTTAGTTTCATACCCCTTGAGTCTTAGAAGATTCTTACTTTCATACCCTTTATATCTAGGGTGACCATCTGCGTAGTTTTACAACGGACAGTCCTGTATTTCAAAACCCTGTCCTGTATAAATTTGAAAACCTTGTTCCAGGTCCTGTATTTTTTTCACGAAAATTTCCGTTAATTTTCGAATTTTACTCTATGTCCTGTATATTTTTTGAAAAAATTTACCAAAAGTCCTGTATTTTCATGAAAATTAGATGGTAACCCTATTTATATCTCAGATTCTTAGTTTCATGCTGCTTAAATTGCCGGTTCTTCATTTCTTCCCCTTTGAGTCTTGGAATTTCAGTTTCATTCCCCTTGAGTATTAAAATCTTAATTGTATCCCTCTTAAGTCTCATATTCTTAGTTTAATAGCCCTTAATCTGTGATTCCTAATTTCAAACCCCTTAAATCTAAGTTTGCTAGTTTAACACCTCTTAAATTTAAGATTCATAGTTCCGAAACCCTTACATCTCAGATTCCTAGTTTCATACCCCTTAAAATTAAGATTACTAGTTTAACACCCCTTAAATTTAAGATTCTTAGTTCCTAAACCCTTACATCTCAGATTCCTAGTTTCATACCCCTTAAAATTAAGATTAGTAGTTTCATAACCCTTGCATTAAAGTTTCATAGTTCTATGCCCCTTAAATCTAAGTTTCTTAGTTTTACACCCCTTGAATCAAAGTTTCTCAGTTCTAAACCCCTTAAATCTTAGATACTAAGTTTCACACCCCTTAAATTTCAGATTCCAAGTTTCAAATCTTTTAGAAATAAGTCTCAGAATCTTAGTTGTACACCCCCTCCGTAAATGTTAAACGTAATTTATGAACAATCCCTTCAGCTCCATCAAAACTTCCAAGCAATCTTACAGCATGTTATAGACCTCAATTTAATTGCTATCAACAAAACTTCAACGCGTAAACTGTTTTGATAATTAATACGAATTAAGATTAGCTGAACTGACTAAAAGAAAAACACGCGGAAGGTGAGACACAGTGAAGATGAAATGAAACGAAATATTCAAGGACAAATGTATGCTGAAGAGAGTTTTAAGTTTCGGGTTTTGTGTATTGTGAGATAAGATTAAGTACAGTTAGGATTGTCTTGTATTAAAAGTCAAATATGACTGTGATTGGTCATTGAGGAAGCAAATGACGGCAACCATGAGTATACAAGATATTGACTGATTAACCGGAGGGTACACAAGGAGGTTTGACATGATCTGATGATGCTGAGGATCTACAGTAAGGTTAAGTAAAGTCCATTGGTGTTCTGCAGAAGATTTGAATGGGTTTAGTTGAGTTTAAAGGGGTTCAATAGAGCTTAGTAGGGTTAAGTTGAGTTCAGTGTGGTTAAATGGGGTATTGCAAATTTCATCTGGTTCTAATTAAGATTAGTGGGATCCAGGGAGGTCATTAAATAGCTAATAAAATTTGATTGAGTTCCGTAGGTCTGATTGGGTCTAGTTTGGTGTTATAAGGCGCATTAGAGTTCAAAATTGCTTCATATCTCATTACAATCTGTTAATATCCATTAAATTGACATTCCTAGGCAGTATCATTCGATTACTATAAAGCAAAATTGTCAATTTAATTGCTTATTCATTTACATTTGAACCTAAAATTGAATTAATTTTAGAAATTACCTAAAATGAAAGCAATCATTTATAAAGTTCAAATTTCAATACAAAAACTTTCATCAAAGTTTTCCAATAAATTACTCATAAATAATTCGAAAAATCAACAAAGTCCGTCAAATTTTGTCAATTTCAAACTGCGAACGCAAAACTCGTGAATTCCACAATCAATCTTATCAAAATTCATCAATAAAACAACATCCAAACCAGAAATCCAGCCCCTTATCAGTAAGTTTTATTTACAATCTCCAAAAAAGAAGTTTCATAACGATCGAAAAAAATTCAAATTTCAACCGTAGCGATTTCCCCCTGAAACTGTAAATTCTCACAAAAAAACACAATAAGTCCATAAGTCAACCAACTCCAGCGGCACACAGACCATTTGAGTAGCAAAGAAGACTGCAAAACAATAGCAAAAAAATAAAATACAAAAAAAAAACTTAATTTTAGTGATTTTTAAGATTTTGAAGCGACAAGAGAACAAAATAGAATTAAATTTTAAGATAATCTCGAATGGCCAACACAAATTCAATGAAGCAAATTGCTTTGACATGCTCTGGGTGAGTAAAAAACGTCGCTACAAAAAAATTAAAGATTTAATTAATTTTTTCTTAAAATTCCACAGCCACACACGTCCCGTGACCCATTTAGACTTTAGCGACATCACAGAAAGTGGAAATAGTTTCCTAATTTCAGCCTGCAAAGGTAAGCAAATCGCTAATATTGTGGAACTTTCGCCGTCAAGGTTGATTTGGATTTTAGTTCCGTAATTTTACAATATTTTTTTTCCCCTCTGGCATCCTTGAGATCAAGATTAATTTTATAGTTTATTCTCTCTCGCTTATGTACGAGTCATTCAGTGACTGTGCAACAACAAGTTTTTTTCTCCTTTTCTCCAACTTGCACTGCCATGAATTATTCATGAGCCTTAGAATTGCTCTCATGCTTGCTTGTTGTTGTTCCTAAACCTGGAAGTGAAATAAATTTTAATAATTTTTTTTGTGTGTGCGTTCTTTTTTAGATGGAAAGCCAATGCTACGTCTCGGTGATACTGGCGATTGGGTCGGAACGTTTGAGGGACATAAAGGTAATTTAAAAATTAATTGTTGGACAGATTAATGAGGAATGATGGTTTTGTAAACAAATGGAGAAGTTCATGTGATTGTGTGAACATATGTGCTGTTTAGGGATTCTTTGTTTATTGTATTGATGGAATGTGCTTTGTGTTGTGGAAGGTGGACTATTAAGCTATGGGTACTCTATGGCTTAGGATTCATTTATAATTCATTGTGGTCAGGAGTCTAGTGATGAGTCTAGTGGTTACTCTATGGCTTACGACTCAGATATAATCCATTGTGGTTAGGAGTCTAGTGAGCTAAGGACTAATTTTGCTAATCCAGAGATCCAGCTAGACATTGTCCAAACAAGGGGAGGAAGAGGGTGTCCATACTAAGTCTACCTGCATCTTTGTTATCAGTGGTGCTCAACCCATGTGCCACGAAAAAAATCAAGAAATCCCACGAACCGTATGATATGTGCGGTTTCAGTCATGGCTTACCTTCAAGCTGTGTCGTGGCTGAAAAAGGTTGTGCAACACTGTTTTAGATAAAATAGATATTCATCATAAACAACACACCAAATCTAGTTCAGACAGCATCAGCTGCTTCGCAAAACATACAGCTTTTGTCAAAAAAATAAATATAAATCAGTACCGGCATTTTGCATATGGCTAATCCACACCTACGCAACATCTTCTATAAAAGACAATACACTAAGTCTACCTCAATCGTTACTTAATAATGTAGGTCAAGTTTAAAACCGCCACACAGATGACTTAACAAATATACATTTTGTATATATTGATAAGACTGTGACTATATCAAGGTCTTTGACCATGTTCCAGGCGCTTTATTGTCCCCCTCTTAAGCGTTTTAGGACGTGCTCTCGCTACGGTTCAAAACGTTTAAGGGGAGGGACAAGACCCTCCTGGCTACACGTCTGCCATATTCACATAGTAAATCCATCAAATAAACCGTTGGACAGAAAAAACGTTCATCCATTAATTTCCCATATTGAGTCACATAACCGTTACAATCGTCTGTCAATTAAACAATATTTCCAGAACATTCTTAAGTGCATTAAATCACGTTTGTCTGTCTCTGTCGTGACACACTCTCATTAGCATTTTGTAACAACTTTTAATGCTGAATGCTGATTGCGGAAGCTTTTCTTGAATTTTTTTTTTGTTCTCACACTTCCTGTTTTTTGTTTACAAATTATTATCTTATTATTTTTTATCGTTTATTAATTGACTTTTAATTCTTAATTTTACTTTCCTATTTTAGGTGCTGTTTTTGGTGTAGGACTAAATCGTAAAGCGACTTTAGCTGCTTCAGGTGCTGCTGATTTTTCAGGTAAGTAACGGTGCTCTCTTGATCGACAGTAGCTTGTCAAAGTCCCCTCATGATTGACTCTAGCTAGTCACAGGCCCTTATTGAGAGATACAAGCTAGTCACAGGCTCATCCTGAATGGCCAGCGCTAGTAGGCCACAGTCCCTTCTAGACTGACCCTAGCTTGTCGCAATCTTCTCATGACTGACCCTAGCTAGTTACAATCCCCTCAAAACCAACACTGGCTAATCACAGTCCACTCTAGCCTGACCCTAGTAAGTCACAATCCCCTCTAAACTGACCCCAGTTAGTCACAATTCCCTCTAAACTGATCCCAGCTCGTCAAAATTTCCTTTATACTGACCCTAGCTAATCACAGTCCCCTTTAAAATGACACTAGCTAGTCACAGTCCCCTTTTAACCAACCCTATCTGGCTATCATAATCATTAATCGATCATTTATTTATACTTTTAGCAAAACTCTGGGACGCCATCTCAGGCGAAGAAAAGTGTAACTATCAACATAACCATACAGTTAAATCGGTGGCATTTGACGAAGACAGCACTCACCTATTAACCGGCAACAACGAGAAGCTCATAAGAGTCTTTGACCTTAATCAACCGTCAACAAATCCAGCTGTAGAAATTTATGCAGGACATTCTGGTGCTATTAAGCGCGCTCTCTTCTGTCGTAACGATAAATGCATTATCAGCTGTGCTGAGGACAAGGCAATTCGCATTTGGGATCGATCAAGTGGACAAGAGATTCATCACATAGATTTTCCATGTAATCCAAGTAACATTGAGATTTCTAGAGACGGAAGTATTTTGACTATAGCGAATGGAATGAATGTTACTTTTTATGAGGCAAACTCGTGGAATAAGATTAAGGAGGTTGCAGTTCCATCGAAGTTGGCTGACGCGAGTCTTCATCCTGACAAATTGGGTAAGTGTTTGGGAGTTGTTCTATGAGGTATATTTGATATTAATGATCTAAGGCTGGGTATTTTGGGTCTTAATGATCAAAAACTGGGTATCCTGGGTCCTAATGATCAAAAGCTGGGTATCCTGGGCCTTAGTGATCTAGAGCTGGGTATTCTGGGACTTAATGATTCAAGGCTGAATATTATGGTTCTTAATGATCCAAGGCTGAATATCATGGTTGATAATGATTCAAGGCTGGGTATCCAGCGTCTTAATGATCAAAAGCTGGTATCCTGGGCCTTAGTGATCTAAAGCTGGGTATTCTGGGACTTAATGATTCAAGGCTGAATATTATGGTTCTTAATGATCCAAAGCTGAATATTTTTGCTCTTAATGATTCAAGGCTGGGTATCCTGGGTCTTAATGATCATAAGCTGGGTGTCCTAGGCCTTAGTGATCCATGGCTGGGCATTTTCGGACTTAATGATCCAAGGCTGAATATTATGGTTCTTAATGATCCAAGGCTGAATATTATGGTTCTAAATGATCCAAGGCTGAAAATTATGGTTTATAATGATTCAAAGCTGGGTATTCTGGGTCTTAATGATCAAAAGCTTTGTATCCTAGGCCTTAGTGATACAAGGGTGGGTATCTTGGGACTTAATGATCCAAGGCTGAATATTATGGTTTATAATGATTCAAGGCTGGGTATTCTGGGTCTTAATGACCTAAAGCTGGGTGTCCTGGGACTTAGTGATCTAAAGCTGGGTATCCTGGGGTTTAATGATCCAAAGCTGAATATTATGGTTCTTAATGATTCAAGGCTGGGTATCCTGGGTCTTAGTGATTCAATGCTGGGTATACTTGGTCTTAATGATCAAAAGCTTTGTATCCTAGGCCTAAGTGATCCAAGTCTGAATATTCTGGGTCTATATGGTACTTATTTTACATTTTATCAACCTTACAGTGTTTGTCTGCGGTGGTGAAGACTTTAAAATCTACAAATTCGACTATATGACCGGCAATGAGATCCAATCATTCAAAGGGTAAGTTTCTAAAATCAAAATTACTCAAACTTAATCAACCTAACCTTAAAAATTAATTTTAGACACTTCGGACCAGTTCATTGCATTTCCTTCTCGCCAGACGGTGAACTTTATGCAAGTGGATCAGAGGACGGAACTTTGAGGTTGTGGCAAACGACAGTTGGAAAGACTTATGGTTTGTGGAAGTGCATTAATGGCCCTGAAGGTGAAGTAACTATGAATAATTCAGCTCCAAGGGAAGTGACTGCAAATTGAAAAGAATTTTTTTTTCGAGAATCTAAAAAATAAAAATTGATAAAAATTTGATGAAATTTTCTGATCTTTTTAATCTTTAAAGGAAGTAAAATTTGATAGAGAAAGTATCGGAAAAATGATAATAAGCTGTAATTATTAATTTATGAATAAAGAAATTATGATTTTTTTTTAAAATATTTTTTTGAATTTTTTTAAGATAAAAATTCGTAAAATCTTTTGTTGGTTTTTTAATTATTTTTGTTAATTACCTCAAGAAAGGATTTTAGTGGTGTGGAACTGATAGAAATGATTAATGATGCTTGATCCTGAGCATTGCAAATGATGAACTATTGAAGAGCTAGATTTTTTTTTATAACCTACGCAAGACTAGCTTAACGCTATCTTAGCTATCCAAATCTTCAATGATTGGATTATAGATCAGCTATTGTTCATAACTTATCTTAATTGTCGCTATCTGTAGCTTCTTGAGAGGAATGAGCTGACCAATAAACTCATACTCATGGCTTGGCACTTGATTAGGTTTTCTGACGACTATAACTGTCAATTTCAATCAGCATTCACCTCTCCCAACAGTCTGTCCTATTCAGTTGCAGCGATTAGTCATCATATTCTTAAATTTTATCCAAGACACATCAAATTTGATCGTGAATTGTATTTTTAAAATTCTTAAAAACGTTAAAGCTAGTTTAATAAAAAATAAAAATTGTAAAATTTCGGGGGCGCCTACGTAAATTGTAACTAGGCTTTTCGGGGGCGCCTATTATTAAGATTTAAATTTGATGATGATGTCCTTTTACTCCACTTTGAAGTGTAGTGTTGTTACGAAAGTTTTGAATCTAATGCGATTGCTTGCTAATGCCGCAAGCTCACTCGGCCTGTTTCACTAAAGTAGATTATCCTCGATTTCGGATTATCCACTTCAGTTTTTTGGAAATTTCTCCATACGCTTAAGGTTATTAAGAGATCTAATGTGTGGTCTAGATAAAGTACTCTGCTACTTAAATTAACATATACTTAAAATTTTTATATCTTCATTAGTTTGAGAATCATAGCAAAAATCGAAGTTAATCTAGTAGATTTGGCTAGAAAATTGAATGATTAATACTTCTTAGGCGCCATTCACTTATTACGTAACGCTTTTAGGGGGATGGGGGGGGGTGGGTTTAAGATTTTGTTACGGCTCAAACAAGGAAATTTTTTTTTCATACAAATTTTGTTACGAGGGGGGGGGGGGGGGGGGTCTAAAAAGTCATTTTTTCGCGTTCCGTAATAAGTGAACAGCCCCTTACCGAAAAGCAAAAGTTTTAAGTGCCCAGAAATTTCAGGCATAGTTCTCTCTATTATAATCCAAAATTAGAAATACTACACCTCCCATAAAGTTTAAGATATTTGCAAAAAACTGAAATGGATAATCCGAAATTGAGGATAATCCACTTTAGTGAAAGAGGCCGACTATGTTGATAACTCTGCTGAGCTTCTTCTTTGCGAATAGTCAATTATCAAGTAGCATTAAGTCTACCAGGTTTTACAGCTTGTCGCTTTATATCTGCAGGGTCTTTCCTTAATGTGTGACCAATCCAGCCCTATTTCCTTTTGCATAAGGTTTAAATTTGATTACTATTTAGAAAATAAGTGAAAGACGCATAAAAGCTTTACGATGTTTGGGTCAATCCAAAACTTCAACTTTAAACAAACTTCAAATTTTTTCGTAAACCCTTGTCCACCCCAACTTGGACTTCAAATGGCTTCACAAGACTTCACAATCCCCATGAACCCTCCAACAAACCTTCCAATAGCTCTTAAAAAATGTTGGTTTCACACGGCTTCCGTTCTAGAATCAAGAGAATTGTGGGGTAATATAGATTCTTTAAACTTAAACATTCAATCATTCAATGCGGTCATTAAAAACTTAGCCACGTGAGTTGCATGTTGATTTGATGCCAGAAAATGAGGCGTAGCCGGAGGAAGAGAAAGGAGTTGGAGGGGAGTTAAGATTACTCCCCCCCCCCCCCCTTCACTTTTTTGAAATTTTTTATCAATTTGCTAGAAGGTCATTCATTATGACGTCCAAAATTAACGGTTATTTTACAAAAAAAAACAATGGATCTCCAGGAATTTCTATTGTTCTTTTCTTGCTTTCCCTTACACCCTTCCTCCCCTCCCCCCCTCCCCCCTCCTGGGTGTTTTGAGAAAAAATCTAAAGCCATATTTCAATATAGAAAAATTTCAGGTTTTTGGTTTCTGGCTATGCCTAGGGAGGAGCTGTTAGAACTCCTTCTTTTTAACCTCTTCAGCAAAATTCTAATAACTGCAGTGTTCTGTAAATGCATTTCTATCATCTAATTTACTGGACAAGAGGTTAAAGCTAAGGCTAAACCAACACGTTAAAACATCACGTCTTTTTAAAAACACTATTGTTATCTCCGCAGATTCTTCTTCTATTTTAAATATATTTTTTGCCTGCAAGTTTACGATAGTCTGATGTTTTTATTGCTGAATTATTTAAATGACTTTTTGTCTTCTCTTTTTTTATTGAAAATTAAGTTTTTTCTTCTCATATTTTCGGTCAGTTTGTGTTTTGAGTGTCGATCTTAAAGATCACAAAAACTTTTTTATCTTCAAAGTTTTAAGATAATTTCAAAATTTGCGATAGTTGTGCAATAATTTTGTAAAACTTTAACTTTGTGGCCGGAAAGTGACAATAATTGTACTAATTTTGCTCATTTAAGCTGAATTGTGATCAAATTTAGAGTTTATAACAAGTTATTCTTGAGATTCGCTAAAAAGCACAAAAAAAAATAGGAACGTTAAAAAACAAATGTGTCAGTGACGTTGCATAAAACATTGAGAATCTTAAAAGCTTTTGAAGGCTGCGATTTAAAATGAATCTTTGGATTTATATTTTATTTTGTGGATTATTTTGGCTAACAAATCAAGTCTCGGCTCAGACTGCAAATTGTGATTACAAATATGAAAATCACTTGATTCAAGGCTTTAAAACCTTAAATACTTCTTATTATAGATGTGATTTGGACACAAGACAAGCAAATTATAATGAAAAATTAACAAGAATTGATGGACAACATGGAACTGGACTTAGTGATGCTGATGTGAAATCGATTGTTCCTTATAAAGACAACAAACTGAGAACATTTTCATCAATTTTCTGCCAAAAGTTTTCAAATCTTGAAGTAATTTATTTAAGTGATGCAGAACTGGAATTAATTGATGAAGATTCGCTGTCAAATTGCAAGAATTTGGATAAAATGACCTTATTTGGAAACAAGATTCGAGAAATTCCAAAAAATTTGCTGACTCAAAACTCAAATCTGACTTATTTTTTGATATCTGACAATCAACTGACAACGTTGCCTGAAAATTTGTTCCTCAATCAAAAGGAACTTAGGAATTTAGATTTAAGTGATAATCAAATAAATGTCCTGCCCGGCAACATTTTTCGCCCACTTGTAAAGCTTGAAGTGCTAATTTTGTCCAAAAACAAGCTCCAATCAATTAATCCAGATTGGTTTGTGAATTTGCAGAATTTAAAGTGGTTAGGTTTGGATGAAAATCAAATTGTAGAAATTCCATCAAAATGTTTTGCATCTCTTAAAAATTTGGAAATATTTTGGATTAACGAAAACAGAATTAAATCTTTAAAATCGGACAACTTTAATGGTCTTCAAAATTTACACACATTGTCTTTGTACAGCAATGACATTTCAGACCTGCCAGCTGGTGTCTTCACTCAGTTGACAAATTTGCAAGAGTTAAGTTTAAATAGCAACAAGTTGACAAAAATTCACTCTGATTCCTTCGGTGTTCACAGCCAGTTGGCAAGAGTTTATTTCCAAGGTAACAAAATCAACGCAATTGATCCAAAAGTCATCGACAAAACATCAATTTTAATCCTCAACATGGCAAATAACATCTGCAGTCAGCTCCTTACAGAAACTAAAAGTAAAATAAAACAAGATCTGAAAATGTGCTTCGAAAATTATCAACCGCGAAGTCATCATCAAGCTCAGTGTGGTAAATCATTGAAAGGACAAGGAAATATTATCGGAGGAACTCAGATTAGCAGCGGTGACTTTCCATGGTAAATTTCTAAAGTTCATTAAATATTTGTAACGCTAAACTTAAGTTTTTTAAAAGGATTGCAGCCTTAATGACACCAAAAGGAAAATACTTCTGTGGAGGAACTCTTGTGTCCAGTCATAAAGTTGTCACAGGTTTGTATCTTGATTTTGTGAAGTTAGGAGTAGTTGTAAGTCTTTATACCGCGAAGCATATGTCTAGATCAGTGGTGGTCAACCTTTTTTATGCGACGACCTACTTGGTCGTAAGCAATTACCAAAACCGCATACAGCATACGTGTTGTGGGATATTCCGATTTTTTTCACGGCACACGGGTTGGTCATTACTGTTCAAGATAGTAACTGTTAAATAATCATCCACAGCTGCTCACTGCATCCAAGAAAAGAAGACTTATAATCGCTTAGCAGCCGGCGACTTGATTGTTCTCCTGGGTGCACATGATTTGGATAATTCTATTGAAATTGGAAGAGTCTCTCATGCTGTTTACAAAGTCAATGTTCATCCTGACTGGAACACCTTAACACAGGCATATGATGCTGATATTGCAGTTTTGGTACTTGAAAAGGAAGTCACATTCAACGAGCATGTTCAGCCATTATGTTTAGCAAGCTCTAGCTCGAAAGCTGCATCTATTTCATTTGGTGCTGTCATTGGCTATGGCAAAAGTGAAGATGACACTAAAGACCATGAAAACATCCCAAAAATCCTTTCCACTCCAATTCATAGTAATAGTGACTGCTTACATAAGTATGAAGACCTAGCATTGCTCTCAAGTGGACGAACATTTTGTGGTGGTTCAGGCACAGGTGTTGGTGTCTGCAGAGGTGACAGTGGAGGTGGATTAATTGTGACTGATGGAAGTGCTTATTATCTTCGTGGTGTTGTGTCATCATCATTAATTGGAGGACCTTATGGATGTGACGTCGACATTTATGCTGTATTTACTGATGTGACTAAATTCGTCGATTGGATTAATGGAATTCCAACAGATCGGTTTGCAGTACGTCGTAAGAAGTAGAACAGATCCGCATTTTGGCAAAAATAAAACTTTTTGGTGATGGAGTTATTTTTTTTTAAAAAAAATAAATTTTTGGGGTTATGTTACTAACACCACTAAAAAAATGGGTCTGGAATCAAAAATATTTTTCTTAAATTAATTTGTAATTTTCAAAAAAAAATTATTCAATAAAAATGATACTTAATTGTCAATAATTATCTAGCAAAACTGTACAACTTTGTATTAATGTTTTAAATAAATTTCTTATTTTTCAGATTTTTTTTAATTGAAGCAGTTAAGTGCCTTGCTGGTCGAAAAGTTAAGGCGCTTGGCTCAAATTTGGGATGGTAACTCGAAAGTCGTCGGTTCGAATCCAGCCATTTCCAAATTTGTTCCTTTGCCACAGCGGGCATCACTTTGGTCATATTTTGTCTTATTTCGAGAAATTTCTTCAATTTGCTAGGTTTAAAAAACAATAAAGAGACCTGGAAAATTTTTAAATTTTGGTCTAATAATACCAGAGCTGCCCAACCCATGTGCCGCGGCACACTAGTGTTCGAAAAGGCCAACGAGCTGTGTAGCTTTTTAAACACTGATGGACTTTTGAGGTAGAAAATTCGCAACATTAGCGAAGGTTTGAGATTTAAAACCTGAAAAATCTGAAACATTTAAAATTGGAAAATTAATAAAAAATATATTTTTCTTTTATTTTTCAATAATCTTTAACCAAATGACTTTATTTCTCTTATTTAATAATTTTATTTATACAATAATATTCAATTATTCAATGGAGTTCATTTTTTTTTAAATTACAATTTTTTTTATGGTTTCAAATAACTTTTTAGTGTCAGAGCTGGTCGCTTGATTTCTACGACTAAGAGATTGACTTAATCAAATACAGAATAATGCTTAGGTTTAGTGACAGCATGTTCTATCGATTTATGAATTATTAACAGAATAAATCTTAATTTGAAACTTTAATAAATCAAAAAAGACACAAACTGAAATTCCTAGTATTTATGAAAAGAGGCAGACATTTTTTGTATGATCGACTTCTTAATTAAGATCCAATTTACACAAAAGAATGATTTTAAAGTCATTTTAAAGATTTTAAACTTAAAAGATTTTTTTTTTCATTTTTATTTTATTTAAATATTTTAATTCTTAATAGAGCACACATTGGCCGTTCATGTAACATTTTATTATGTTTAAAAACTTACTAATTCCTTTTAAACGGTTCACTTCTTACGCTTGCTTTTTAGGGGTAAGGGGGGGGGGGGGGGGGGGAAGGATTGGTTTTTTAAAGCAACACAAGTAAATTTAAAAAAATTCATTCAAAATTTACAATGATTAGGGAGGTGGGGAAAATGGGAGAAATGGGGGAGGTTGGGAAGTGGGGTGGGGTGAAATGTTTTTTTGCATGACGGAATATGTGAACGAACCTCAAATTTTTAACAATTTTCTATTAAAAAAATGTTAAAACATTCAAAAATAATTGTTGAAAAATGAAAAATCTTAAAAATGATTTCTCGAATAGCACAAGTCGGTTAATCGAATAGAAATCTGGCGCCGAGTTGGCATTATGCTGGCTTCGATGTAAAACCAGAGTTACCCCCGATTGGAGCAAGATTTCCGATCGATTAGCCGACTTTTTTGGATTTTATTCAATTTCACAAATTGCGTTCATTTTACAATAAAATGAATTTTATAAATTATTTTTTTAATAATTGATAACAACTTAATTTTATTTCTTTTTATTTTTTTACTATCACTAGTAATTGATTATTAAATACACTAAGTGGCATGGACAATTGTGATTAAATTATGACACAAAATGAATACTTTTAAGTTTTTTTTTGCTGCGATTTATTTTTCTAATTTAAATATTTTAAAATTTCATTTTTTGAATTTTTAAAAAGCTTAGAAATGTTTTTAAAAAGATTTCACAAAATTAATCTTTTAATTGTTTTGAAGTTTTTTATAAATTTTTTTTAAATCGTTTTTAAATTTTTTATAAATTGTTTATAATTTTTTAAAAGTTGTTTTATAATTTTTTATAAACTTTTAATAATTTTTTTAAAAACTGTTTTCAAATCTTTTATAAATTCATTTTGAATTGTTTTTAAATTGTTTATTTTTTTTTATAAATTTTTTAAAATTGTTTTATAAATTAAAAGTTGAAAATTGGAACGATTTTGAAATATAGAAATCTGGAATATTTTTAAAGCGCTTTTTAAAATTTTAAATATTTTGAAAAAATTTTATTTTTTAATTTCAAAATTTTTGGATTTATATTTCCCACATTTATTTGCTTTTTTATTCTTTTAATTAACCCTCATTGAGTTAAATAAAAAAAAATCAAATTTCCATAAAATCTTCAATTTAATTGCATATTTATGGAATTAAATTTTTAAAAGCTTTTGTTATCATTTGAAAAAAAAACCTTTTAAATATGCATGTAAATTATTTATTTAATTTAATTACACCAACATCTGTCACTGCATGATAAGTCACCGGTTGTGTGTTACGTGCTGATGAAGTTCAGAAAGTGTATTTATTTGCATACTTTTGATGAGCTTTTTTTTTGATGAATTGTTGATGATTTTACCTACCAACAGCGTCACTTTCAGAGAAGCTCGATTAGTCGAAATTCTGAAAATAAAAAAAATATTCTTTCATAATTTTATTTGGATTTAAAAGGTTTTTTTTTTTAATTTTGAATTATTATTTTTAATTAAAAACTTATTGCACAATGTTAAGACGAACTAGTTTGACCATTTTGATCTTTAAACAAATCTCAAACCTTATAATTGAGTCTAATTCTGGCTGAATAAACTCCTGGTGTGTCTAAGCTTGTCAATCGGATCAATAAGATGCTTTTTTACAGACTTAACTGAAAAATCAACTACTCAGAAGTCATTGACATCCTCAACAAAACAATAAACAAACCAAAAAATCGGACCAAAAATTGAACGCAGCAATTTTAACAACTTTTGTTTACATTCAAATCCAAAATTATTTTTTTAAGCTTTTTTTCTTTTTCTTTGAAATTTTCCACGCTGATTGAGAAATAAATTGTGTCACACACTCGACCTTCGACAAAAAATTGCTATACATTCATAATTTCTAGTTCAAATCGAATATAAAGCAATTAAATAACTTTTTAAAGTATCAGAAAAGAAATAAAATATAAAATAAAAAAATCGGTGCGGTGTGCGTTTCAGAAGCAAACTCATTAACCGACTTTTATTTTCATTATGTGCGAATGAACTTGTGAACGTAGACAAAAAAAAAGAGTTTTTTCTCATTGCGTGTCGCACAATATGGAATAAATATGTGTGTTTAATATGAGCGGAATATGTTTTTTTTTTGTAATTATCAGAATTGATTTGAGGTCGTTGATTTGTTAATTGAAATGTGAGCGGTTTTGACGGGGTTTTATTGATGATTGGGGAGTGCGGAATTTACTTGGAATTTTTCAAAAAGTTGTTTTTTGTTCAATTTTTCCTAGGCTAAGACTAGGTTGAGTCTAGGTCAAGACTAGATTGAGTCTAGATTAAGACTAGGTTGAGTCTAGGTTAAGACTAGTTTGAGTCAAGGTCAAGACTAGATTGAGTCTAGGTTAAGATTAGGTTGAGTCTAGGTTAAGACTAGATTGAGTCTAGGTTAAGACTAGGTTGAGTCTAGGTTAAAACTAGGTTGAGTCTAGGTTGAGACTAGATTGAGTCTAGGTTAAGACTAGATTGAGTCTAGGTTAAGACTAGGTTGAGTCTAGGTTAAGACTAGATTGAGTCTAGGTCAAGACTAGGTTGAGTCTAGGTTAAGACTAGGTTGAGTCTAGGTCAAGACTAGGTTGAGTCTAGGTTAAGACTAGGTTGAGTCTAGATTAAGACTTGATTGAGTCTAGATTAAGACTAGGTTGAGTCTAGGTTAAGACTAGGTTGAGTCTAGGTTAAGACTAGGTTGAGTCTAGGTTGAGACTAGGTTGAGTCTAGGTTAAGACTAGGTTGAGTCTAGGTTAAGACTAGGTTGAGTCTAGGTCAAGACTAGATTGAGTCTAGATTAAAACTAGGTTGAGTCTAGGTTGAGACTAGATTGAGTCTAGGTTAAGACTAGATTGAGTCTAGGTTAAGACTAGGTTGAGTCTAGGTTAAGACTAGGTTGAGTCTAGGTTGAGACTAGGTTGAGTCTAGGTTGAGACTAGGTTGAGTCTAGGTTAAGACTAGGTTGAGTCTAGGTTGAGACTAGGTTGAGTCTAGGTTAAGACTAGGTTGAGTCTAGGTTGAGACTAGGTTGAGTCTAGGTTAAGACTAGGTTGAGTCTAGGTTGAGACTAGATTGAGTCTAGATTAAAACTAGGTTGAGTCTAGATTAAGACTAGATTGAGTCTAGGTTAAGACTAGGTTGAGTCTAGGTTGAGACTAGGTTGAGTCTAGGTTAAGACTAGGTTGAGTCTAGGTTAAGACTAGGTTGAGTCTAGGTCAAGACTAGATTGAGTCTAGATTAAAACTAGGTTGAGTCTAGGTTGAGACTAGATTGAGTCTAGGTTAAGACTAGATTGAGTCTAGGTTAAGACTAGGTTGAGTCTAGGATGAGACTAGATTGAGTCTAGGTTGAGTCTAGATTGAGTCTAGGTTAAGACTAGATTGAGTCTAGGTTAAGACTAGATTAAGTCTAGGTTAAGACTAGGTTGAGTCTAGGTTGAGACTAGGTTGAGTCTAGGTTAAGACTAGGTTAGTTCTAGATCAAGACTAAATTGCATCAAGATCAAGACTAGGTTGAGTGTGAATGAGGACTTAGTCAAGAATTCCTAGTTTAAGACTAGGTTGAATCTACTTTTAATTATTTTAAAAAACACTCAGAACCAATCAATTCAATGCTACAAACATCCAATAGCACTCAAAACATCATTCGCTCTTTATTCCCACAAAGTTTTTATAGCTTTCCACAGCACTGAACAAGAAGAAGACAAAAGAATACATAAGCAAGAGATAATAAGGCCACACGAGTTGTAAACAATAAAAAAAAATGTATTGAAATGTTTGCAAAGTTGAGCAAAAAAAAGTGCCGCTAATTGTACCTTCACTGTGTGTTTCTTATCAACAGACATTGTCTATTGCTATCTATAAAGCATAACTCCATCTCTGATCCTTACTTTTTTGTTATGTTTAAACATTTCTTTGAGCTTCTATTTGTGAATAATTTTTATAGTTTTTTCTTAATGAATATTTGCTATTTTGTTAGATAAAGAAAATGAATTGAAGTGAAATAATTTGCTGGGTAAATATAAAAAATTGATAATGAAGCTAATTAAGACTTTTGTATAATTTGGAAATGTTTGTTGGAGTTTTAGAAGCTAATTTTGCTGTGTAAAGAGCTCTTATTGGGCTGGTTGTGCTGAAGAGCTTCATCTGGCTTATAATATTTGATTCTTAATGGAAGTTGAGTCGGTCTTGACCATTTAAATTACCCTTGCCCGCAGGCTCTTAAAAATCGTGACTTTTTCCATTTCTCAGCATTTTGTCTATCTATCATTTATGACTAAAGTCAATTCTATTTAATATACAAAATCTTAATCAAAGTCCTCTCAAAATTATGAATTTTATCACAAAAATCTCTTTTAAAAATTATAAATTCGCAACATTAAAGAAATCAGTGAAAAAAACTTAATCGAAATTCTTTTTAACGCACGTTTTCACATCGAAACCTACACATTAACTCAACCAGACAGACTTGCAGCCTGTGGTGATTTCTTATGCCATTAAAAACATTTTTTTAAATCATAAATAAAACAACAACAAAAAATGATCGAGAAGCGAGCAAGAAACAAGATTTGAGCATGAGAAATTCAAGACAAACAGAAAAAAAAGTGAAAACAAAAAAAAACGAAACAAGAAGTTGAAGTTGGACGAAGAAAAAGAAGAAGAAGTTGCAAAGAAATCGAGAGAGAAAAAAAAACTTTTAAATGTTGAAGTGGTAAAAATATTGAGGAACAAGAAGAAAAATTGTTTTGGTTTCTACTTAAATCTATGACGTAATTTGCTCTTTTTGTTTGGTTATGGAAGATATTTGAGGTGTTATTGTTTGGAAATTTGAGGTAAGAATTGTGATATTTTGATAAAATTGATGATCGACACAAAAGAGTTTGAAATTAGTAAATTAAAAGTGAAAAATTCTGTCTTTAACTTAAAAAATTTTCAACATAAAATTAAAATTCTAGCTTTAAGTTCATAATTCAAGCTCAATGCTTAAAATCCTGGTTCACAGCTTAAATTTCTGGCTCAAAGCTCTAAATTCTGGCTAAAAGCTCTAAGTTCTGGCACAATGTTGTAGCTTAAAGCTCTATATTCTGGCTCAAAATTGTGGTTCACAACTTAAACTTCTGGCATAAAGCTCTAAATTCTGGCTCAAAGTTCTAAAATATGGCTAAAAGCTCTAAGTTCTGGCATAATGTTGTAGTTTAAAGCTCTATATTTTGGCTCAAATTGTGGTTCACAACTTAAACTTCTGGCATAAAGCTCTAAATTCTGGCTCAAAGTTCTAAAATATGGCTAAAAGCTCTAATTTCTGGCACAATGTTGTAGCTTAAAGCTCTATATTCTGGCTCAAAGTTCAAAGTTGTGGTTCAAAGCTTAAACTTATGACTCAAAGCTCTAAATTCTGGCTCAAAGCTCTAAATTCTGGCTCAAAGTTCTGAAATCTGGCTAAAAGCTCTAAGTTTTGGCACAATGTTGTAGCTCAAAGCTCAAAGTTCTGGATCAAAGTTCAAAGTTGTGGTTGAAAGCTTAAACTTCTGACTCAAAGCTTTAAATTCTAGCACTAAGCTCTAAATTCTATCACAAAGCTTTATGTTAGTCAATGTTTTATCAAAACTAAACTCTTAAACTCAAAATTCCTCAAAAAACAATTTTACTCAAACAAATTACCATTTTGCATTGTACAAACTGAAAAATGTCTTTTATTTGCTCATCTCTTTAACTCATTCATTCAAAAATTAAATTCAAATAAAATTCTCCAAAAACTAATAAAGAACATATTCTTATTTAAAACCAGAATCGAATTTATCTCAAAAATCTTCTCAAATGAAAAACTCAAACACTCAACCAGGCGATGACGACACCAACCATAAGCAACAACATCAATAAAAAATAATTGTCGATTTATTCACAGCCACAACAAAAAAATGTTCAACAGGTTCAGCAAAAAAAAAATGAATAAAGCAAAAAAGAAGTTGTTTTTGTCGCAAATTTCAATGACCATCAACTTGACATGCAACGTGGAAGAGCACTGAAAAATGAATGAGGCAAAATGGAATGCAAAAAATATTTAAATTGCTTTGTTATTGTCGTGATCATGCAATGATGATGATGACGATGAGTGATTAATGGGGAAATAAATTTTAAATTGCAGATGAATTTTTAAGTTTTTTTAGGTTTGAGGAAGTTAATTTGTTTTAAGGTTAAAACCAAAACATTGGGGTTATTATGTTAACTAATCTTGAGCTTTAAGCAAGAACTTTAAACTTTGAACCAGAACTTTAATCTTTGAGCTTTGCCAGCAATCTGAGCTTTTTGTCAGAACTTTAAGCTTTTAGCTTTGAGTTTTAGCCAGAACTTTGAGTCTTAACTTTGCGCTTTGAGCTAGACTTTTGAGTTTTAGGCCAGAACTTTAAATTTTAAACAAAAACTTGGAGCTTTGAACCATAACTTTAAACTTTGAGCCAGAATTTTGAGCTTTGAGCCAGAATTTTGAGCTTTGAGCTAGAATATTGAGCTTTGAGCCAGAATTTTGAGCTTTGAGCTAGAATATTGAGCTTTGAGCCAGAATTTTGAGCTTTGAGCCAAAATTTTGAGCTTTGAGCCAGAATTTTGAGCTTTGAGCCAGAATTTTGAGCTTTGAGCCATAACTTTGTGATTTGAGCCAGACTTTTGAAATTTAAGCCAGAACTTTAAATTTTGAACAAAAACTTGAAGCTTTCAGCCAGAATTTTGAGCTTTGAGCCAGCATTTTAAGTTTTAAGCCAGAACTTTAAATTTTGATCAAAAACTTGGAGCTCTGAACCAGAATTTTAAGTTTTAAGCCAGAACTTTAAATTTTAAACAAAAACTTGGAGCTTTGTGCCATAATTTTGAGCTTTGAGCCATAACTTTGTGCTTTGAGCCAGACTTTTGAAATTTAAGCCAGAACTTTAAATTTTGAACAAAAACTTGAAGCTTTCAGCCAGAATTTTGAGCTTTGAGCCAGCATTTTAAGTTTTAAGCCAGAACTTTAAATTTTGATCAAAAACTTGGAGCTCTGAACCAGAATTTTAAGTTTTAAGCCAGAACTTTAAACTTTGAGCAAAAATTGGAGCTTTTAGCAAGAATTTTGAGCTTTCAGCCAGAATTTTGAGCTTTCAGCCAGAATTTTGAGCTTTGAGCCAGAATTTTGAGCTTTGAGCTTTCAAACTTACTTACTTTACTTCGCTGGCCGTACAGATCAATTGTGATCCATGGCCTCCCTTAGATGGCGCCTGAAGCTGACTCTGTCGCTGGCTTCCGTTTGCCAATTAACCATACCAAATGCAATACTGTCTCTGTCAACAGCTTCTTTCCAAGAGTTCTTGGGTCGCCCGCGTGTTCTTTTGCCATCTACAAAAACATTCTTAAAGACTTTATTAATGGGAGCTTCAACAGGTCTCCTAACGACATGTCCAGCCCAACGGAGTCTGTTGACTTTGATTCGTCGTACGATATCAGCTTCATTGAAAAGCTGATATAATTCTGCGTTACTCCTGCTTTTGTAAAAGTCACCTTCTCTCTTCGGTCCAAATATAATTCGCAAGACCCTACGCTCAAATACACCAATTGCGTTCTCATCTGCGATAGTCATATTCCATGACTCAGAACCGTACAACACTACTGGGCGTATTAGTGTCTTGTACATCACTAGTTTGGCATTTCTCGCTATTCTCTTCGATGTTAGTAAATGTCTAATTGCAAAATATGCACGCTGCGCAGCCAAGATCCTTCGCTTAATCTCCACTTGTGTGAGCTTTCAAACAGAAAGTAATATAATTATGTAAAAAAAATGTTAAGGTTAGAATTAAATTTGAGATTAGGGATGCAAAATTTGAGTTTAATACTATGAGCTAATGGCTCCAGACAAATAAATCTCTGCAGAAAATTCTCTTAAACCACGTTTTACACCTCACAAAATAATTTACACTAATTCTCACATTTTCTTCTTATTTCCATCTTCTCAAAACCATCAAATTCAATCCCAACCCATCAGCATCTCCACAATCAATAAAATAACAACAAGCAAATCATCACAAAAATTACTTAATAGCATTAACTTCGCTTCACGCCGCATGTTTATAGAAAAAAAAAATTATTTATGACTTAAGATGCTCGATGCTAGTTGCTAGATGATGATGATGATGTCGCGAAAATTCATCAATGACCTGCTGTTGTGCTCATTAAAATTTCTATGATTCATGAATCATTAATTTATTGATTACCGAAGTAAATGTTTTGATGAATAAGGGCACTGGATGGAAGGGGGGGGGGGTCATTATTGATGCGATGCGAATGGACTGTGTTGAAGTTGATGATGAGCAGACTTGAGTTATTTATGGATTATATTCGAGAAGATTGATATTCAATTAGAATATCAATGTGTAATAATTTAATGAGCAATACGTATGATGCTGGAAGTGAGGCTCTCCTGGACGACCAAATTACACTGACAGCAGTATAGCTCTTGCTAAGACACCCACTGAATGTACAATTCTTAATAAAATACCTCAACAAAACTCATCAAGTGCCAAAACAGAATAAATTAAAATTAATATGATATTCTCACTTATTCCTTATAAAATGAGCAAAACAATAATAAACTTCAAAGACAATTGACATGAGGAGGTGGCAAGAAAGACTTGAAAAAGTACTTTCATGAAGATATTCATTGTGAAAAAGTGTGGGTGCAGATTTTGGAAGCAATTAAATAATTTTTTATTCTTTTCAGATTTAATAAACGTTTCAGAAAGTTTAATGACTCTTTTGAAGAAGCGAGTATCATTAGATTGAGAATAGCAAGTAATGAATTATTTGATTGCATCGTTGATTCAAAGGTGCTTTTGAAGCATAATGAGGCTTACTAGTCACTAAAAGCTGGTTTATCATAAGCTATGACTATGCTGTAGCTATGATACACTCCGCAAAGGTAAAGTCGGTTAATCGAATGGTAATCTGGAACCAAACAGCCTGACTCAAGAGTGGAGCCGGATTTCTATTCGATTATCCGACTTGTGCTATTCAGGCAACCTTAGGATGGCTCATAGTCTAGACAAGAGGATGAAGAGGATGAAGAGGATCGATTCGTTGAATCATTTAAGCAACTACAGTAATGAAAGACCAAAAAACCCTTAAGGGGTCGTTCACTTATGACGTCCATCAAAAAACCTGATTTTTAAACCCCCTCCCCCCCTCTCTGTCACAAAAATTCTATAGAAAAAATTTTTCATTGTTTGAACTGTCACAAAATTCTAGACCCCCCTCCCCCCCCCCCCCCCCTCTAAATGTCTGACGTCATAAGTGAACGGCCCTTAAGCTCAAAAATCGATGAAAATTTCAAAATCTTCAACATAGTTGAACATTTAATGACCCAAATACGCTTTAAATTGATCTCAAAACGGATCAAACAATCTACAACTTACTTCTAAAAAATCCACCTTAACTGTAATTAATCATAATGACCTTTCAAGAATCCCATTGTATCATGAACAAATCTTAGAAATAAAATCTACAAACAAAATTATTCTCAAATCACCTCCGATGACCTTGACGAGTTAAAACCCATGAATCATTAAAATGCATGACAGAACAAATAAAATCTGAAAAAGGTTCTCAACAGCTTGCAAGTCTGATCGTAAATAATGATTTTTTTTTCACATTCAGCAGTTGAGGTTTGTGATTTCATTGATGGAAAAAAATATGATAATGAAAATGTCATCGAGATGTGAGAAATATTACAGATTTGCATGCAATATTAAAAATGGGAAATTTGTAAACGGAAATTGATGTGGAGCTGAGATTAGTGACGGAAACTTGTGTTTTATTTTTTTTTGAGGTTAGAAATAGGGACGTAGTCAAGCGCAGAGTCAGAACGGGGGGGGGGGGGGCAAGCATTTTAGCAAGAACTCCCCTGCTTTAACAGAAATTTCTTCAGTTTTCTTGGGGTTTCATGAAAATACACCCCCCCCCCCTATCTAAAATTTTTTCCGCCTCTCTTCAAATTCCTAGCAACTTCCATGTGCATTGCCAAAAAAATTTGGGGGGGGGGGGGGAGGGGGTGGCATGTTATTTTTGTATGGATTTAAGGGAAGTTTTTGGATATTTTTCAGCAAATTCAAGAATTTTTTTTCAAAAAAAGGAAAGGTTGTCCCTTAAAAATCACCTTTTGGGACGCTTCTGGTGAAGAATGATGATTTTGGTGGTTCAGATTCCACTATAAACTGTCCCGAGAGACGAAAGGTTTAAGTTTACACGATAACGACGTTAAGGCAACTCCTTCTCCGTTTGCATGGCTTCCTTATGGCTCTAGGGCAACTTCAAGACAGCACCACGTCGACACGAGTTACAAGGCAGTCTTGCGCACAGACAAATTCAGCAAGATGTCGCCTTCACGTCCCCACCATGACAACATTACAACCTTTTTATCGCTCGGGTGTAGGTTTAAGTTTGATTGCAAATAGTCTGGCAAATCCACATCATGACTTTACTCTTATAAAGCATAAATTGAGCAGCTATGGACTCTAAGATATGAACAGTTAAACCTTATTCAAGTTCGCATTTGCTACTCAAGTTCAATTTCACTCGATTAAATTTCATTTGCTGTTATTTCACTTCAAATTGTTGTTGTATTTGTAATACAGCTAGCTAGTCAGTTAAATAAGCAAGTAACGATTACATCGAACATCAAACGCCTCAATGATTTCCGATTCATCTTTGTGCTTTAGCTGAATTACATTGTTTTGAGGCATTCGTGCCTGTTTGGGAACTAATGCCGATGCTTTGCTTAAATGAATGATTTAATGACCGTGAATTATTGTTGATTTTTTTAAAGCAATTTTTTTTCGTTTGAGATTTTTAACATTTTTATTTGCTTTCTTTTTAATTAAGTTGTAATTTTGGAGAATTTTGGAATTTTTTAAATGAGTTTTTTAATATTTTGAGCAAGTTTGTGGTCAAATGGACATGAATTAATGATTCAGAAGCTGTAATTGTTCAATTTTAAGTTAAATATTATCAAATTAAAAGGACTGCAGCACCCAAAAATGTGCTGCCAAGTGCAATTTAGGTCAACAACTCCAAGACAGTCCAAAACAGTCCAAAAATGTCCACCACATCTTGCCAGCTTCACCACAAATTTATCAATTTAATATACTATTTTAATTTCCACATTCCAACCTTCAAATTATTCAATTTGCTTAAATTCAATTGTCAATCAGCAAAAACCAATTTTTAATCAATTTTCTAAATGCACAAAAAAAGTTTTTATTTTTTCAACAATTAAACACTTTGATTTGAATAGAAATAAAATTCAATCTGCATTTGAAAAGTTAAAATTCAATTAAATTAAAATAAATAGAAAAAAAGCTAGCTTTTGTGGCTAGATTGAAGGCATGTGGAATAAATATAATAAAAATTGTTTATTACAATGAGTAAAAAAAAGAGTCATTTGAGGACAAATTAAAATGAAAAAATAAAGTAAAGCTGTGAATATTATAGAGCAGTTCTATCAACCTTTTTTGTTGCACGGCACATTTCGTGATAAGCCATGACTAAAACCGCACAAGGCATACGGTTCGTGGGTTATCCCTAAATTTTTAAAGCCACACTAATGTGTCGCGTCACAAGGGTTTGCCACCTCTGTTCTAGAAAAAAATTGAATTGCTTGAATTTTACAATTCATTAAGTTTTTAAATAATTTGATTTAATTTTAATCGAAGCTAGAAATTAACTTAAAGTCGATTTAATAATATTCAGTTAGCTTCGAGCATTTTGCATCAATCTCAACAACTTAAACGTCTAATTTATGTCCCAATTAGCATTCGCTTCTGTCTTATTTCCATCTTTAAGTGGCTCAATATATCTTGCAATATTGTAAATTCAAAAGCTAAAATTATTAAAACATTTAATCAATAAATCTGTTCGACATCGTCTTAACGTTTTTTTTTTGTATTTTTTACATTCACTTGTTACACGGGTGCATGCATACATGTTGAGAAGATTTACAAAAACTATTTTTTCATGAGAAATAAAATAAATGTTCGGCACTCAACTGGAAATGATTTAATTTGATGGAATTTGGAGATTTTTGTTGAAAAATGTTTCAATTTTTGATTTTTTATTTTATTGGAATTTTCAAATTCTTTTTAAATAAATTTTGTAAAAATTTAAATTTTATCAAAAATCTTGAAATCAATTTTTTTTTAAATTTTGAAATTTAATTTTGTTTTTAAATTTTGAATTTTTGATTTTATTTTTTTAAATTATTGAATTTATTAATCGAATGGGATATCTTTCAAACTGTATGCTTTGTGCGGTTTTGGTCTTGGCTTATCGCCAAATTTGCCATCACCAGGCGCGTAGCCAGGAGGGTATTGTCCCCCTCTTAAGCACTTTAGGCTGTGCTCTAGCTGCTGTTCATAACATTTAAGGAGGGAAAGACCCTCATCTGAAATTGTTTGAAATTGAAATTGAAATTTTTAATTTTATTATTCTCATTCTTCTCTCTTTTGGCTACGCACCTGGACGTCACACAAAACTGGTTGGACAATACTGGTCTATTGAGATTAAACGAGTTCGAATGTAAATGTGTACCTTGAAATACGATAAATATGTCCGTTATTGAGTCGAACTTAAATGTGCCGCAGCACTTGGGTTGGCCATCTCTGATATAGACCAAATTGGCAATGGTTTAGCCAGAAGGGGCTTGTCCCTGTCTTTTGAACCAGAACGAGATCATGGCTAAAAACATTAAGGGGGGGGGGGGCAAGACCCTCCTGGGTACACTGTAACTGGTTCATAAATATTCATCACAACAATATCCAAATTAAAATTACAAATCAAATAATTACAATTTTTAATTATTTTTTTAACAATAATTCCACCTTCTACTCCAAAATTCAAGATCACACAAACTTTTTGTATGACTTAATTTATTTTTGTAGAAAAAAGGCTCTCTCAATGAATTTCGCACGAGAATTCAATATTTTATTTATTTCTCATTCATTTTACCCTTCACAAAAATTAACATTCACAGTCGTTCATTCATGCAAGCATTTTTTTATGATTTCAACTCTTTTTTAAGTCATTCAGCTCATTTTTTGCTGTCAAACACGTGCGAAAATGCACAAGTTATTAATTTTTGTGTTGCTTGATGAGTAATAAAGCTTCTTCTTGCTGTTAGCCAAATTTTGAGGCTTCATGATATCCTTAAAGGTGTAAATGAGTAAAATGTATTAACAGTGGCTCCTATTAAGTGTTTTGAGATTCAAAAAGTTGAATTTCAAGTTTCCCAGGCCCCAAAGTACCTAATTTCTTCTCCTTGAAGAGCAAAATTTTTCATAGGTCCACAAAGCGCTTCTGGGACTTTGATGCAATGTACATGATCTAAAAAAACCTTAATTTCAACTTTTGAACCTCAATACTCTTAATAAAAGCCTCTGCTTACTCAATTTATCCATTTCCACCTTTGAAGACGTCATAAAACCAGTAAAATCCGTAAAAACAATTGATTACTAAGCAGCATAGCTTATAAGGCTCTAACTTAGAATTAGACTAGCTTAAACCTGACAAACTGGCAAATATGGTCGTAAATAACCTAAACTTGCATTAATAATCCAATTTCGATCATTTTCTGTCTCTAATAAATCCAATTAAATCAATTAAACACCTCAATGAACCTCATCATGAGCATCAACGGACCTCAGATCCAATTAAACACAAAAAAATCTTGCAAAATCATCGCAATTCAATAAAAGTCATTAATTAAAATCCTCATTAAAAGTTCAATACCTCACAAAAGCAGCTATCAACCTTCAAATGCATTAAGTCGACATTCTTTAACACTTGAGTCATTATCAGTCGATGATTTCACAATCGAATAAACGTTTTGTCATAAATTAATAAAGGAATTTTTTTTTAAATCCACGACTTTTTTATTTATCGGGAATGATAAAAAAATTTTCAAGCGTCGGGTGACACAAAAAGATTACAAAATTAGTAGCAATAAAATAAAATGACGCAAAAATTTTTCATTTGTCGAAAAACCTTTTTTTCAGTCTATGGACGCAAGCTACTTCTATTCAGGGCAGAAGGAACCATTACAAATTAAATCCAAAGAGGACAAGCTGTTGTAACTTTAGTGTGGTGCTGAATTCGATTTGAGTCAGAGACACGAATATTAATTTTTTAATTTTTTTCTTAAATACCATAGGAGCCGTTCACTAATGACGTCCAGGAGGGTGGGGGGGGGGGTTCAGAAGAAAAGAACAATAGAAATTTTGAGAAACGACCGTCAATTTTGGACGTCATAAGTGAACGACCCATTAGCAAAATTTTGGAAGTACTCCAGCAAACTCCCCCCCCCCCCCCCCGGGGGTGCCAAAAAAAGGGGAGGTTGATTTTTTAGCGATGTTTATCTTTTTGGTTTAGACGGGAAAATTCAAGGGGGTCGGGTTAGGATTTAATTAAAAAGTTTGAAGAAATTTTGAATAAAAATGGGGGAGGGGGGGGGGGGGAGGCTTAGTGTGATTAAAACTAGTTTTTATAATTACATCCAAACATACAATTTTAGAAAACCAATCTTGGTGGCTACTCCAGTAAGAAATGTGAATTTTTCTTTCGTAAATATTGATATAATAATAAATTTGCATAAAATTATAGAAAATCGATCAAAAAGAAATAAAAAATTCCACTTAATTTCTGATTTTGGCAAATTATTGTATCACTTCCTAAATGAAACTATTAATTTCCTTTTCAGCTTTATTTCATTCCACAACATCAACAAAGTCACATCCAATTTTCTCATAAATCAATCATTTCACAGAGCAACTAATGAGCATGCTTTAATTTGACAGGAAATTGCGCAACTTACTATCAAAATAAAATATAATTTTTTAATATCGCGTTATAAAATAATGGTAAATGCAGGGGGAAAGCCACTTGATGGAAAAAATTTCAATCAACTTCAATAATTTGATGAAAGGTTTTTTATCGTGGAGGCAGGAACGTAGCCAGGAATTTGAAGAGGGCGGACCAAAAAATTTTTGTATGGAAAACATTTAGGGGGGGGGGGGGACTTTGCGAATATTTTATAAAAATCGTCAGCAAAATGAAGAAATTTCAAGATTTGTCGCCCAAATTCCCCCCTCTCATCCCGCCACGAAAAAATTCCATTAATTTTCAATCAAATTTATTTTTCCAACAAGTTATTTTCCCCCTTTAGTAAATGTCATGTTGATAATTGAGGAAAAGTGAATAAAAATGGATTTTGACATTGACACAAATAATTTTTTATTATGTTCTGAATTTGAAGAATTTTTAATTTTGTGTCTGACATTGATGAGGTAATGGATGTTGTGTTTGATATGATAAGTTGAGGCAAGGACGTTGTCACTGAAGTTTTAACTCATTCTGTGTTTTATGGAGGGTTAAGGGTAAGCAGTTAAGGGCCTTGCTGGTCGAAAAGGTAAGGCGCTCGGGTCAAATTTGGGATGGTAACTCGAAGGTCGTCGGTTCGAATCCAGCCATTTCCAAATTTGTTCTTTTTCAGAAGTTTAGATACTTCGACTGCTTAATGTACGAGATCAAGCCATAATTGGGCATTTGGGCAACGTTGAATTAAGAAACGGGTCAGGAACTGGAAGTGTAGCGGGAGAAACAGGAACGAGAGCTACAAGATTACCCATGAATGGAATATTGTTAGAACGGACCTGAAAAGTATCACGTCACGCCTACAGAAGATCGAAACGAGAGCCTTAGCTTATTTGAAACCTAGATTTGAAGATTAGAAGTTTGATCCTACATAATATTAATTCATATGTGTACAAATACAAAAGTGTAAAATGTGAATTATTCCCGGATAGTATGTCGTCAATAAATGCAATAAAATGCAATTAAAATGAAAAAAAGGGGTTTTAAAATTGGATTTTACTAGTTTTTACTTTTATTAGTAGATCCTTAGCTAAGCTAGTCATCATGATTGTCTCAGAATATGCAAATAAACTTCCAAACCTTAAGCTTAGGAAAATCCTCAAAAAATCCACAAAACTTTCATCACACGACCTCTACGTTTTAAAATCCAATCCACATCACCTTTCAAAAGATGAATTTTATGAATCCCCTATTTCTTCTAGCTCAGTGGTGCTCAACCTAAGTGCCACGGCACACTAATCTGCAACAAAAGCTTAATTGTTGCTGTTGTTGACTCAATTGACCTTTGGCACACTAGAGTGCCGCAAAACATTCTACGAACCGAATGCTTTATGCGGATTTGTTGATGGTTTAATCTTAAAAATGTGCCATGCCCCAAAAAAGGTTGGTCGCCCAAAACATTCATCAAAAAAGTCCAATTTTTTTTTTATCTTGACAACAAAAAAAAACTAAATTGCGTTTAATGAAATGATAATTTGTGCTATAAATAAGCAAGCAACATCACCACGGAAATATTTGTTCCACAGAACAGTTTTTTTTATTGTTGTTGTTGTGTCGAACAATTTTATTTTGTTGGAAGTGAAGAAGAAGAAGTGACTCAAAAACAGCTGCTTGACCAAGTATTTATATTTTTTACTTGTCTGAGATATGCTGTCCATGGGTTGTTGCAGCTTTTTGGTCAAAAAGTGTGACTTTTCACGATTTCAGCTCTGAAAAGGGAGGGCGGGCCAATTTTCAAGCATTTTCAAAGAAAAATAGGTTCAAAAAAGCGAGACATCAAAGGTTTTAGACAGAACTGCCCGGCTCAAAATTGCAGAGTTGGACAGCCTACTATTGGGTCGTTTTAATTCATTGGGTAGCTTGCAGGGAGTTAAAGATTTGTAGACAATGATGCAGAGCTGATAATTCACATTTTGATCACTTTCACATAGTTTAGGGAGATAAAGCTAGTGTCAGATTCAAGTTTAGAATTCTTTGTACAATAAGTCACAAAATAATAGCTTCGTTGGCCAATTAACCTTCAATTCCTCAACCCATTAATGCCTTACTCCCTCTGTAACATCCATCAATCCATAACACATTGTTCTGACAAGCATTTCACACTAAAATGACCATTCTGCCCGCCCAAAATCAATAAATCTTTAACTTTTGTTTTAGTTTATTTTGTTCCTAGCAAGCAATCAATGCTAAGCAGCAGAAGCTTAATTGTTGTTGTTATTGAGTTAATTGACCTTTGTCAAGTCATAAGTTTTGTGAATATTGGCAGCTGTGCTGTGTGTAGACGGCTTTAGTATTTATTTTGTCATTTTTGGGATTGTGTAATTATTTTTGAGATACTTTGTGAATGATTATGTCATTTTAGATTTATTGGGAGTCATTATGAGTGTTTGTTTGACTTTATAGGATATGGAAACAATAGAAATTGACACATGTCGAGTATGAAGGTATAAATGAGTCATTGATATGATTTTGAAAGGGTTTGAATCAATTTTGATTGAAATTTGGACGTTGGCAGATGAAAATTTATCAAGTTAAGCATCTCTAACCATTGTCATGCCTATAGACACCCGACCATACCCCTGACATCATCAACACACCCAATATAGCTTCAACTTCCCAGAATATTCTCCAAAAAAAAAAATCCATAGCAACTCATTGTCTCAATATCACCTCATTTTATTATTATTACACCTTTATAGCACACATCGTACCTTAGTATCTTATATAGTGCAGTAAACAATGTCTGTTTTAAGCATATTGTGATGATGAAATAATCACCAATTTACACGTAAGTTTTATTATTTCTACAAAATTCTCTCGCATGTTTATTCGATCATTTATGAATTTGTAATTCACAGCTCTATTAATATCCAATTGTTTAATGACTCAATTGAAATTTATTGTTCGTTGCGATGAATTTGGAGAATTGAGAATGAATAAGGAGAAGGCTGAAGAAAGAGAATGTTCGAGATGGTTTTTGATCAGAATTTAGGCATTTTTAATAAGAAAGGCAAAGTCTCTAAATTGAGCACACTAAGGTACCCTTGTTATTATATAAGCAGTTAAGTGCCTTGCTGGTCGAATAGGTAAGGCTTGGCTCAAATTTGGTATGGTAACTCGAAGGTCGTCGGTTCAAATCCAGCCATTTCCAAATTTGTTCTTTTTCAGAAGTTTAGATACTTCAACTGCTTAATGTACGAGATCAAGCCATAATTGGGAATTTTGGGCAACGCTGGATTAAGGAACGGATCAGGAACTTGAAGTGTAGCGGGAGAAAAAGGAACGAGAGCTACAAGATTACCTTATAATGGAATATTGTCAGAACGGACCTGAAATGTATCACGTCACCCCCACAGAAGATTGAAACGAGAGGCTGAATTTAATCGAAACCTAGATTTGAAGATTAGAAGCTTGATTCTACGTCACCCATAGTGATATGAAATGTATCACTAATCAATGTAAAAAGTAAATCATGTATAAATACTAATTCTTCCGGACGGTAACGTCGACAAATAAATAATAATTGCTGTTCATATGTTTAAGAGTCATAATCAGCATAATTTAGTTGAGGCGATGATAAGTAGGATTCGTGCACACCAGATCATTACCAAATAAGTGAGACAGAAATCTACGACTACCCAAATCATTTACTCAACATTCAGTCACGCTACCAAACAGTTAATCATCCGTTCATACTTTCACACCAATCTTTCTACAAACTATTGACAGATTTGGGAGTGTTTTGAGAATCAGTAATGTACCGCGGAGCATAGTTTGAGAAGCTAAGGGACCTAGAACAGTGGTTGACAACCTTTTCTGGGCCACGGTACAGACTAGACTTAAATCACATACGGCAACTGGTTTGTGGGATTTATCGAATTTTTCCGCGGCACATAGGTTGGGCAACACTGACCTAGAGTGTCTTTTCACCAGCTAGTCACGATATATCTAGATCCAAAAACAATGAAATATATTTCCAGAAATTCTAGTTTATTTACGAATGCTTTATAAACTACAATGAAATATATAGATCTACGATGGATCAGATAGCTATAAAAATGGATACAAATGAATAAAATAGTATGTTTATGATATGATTTTCCTCACTTTTTCGTGACGCGTTTAATGCGTCTGCTCGCTACGCTTGGTGATGAAAAGTGGGATCAAAAAGAATAAGCTAACTGATTGTCGGCTAGTCCGACTGAACAATAATAAAAATGAAATCAAAATGACCGTTAATTTATGAACATTTAACTTTTGGATTATTCATAGATTCATTTAAAGATATTCATTAAACTTTTAGATTATACTAAGCGTATATATGCTCTATATTTAGGTATGACAGTGGTAAGCTCTAACAAGAGTTAATGTATAAATAAGAGACATGTCCATAGGACTGCATGTACATCCATTCCAAGCCACAACTGTTTCAGGTTATTAAAATTTAAAATGATTCTAAACTCACCTTTATGATTTAATTTAAATTATTGCTGAAGATTTATAGCTGAATTTTTGATTTATTCCAAAAGATTCTGCGTCACATGACATTTCAGCTGAACAGTAAGCTACCACTTCATCTGGTACAGCACTTAATGACTTTATTTTAAGCACCATTTACAACTATAATGGACCATTCAGCAGCACTTGGTATTTTTTAAGAAACTTTTTCACATTTTCCACAAACTGAGGAACAAAACTTTTAGTTCCTGCATCGCAACAAATTCCCATTAAATTCACAGTCTCAATTTCCCATCACATTAGCCATCCACGTGACTATTCAATTTTACAATCTCCGTCAACCTCACCAGCAATTATTATTATTTTTTCTCAGCGATGCTAATTACATTGATATCAAGGAACGCTAATGTCTCTGCTGCTGCTGCTCATCACTTGACATTTTGTATTCATAATTGATGATTGTGTGACGCATGTGTGATGCTGGTTGTTGAAAAAAAAAAAAAATGAAAATTTGTTATTGGCATGAAGGCGAGTGTGACTGAATGTCTGATTCAATGTCGTGTTTGAGTGAACTCTTGATTAAAGTCATGTGATGCAAATTTTTGTAGATTTTGTTGAGATTGTTGCAGATTGTTGAAGAGGCTTAGATGATGTGAGGAAGATTTCGTTGGTTTTTGTGGTGCTTGATTGATTGATTGATGGACTTTGGGGGTCTATTTTATAAATTGCGTCTTTAACAATTTTGTGGGTCTATTTAACAACCTTTGAAGGGTTCATTTAACTACTAAGGGAAGGCGCGTAGCCAGGGGGGATTTGGGGGACAAATCCCTCAACGTAAACAGAATTTTCTTTATTTTGCTAAGTTTTTTATGAAAAAATCAAAAAAATCACCCCCCCCTTAAAGTTTTCCATACAAATTCCCCCCCCCCCCCCTTTTCAAATTTCTGGCTACGCCCCTGACTAAGGGTTTGATTAGGGATTAGGGGTCTTTCAGGGAGAAATCAGGCATTGGTTTTGCTTTTAAATTGTCAAACCCAGGAGCGTAGCCAGGAATTTGAAGAGGGAGGGGGGGGGGATGGAACAAAAAAAAATTTATATAGAAAATTCAGAAGAAAGGTGGGTTTAAAATTATTTCATAAAACTCCTAGCAAAATGAAGAAGTTTCTGTTAACGTCGGGGGATTTCCCCCCCTGGTTACGCACCTGGTCAAACCATGTTTTATTTTCTCCCTCTCGTATAACACGTGACGTGATTTTTAAATAAACCCTTAATTTTTTTTTACAATTTTAAATTTTTTTATAAGATTTTGAATTTTTTGTTTTTTTTTAAACATTTTAAAATTTTAATCATATTAAAATTTATATTTTCTTCAACTTAAGTTTTTTTTTTGATTTTTTTAACTACATAACCTCAAAAATTTAATAATTTTTACAATTATTTTTTTTCATCATATTTTAATTAATATAGCACTAGAATATTTCAATAACTAATATGTGTGATGTTCAACTGTCCATTTTAAGCATAAAAACAAATTAAAACATATTAAAAAATTTTAATAAAATTGTGATTACATGATTGATGTCTGTGGGTAGGCTGCGATTTTAGGATTGCGAGATTAATCGCCTAGCAACAAATGAAGCAACCAAAACTTGTCTAAATCCTATGCTTCTAGGTTATGATTTATAATAAAGAACCCACCAGAGTTGCGAAACAGGTCGTCTGTGAACAGGCACAGGTGATTAACAGATCATTCACAGACACTGCTTTTTGACAGATCGCAACTCTGGAAGCCACCCTAATTTAAGGTTTTACCACACAATCCTAACCACAATCACCTGATCAACAACCCAATTCATAACCTTAACTCTAACTTTACAATCTATTTTTTGAATAACTTTTTTTTTAAATAAATTTAAATTTTTTTCTTAAAAACTACAACAAATTTTAACTCTTCACTTTCTTTCATGACCTCCAATTCCCCACACACACAAAAAAACACGTGTTTTACATCTTCTGAATAATTTCATACTTCTTCCTCACATCAATGCCCTCACTTTTTGGATCAGGTCGCTTCTTATTCTTCAATTGTGCCCTCATTTCAGCAACACTCATCGACAAATTCAACTTTGATGCCGGCAATGTCGTCTCAACGTTGCCATTTCCATTCGAAATTTCCAATTTTGCTATGTCAGCGAGTTCATTGTCTGCTGCCTTCTTTGCCGCTCCATTTCCATTCATTTCCTCTTGCTTGACTTCTTCTTTAATCATTTTTTCGGAATCGACATTACCATTGCTGTTGCCATTGCTTATGACGGTGGTTCCGTTGCTGTTATTGTTATTTTGGTGATCAGCTTCGGTTGCTTTCATTTCAGCTTCTTTCTTGATCTTTTCGATTAGTGCCATTTGCTGGTGATTGTGAATGTCTGCTTTGGGGTCGATGACCAAAAGTTTTGTTTGATTTGGAATTACTTTGATGCGCTCGACGACTTGCTTGTGCGTTTCACTGTTGATGCTTTGACCGTTGACTTCGAGAATGCGATCGCCTTGACGGAGTCCTGAGGATTCGGCTGGTGAGTGTTCATCGACTTTGCCGATGTATTGACCGGGTTTGCCTTTTTCAGCGTGAAGATTGAAGCCGTAGCCATCGAAGTCGTCACGTTTTTCGACTAGGCAGAGACGGGGTTCGAAGAGGGTTTGTTGGGACATTTTTCTATGTTTTGGTATTTTTTTGTTATTTTTTTATTAATATTTTTGAATTTGTTTATTGTTTTGTGAATTATTTTCAATTGGATTTGTATATTTTTGGATTAAATCTGTTAAGTTTTTTAATTGTTTTGTATTTTTATACACTTGTAGCTTTTCAGATTATTTTGTAGATATCCACAATAAAGCACTATCTGAAAATAAAATTTTATTTTTATTTTTAAACTTCACTATTATTTTTAACTGTGTTTTTTTTATTGATGTTGGTTTTTTGTTATTCCACATTTTTTATTTTAAAAAAATGTTTTTTTGGAATTCAAGTTTATAAAATTTAAAACTTTTCAAAAATCAGAAAGTTCAAAATAAAAAATCAATTAATTTTCTTTAATTTTTCATTTTCAATTTTAAATGCTATGAGATTTTTAAAAAAAATTTTTATTTTATAAAACTTTATAATTTTAGTTTTAATATTTTTATTGAATTTTTTATTTTTTAAATTTTTATTGAATTTTTAATTTTTTTGATTTTTGAATGTTTTTTATTTTTTTTTGTTTTAATTTTGTTTATTTTAAAATTACTATAATTTTTTAATTTTTTTGATTTTTGAATGTTTTTGATTTTCTTTGTTTTAATTTTGTTTATTCTTAAATTATTATAGTTTTTTAATTTTTTTGATTTTTGAATGTTTTTGATTTTTTTGTTTTAATTTTGTTTATTTTTAAATTTTTATAATTTTTTAATTTTTTTGATTTTTGAATGTTTTTATTTTTTTTTGTTTTAATTTTGTTTATTTTTAAATTATTATAATTTTTTTATTTTTCAAAATTCCCAATTTTTTTGAACTTTTTGGATTTTATTATTTTTTTTTAAATTTATATTTTCTTTTTTTATTTCTTGTTTTTTCATTTTTTTATTTTATTTTATTTCTTATTTTATTTCTTATTTTATTTTATTTCTTATTTTTTAAAATTTTTGCGTTATTATTTTATTTATTTTCCTTATTTTTGAACTTTTTAATTATTTTTAATTCTTATTTTTATTTTCTTTTATTTTATTTTTTTTTGTTTTTTTGTTTTTAATAATTGAATTTTTATTACAAATTGTATATTTTTTTAAAAAAATTTCCACTTTCGCTTTTAACGTAATCACAATTCTTATATTTTATTTTCTATTTTATTTCCAACTTCTTCACTTCATTATTATTTTTATTTTATATTTTTTTTCTCTTTATTCTTTTTTTTTGCGTTGTGAATTTTTTTATTTAATTTCTTCTGCTTCCCAATTGTCTCTCGTTTCACTCTCATTTAATAACATATTTTACAATTCTTTCTTTTACTCTTGCAATAAAAATGTAAAAAATAAGAAGCAAAAAATTCACTTTCAATTAATGAAAACGAGATGAAAAAAAACAACAACGAAAGATCTCGATGCACGGTCCGAATGAGAAAAGTTGGATAATTTTTACTTTAATAAATTATAGGTTTTGTGTATTTTTATGATTTTAACATTTTATTGGTGGTTGCTTTTGATGGAATTTTGTTTTGGAAATTGATAGCTTTTTGGCATTATTGATTGAAGAGAATTGGCAAATTTTTTTCAGGATAGATTGATTGGATATTTAGATAATTATGGGTTTAATTTGACTGATGAAGGCAGTGAAAGATGAAAATTAATAAATGTTGAGCATAATTGATCATTAAATGCGTAACTGAGATGCTAATCTTATTTTTTGATGGGGTTTTAACATTTTTAAAATTATAATTTATTATACAACTAGTCTAGTGGAAACTAAAGAGTCTTAATGAGGCTGAAGGGTCGCTTTGAGTGTCTTTTTTAAATTCCTTTTCCTATTAACAGAGATGGCACAACCTAAGTTCAGTTTCTATGTCTTTTGGGAGCACTCCGGTAAGACAAGAATGAGACTCGATGCACAGCAATATTAAATTTAAGTAAAATTTATCTTAGACTAAGGTTAGGTGCACGGTTAGCCCTAGTTGCCGACCCCAGGGTCTGGTTTCTTCATTGTCCGACGTTTATTAATTTTTATTTGATTTATTGAAAAAATCCAGGCTCGGAAACTAGACAGTATTTGGCGGTATTTCATATAAAGAGCTGGCATTAGGGGGTATTTGGGGGTATTTGTATAGAAGTTGCTGTTATTTGGCGGTATACCGTCTAGTTTCCGAGCCTGGGAAAAAAGTTTAATAACATCTAGTTAAAACTTTATTTAAAAAGGGGTGGTTTTGACCCCAAAAACCCCTCCCAGGTTACACAACTGCTACCCAGAGCACTCTATTCTAGTCTCAAATTAATTTTATTTATATCCCATTTTATAGTGCATCTAAATTAATTTCAGCTCTAGTTTCTGGCCTATAAATAGGTTGTCCACCAGTTTTGTCGATTTTAAGTCAAAAAGCGGGACATGTCCCCATTTTATCTCTGAAAAGGCAGCAAAGACCAAATTTTCAAGCGTTTTCTAAGAAAAATAGGTTCAAAATAGCGGAAAATTAGGGATTTCAGGCGGGATATTGATCAAGAAAATTGGACTTCCCGCTCAAAAGTGCGTAGTTGGGCAGCTCACGTATAAACTGACCCATTGACAAATCAGGCTATAAGGGAACGGAATCTGGGAGTGACGGGGGTCTTGTGAGCTCGAGAAATGACAAAAAACCCTTTTATTACTAGGTTTACAGCCATAAAGCTTAATATGTTAAGTTTTTTCATTATTTTTATATTCAAATCTATAAAAAGTGAGCATTTATAGTCAAAAACAATTAAGATTGCATCCCCAATAATACTCAAAACCAGAGCTCGAAGTCGACTCGAGTTGACTCGAAAAAAATAAAGTCGACTAGAGATTGAAAAAAGAGAAAAGTTGAGTCGACTCGATTTTGAGTCGGTCCTATCGACTTCGAGCTCTGCTAAAATTTCCAAAAACTCAATTTTATCAAAAAAATCTATCAAAATTCAATCATTTTACAATAAAATCACCTCAAATTCATTAGCATCACATTAACAAAAAAAAATTCACCGTCGTTAAATTCTTCAACAAATAACTTTACATTTTTTTAATTTATGCTAATTTCATCTTTTTTTTCTACTTAAAAAAACAGATTCTTTTTTAAGATCTTCACATGCCAATCACACAAAAAAGACAAAAAAAAATGTCTATAAAAATTCCATCGAATGCAACACAACAAAAAAAAAAGAAAAAGTTTTTATCGAGACACATGTGTAAAAAAAAATCCACTTTCCATACACGTCGCTGATCTCGTCCGTATTTTTTGACCACTAAAAAACTTTATTTTTTTTTTATTCCTTACGTCTTGTGAAAGCGAAAACAACCACGGACTGAGAAATACACACAAAAAATTGAAGCAACAACAAAAAAAAATTCCTGTCGATGGAAACTTTTTGTTCGGATCTTGTTTTTTGAACTTTACGCGCTCGATGCTGAATCAATACTGAATGAAATGTGGCAAAAATTGATGTTTTTGGGCTGATTGTTGGATGTTGAATGCTGCTTTTGACTTGGAAGATCAGATGGGAATGTTTTGGATGTTGTTGTGTGATTGTTTTTGGATATGATCGATTAAGCAGTGATTTTTGGATTTTTTAAATAGAATTATGACTTTTTTGGTGTATTTTGGTCAATTTAGACACAATTTTAACTAAAATTTCATAAATTCTAACCTCAAAAAGTTCAGTTTTTAACTCAATCTCACTTATCTTCAAGAATTCACCTTTAAACACGATCCCTCAATTAAATCGCAATTCAATACTCATTAAAACATTGATCAACACAATCGATGACGTAGCAAAGCATTCGTCAAGCAATAACAAAGCAAAAGAAGCCACAAATACAGTCAAATGTTGTTGTTTTATTGTCAATGACGTATCATGACTAGAGGTTTTTGTTGAGTAATGTTGATGTTCTCTTTTGAGCTACTATGTTGGCTACCTGAATTAGAGACTTAAATATTTTATTCTAAAATTTTGTTCATTTTTGCATAATTGTACACAAAAAATTCATATATACTAGACTTTCTTTGATTATGCTATAGAGCAGAGGTTTACAACCTTTGTGACACGGCACATCTTAGCAGTAAACTATGACTAAAACCATAAACACCAAACGATTTGTGGGATTTATTGATTTTTTTCTACTCACATGGGTTGTCCATCACTGCTATAATACAGTGGTGGTCAACCTTTTTTTGGTGACACTGCACGCTGACCGAAACCACACATAGCATATGGTTCATAGAATTTTTTAAGCTTCGCACTAATGTTCCTTGGTACATGAGTTGGCCATTACTGCTCTAGAGTCAGCGCTCTCGTTGAAAAAATCAAATCTAGCTCTTAGCCAGCCTCACGTCCGGACAGTGCAACTATTGTGCAACAGTTCTTAGCTATGTGCCACTTTTGGACATATATCAATGACTTTAATTTTAAGTACCTCAAGGTCCACCCAAAAATAGTTGTTCATTTATGACGTCCGAATTTAACGGTAATTTTTCAAAAAAGAGCTGAAGTGGCTCTGTGGCGGAATGGTTTAGGACTTCGTACCTAATTATTGCATTACTGACACAGCAATTATTTGTTCTTACTTTATACTGTCGGTCTTGGTTTTTTCGCAAAGGATTTCCATGAATTTCTATTGTTCTTTCTTTCTGACCCCCTTACCACTCCCCCCCCCCACCCTCTTGGACGTCATAAGTGAACGGCCCCAGTTCCTGATTTTCAAGAAAAACTCTTCACAAAGTCTTATGCTTAAACACATTCCTTAAATGCATTCCGTAGTCAACACGTCTACATCGTGGAACCCTCGAGACGATGTTGTTCAGCTCGTGCTCACTATAGTCACTCATAAGTCATTTCAGAACAATTCTGTAGTACATGATCCGACACTACATAAGCTAGTCCAACAGCAAATCCACAAAACAATTCTTTTACCAACCAAAACATCTTTATTCACTCAACACAAAAAAAACCTGTCCATTAATCCACAAAACAACAACAAAAGAACAAGAAAACATCAACAACAGCAGCAGCAAAAAAAAGATGCGACGTGACTGAAAGTCATGTTGTAAATCCGACGAAGACAAAAGGCCAAAACAGAAGAACACTTGTAAGACGTGAAGATAATCAAGACTTGTTGATGCTGGCAACCGGCAATTTTGTGCCTGTCTTTCACTTTTCATGTCTATGTCTATGTTATTGTTGAATGCACAACTACAGCTGTACAGCATTGCAGCAATGGCATTGAAATAATCGATTTACAAGTGCGCTTAACAAATTTGGCAATGACTACATGCTGACTTTTTTTTGGATGTTGTTGTCAATTATGTAAAAAATTGTATTTCTTTTATTGATTGTTAATGGGTTGTTGCTGTAATAGGCTTATTACTTATTACAGTGTCTGCCTTGATGCTTGTGAAAATGTGTGAATGAAATTATTTTTATTTTTTTTTGGGTATGAATATGGATGAGGTAATGGAGTGATTATTGTGAATTGTTGATATTTTGTTAGAGATTTTGAGGAAGTTTGTGGTTAAGTAATTGGTTTTGTAAGCAGCTTCATGTGAGTCTTTTGGACAATTTTGGATAAAATGCTTTACAACGTTGGATGGAGTTGGGCAATTTTGACTTTTTTAAAGTAAAACTAGGCACAATAATAATTTTATGATGAACTGATTCGCACAGTTGCAGACTTTATTTATTGCATTGCACTTTATTGCATTTATTGACGACATACTGTCCGGTAATACATATGAATTAATATTATGTAGGATCAAACTTCTTATCTTCAAATCTAGGTTTCAAATAAACTAAGGCTCTCGTTTCGATCTTCTGTAGGCGTGACGTGATACTTTTCAGGTCCGTTCTATCAATATTCCATTCGTGGGTAATCTTGTAGCTCTCGTTCCTATTTCTCCCGCTAAACTTCAAGTTCCTGACCCGTTCCTTAATCCAACTTTGCCCAAAATGCCCAATTATGGCTTGATCTCGTACATTAAGCAGTCGAAGTATCTAAACTTCCGAAAAAGAACAAATTTGGAAATGGCTGGATTCGAACCGACGACTTTCGAGTTACCATCCCAAATTTGAGCCAAGCGCCTTAACTTTTCGACCAGCAAGGCACTTAACTGCTTATGGATGGTAAGAGATCTAAAGGAAGGTGCAGAAGGTTGTGTTGATATGGACGCTAGAGTCCTCAATATGCCGAAGTATAGAGCAGTTTTTAGATGATCTCCGAACGCGGCAATGGGATAACGTGCGCGGCAGTCAAGAGCAGTTAACAATAAGTCGAATTTGAACGCTTTGAATCTCAGAAAAATCGGCGCTAAATCACAATTGGTCAACTATTGAACTTAATTGATAACAAAATTAGGCAGAGTAGCTTCAATAATTATAGCTGTGAATTCGATAACATCAAACGAAGGCTGTCCAACGGCGCACATTTGAGCGGGGGTCCCCTTTTTTGAACAATGTCCCGTCTGAAATCTTTAATTTTCCGCTTTTTTGAACCTTTTTTTCTTAGAAAATGCTTGACAATTTGGTCTATCCTGCTTTTTCAGAGCTGAAGTCGGATCATGGCTTGCATTTTGTCCAAAAATCGGCAAAAGCCGACGGACAGACTCACTTTAAACTATGCTGCTCCTAAGTGACGTTTATTTCAGATTATTTTGTCTTACAAATTCTTTATCAAAAAACTCATTTTATCGATCAAAATTCACCTTCATAAAAGTTCGTTATCTTATCGGAATCAAAAAGACACAAAATGTTTACAACAAATGAATTGTTTTGACATTCTTTGGTTATCAATCTACATCAATTTATTGTAAGTTTTAATGTGTCGGCTCATTTTGGTTTTTTTTTTTTTTTGATAAAACAATTAAGGGCTGCTTAATAAGAATAATAATAATAATAATAATGTGTGAAGGGCCGAGCTTTTCAGCTGGAGGCACTGCGATTCAAATTAGAACAGAATCTATTGTACCACACCTTTTAGACTTACAGTTTATAGTGGGATCCGAACCACTTGCAAGCTCTGTACATTGCAAAGACACGAGTACGTCATAAGACCTGATGTACCCTGCAATGTCCCTAGTCACAATTTGTGTGCGCAAGATGCCGTAAGGAAGTCATCCAGATGCTAGTATATCCTTGTATACCTAGCAAAGGAGGCAGATTCTGTGCCAAAGACATCAATACTACACCCAACACACGAACCGAGCTTCGTAACTAGAACGGTGAAATAGAAAAAGAGCTTCGAAAATTAGACATGGCCTGGGATTGAACCCAGGACCTTTGGCACAGGGGCCAACGCTCTACCATTTAAGCCACTGATGTCATTTCACCCTAATAAGGGCTGCTTACTTATTAAGTCAGAATTTTAAGTGGCTTCCTTTCTCATAAGATTTTGTAACAGTTCAAAAAACGGAAATTTCATACAAAATTAGCAAGGGAGCGAATGGGGGGGGGGAGGGGTATTTGAAAAGTCGTTTTATTGCGTTACGTGATGAGATGTGAATTGGGTGATCCGATATTTTTTGAAAAAATGGAGAACCTGAAAGTAAAATAGAAAACATCCCACGTGTCTACTAATTTCACTCGTTTTTTGGACAAATTTGAACAAAATAAAAAACAATTATTTTTGAAAAAAAAAGAAAAAATTAAGGACTGTCCTTTAAAAAATTGAATATATGGTCAGCCTAGATATGAAAAATGACCACAAAAACATTTTATGGTTTTTAAAAAAAAATTCTTGCAAATTAAAATATTTTAATAATGTCCATAAATTTTAATCTCATAATTTTACATTTGCTGTTTTTTTTTTGTCAAAATAATTCTCTAAAAATTGTTTTCTTTTTCATAAGAGAAATTTCCCAATCAAGTCAGCTCTGCGAGCGCGCACAGAACGGACTAGATTAAATTTATTAATTAATTCAAATAATGTCGATTTAATTAAGTTTAAATTAATTTGACTTGTGCAACATAAAAATTTAACATTCAAAAATTATAAAAACTATTAAAAAAGACAAGTTTTTATGAATTTTGGTGTGCAAATTAAGAATCAAAATTAAAGTGGAAATATTTTAATTGTGCTGATAAAGACTTTGAGAGCGGAAATTAAGAAGATTATTTAAACTCATTTGCTTAATATTCTCAATGTTCAACATACTAGACAGTCATGAATGTACTTTTGATGTTTTATTTTGGATTTTGGCTAACAAATCAAGTCTCGGCTCAGATTGCAAAATGTGATTACAAATATCAAAATCACTTGATTCAAGGTTTTAAAACCACAAATGCTTCATACTATAGATGTAATTTGGACACTGAACAACTAAATTACAATGAAAAACTGACAAGAATTGATGGACAACATGGAATTGGACACAGCGATGTTGATGTAAAATGGATTATTCCTTATCAAAACCACAAACTGAAAACATTTTCATCAATTTTCTGTCAAAAGTTTCAAAATCTTGAAGTTATTGATTTAAGCTACGCAGAACTGGAATCAATTGATGAAGATTCGCTGTCGAATTGCCAAAATTTGTATAAATTCATTTTAGATGGAAACAAAATTCGAGAAATTTCAGAAAACTTGCTGACTCAAAACTCAAAATTGACTAATTTTTGGATATCTAACAATGAACTCGAAACGCTGCCTGAAAATTTATTTATAAATCAAAGAGAACTTGAGCAATTGTACTTGGATGATAATCAAATAAATGTCCTGCCAAGCAACATTCTTCGTCCACTCATTAAACTTGAAGTTCTGTATTTGTATAACAATAAGCTCAAGTCAATCAATCCAGAATGGTTTGTAAACCTGCAGAACTTAAAGTGGTTAAGCTTGAGAGGAAATCAAATTTCGGAAATTCAATCAAAATGTTTTGCACCTCTTGGAAATTTGGAAAAATTATTTATTTATGAAAACAAAATTAAATCTTTAAAATCGGATGGTTTTGAAGGTCTTGAGAACTTGCAGGTATTAAGTTTATACAGCAATGAAATTTCAGACCTGCCAGTTGGTGTTTTTACTCAGTTGACAAATTTACAAGAATTAAGTTTAAATAACAACAAGTTGACAACAATTCACTCTGATTCATTCGGTGTTCACAATAATTTGACTAAAGTTAACCTCGACGAAAACCAAATTATTTCCATTGATGAAAAATTCATCGACAAGTCATCAATTTTAAAGCTTTTCATGACAAACAACATTTGTAGTCAATTGGACACTTACACTAGAGTCGAAATAAAACAAAATATAAGAAAGTGCTTGGACAATTATCAACCGCGTCAACTTCAAATTGAATCTTGCAGTATACAAACTAAAGCACAAGGGACAATCATTGGAGGAAGTGAAGTCAAGCGCGGCATGTATCCATGGTAAAGTGTAAAATTATATTAATCAGCACATTCTAAGACTTACAAGATAAACTTACAGGATTGCTGCCTTGATTGCACCAAGAAACAAATATTTTTGTGGTGCAACTTTGATTTCAAAGAGGAAGCTTGTCACAGGTAAGATATTGTAGCTTTCCCGAATAACACAAAACGGTTGATCGAATAGAAATCCAGCACCAAGCCGGTGTGACTTGGCATGGTGCTAAAGTCAAATTAAAACCAGCACCATGCAAGATTTACTCAATTTTGGTGCCGGATTTCTATTCGATTAACCGACTTGTGCTATTCAGGATTGTTGGAACCAGTGACAAAACAAGGGGATTATAAAAGACCTCGGGTCCAAAAAGGTTGAGTCGGGGATCAAAAAATTCAGGAGATTTTGCGATCATTCTCAAGGGCAGTGATGGTCAAGGGTCAGACACTCCAACAGAATTGTAAAGATTGTACAATTCTTCACAATCCATATGGAAGAATTGTAAAGATTGTACAATCCTTACAATCCTTACAATCTTTATATGAGAAGGATTGTAGGGATTGTAATCAGTACAATCCTTATATGGAAAGGATTGTAAAGATTGTAATTCTTACAATCCTTTCCATATAAAGATTGTAAGGATGAAATAAATGTATGGAACATTTAAAAATGTTTTTCATTGGTTATTAGAGAAGAAATATTAATTTAATATTAAAAATTTATTTGTTTGAATTTAAAGAACGAAATAAACTTGATATATCAATTCTGTCCGTTGTAAAACTACGCAGATGGTCGGACGCCCTAAACCAGGGTGATTTAAATCAAAAATCAAAATCAAAATCTTTTTGCAATGATTTTAAAGGTTGATTTAAATCTCTTGTATGAAAGATTTTATTGGGATTTTAAAATCCCTCCATGCAAGATTTTTGTTTTCAATTTTTCAAATTATTTTTCAAATCAACAGTTTTCAGTTGCAGTTCCTAATAAGTAAGAATGCAGTTGATCCTTTTTTGGCCTGAATCTTGCAACTGGATCTTTTAGATCCAAATATTTCTTAATTAATGGTTACAGCAATGGTTCCATGCTGTTTGACTTAAACGAAATCCAATTTGTGATTTTTTATCTTCTGTGCCTTGCTGCTTGCATATAAACAACTGGACTTCATCAAGCATGCCTGGATCTTCCTTTATATGAGGATTTACATGCTTTAAATCCTTTAAAAAACTTAAATATATTTCATTACACCACATTAGTTTAATGAGTCATAAGCAAGAATAGGCACTTGAACTGCCTAGTTCCTTTACATCCACAAAAAAATTTTTTTTTGTTGCTTTTTCATCAAAGATTCACCTCTTGAAATCAAAATTTTTTTGCGGAAATGGCCGGTTCCTTTCGTACATCAAGGCACAGAAGATAAAAAATCACGAATTGGATTTCGTTTCAGTCAAACAGCATGGAACCATTGGTTGCTGTAACCTTTCTTTAAGAACTGCTTGGATCTAAAAGATCCAGTTGCAAGATTCTGGCCAAAAAATGATCAACTGCATTCTTACTTTAGGAACTGCAACTGAAAACTGTTGATTTGAAAAATAATTTGAAAAATTGAATACAAAAATTTTACATCGAGGGATTTTAAAATCCCAATAAAATCGTTCATACAAGAGATTTAAATCAAAATCCCAAAAAAAAAAAAAAATCTCCATACAAAAATGATTTAAATCAAAATTTCTTTTAAAAATCATTGCAAAAAGATTTTGATTTTTGATTTAAATCACTCACCCTGTTCACCGGTGTAAAAATTATACTTTTTACAACTTTTTAATGAGTTGAAATGTATAAAAAATCATTCGAATTGATTCACGGTCAGAGTTTGAAAATAAAATGAAAATTGCTCTATTTTGAAAATAAATCAAAATGAAAATTATGAAAATTGCCAATTTTGATCAAAGCAATTTTGAAATTTTGTCAATTTCAGAAAATTGTTATTTTGGAAATTGTTTATTTTCGAAAATTGCAATTTTGGAAATTATCAATTTTCAATTTTGTGACGTCACAAAATTTCTTCGGGAATTTTGTATGAAAATTTTCATATGAATTGATGACTTTATGCTTGAGACTTTCCTTGATTTTTAATCAAAACCATTATGAGCAATCATAGCAGCAAATGATGAAAATTAATAACGAATCATAAGTACTATGCTATATGAGATATCCCATATGGAACTGGTTATGTCCAACTGACTGGAACTGCCAAAAAAAATTTTATTTGTTTTCTATACTTTTTAGACACTTTCAGAGGAGGTTCCAAAAAAACAGGTTAGCAAAAAAGTTCGGAAAATTCAGCAGTTCCTCTCCCCTAATAAAATTTACATCAAACATGTTTTTCATACATTTTCAGAAATGAATTTTTTTTTTGATAATCATGTTTGTATGGTGATGCAGCATTATGAGTACCTTTAATTTAAAATAAACTTAAAGGAACAACGCATCAAACACGCAGGAATTAGCAAGTATTAAGTTAAAAACGAATATCAACATCCAGGAAATAAACTGTATCTTTTGTTTTTCTGAAGAAAAAATTCATTTAAAAAGAAGAAAATTTTCATACAAAATTATTCATCAAATATTTATGACGTCACAAAAATAAAAATTGATAATTTCCAAAATTGCAATTTTGGAAAATAAACAATTTCCAAAATTGCAATTTTCTGAAATTGACAAAATTGCTTTGATCAGAATTGGCAATTTTCATAATTTTCATTTTGATTTATTTTCAAAATAGAGCAATTTTCATTTTATTTTCAAACTCTGTTCACGGTAAATTATTGCATTTTATATATAATTGTTTTCAAAGAAATTTCTGACTTTCTTCATTTTTTGTATTTTATCTTATTTTTTAAAAATAAATGGACATTGTTTTTTGTTTAGTAAGGATTGTACAATCCTTACAATCCTCACATAGAAAGATTGTAGGAATTGTACAATCCTTACAATCCTTATATGAAAAGGATTGTAGGGATTGTAAGGATTGTACAATCCTCACAATTCGTATGGAAGGATTGTAAGGATTGTACAATCCTTAAAATTCTGTTGGAGTGTCTGACCCTTGGTGATGGTCGACGCTTGTGCAGCAAAAAAATAACCAGAAAACCCTTAAACCATATTTTATGTTCAGTTTTGACCATAGCTTACGACCAAGGTGTGTAGTGCCACAAAAAAGGGTTGTCCAACACTGCTCCAGGTCATGTCAAACTCAAAGTTGTACCAAATAACCTGATCCAGTAGCCAGACATTTTATGATTTTTTAATAATTTTTTTCATTTTCATTTTTTTAAGCTGCTCACTGCATGTTAATTCTTGCACGTGACATCACAGTCCTTCTGGGCGTTCATGACTTTAGTAAGCGACATGAAGTTGGAAGATTTCCTTATGCAGTTCAGAACGTTTACATCCATCCTGATTGGAATCCACACACTGATACTTATGATGCTGATATTGCAATTATGGTCCTCGAAACTGAAGTCACATACAGCAAGTATATCCAACCGATTTGCCTCATGTACATAAACTCAACATTAGCTGAACACTCTGAAGGTGTTGCCGTTGGATATGGAAAGGACGGAGATCCAAAAAAGCTACATTCAATCATCCCAAAGTCCATCAACTTGCCAATTCATAAAAATGAAGATTGCTTCCTCAAAAACTATGAATTAGCTCGATACTCAAGCACGCGAACATTCTGTGGTGGAGCTGGAAATGGAACTAGTGTCTGCATGGGTGACAGTGGAAGTGGATTGGTCGTGACTGATGGCAGTGCTTACTATCTTCGTGGAATTGTCTCTGCATCACTTAACAACATGACTTATGGATGCGATGTTGACACTTACTCGATTTTCACAAATATTCTGCACTTTATTGACTGGATCAATGGCGTTTCTGTTGAACCAATTTTTTAAAGGTCAGAAATAACGTTTTTAGACCGTTTCACCCCTTTTCCACCCCTTTTCCACCCCTTTTCCTTTCCTTGCTGGTTAGAATTTCACAATCTCGAGCAGCATTGATGATCGAATGGACAAGATGATGTTGACTATAAAGCTATGGCATATAACAGCTGTTTGCGAAGATATGTTGGAACAGGATCATGCCAACAACTTGTTCATTCGAACCTTAATGCAACTAAAGATTGTGTCACTAAATTTTAGACCATGCCTGCAACCTCAAATGATAAACTTTATAAGTACATAACCCCAAATATTGTATCTTTTTTGTTTTTTTAGGGTTTTTTATGCTTTTTTTAATAGTTCCTGTTATGTAGCAACGAAAGTGTAGTCAAACCATTTACCTGGCTATGCCTCGATGCAGCACATTTACAAAATGCATTTTTTCCTTAAAAATTAAATGAAAATAAAATAAAATAAATAAAAAAAAAACAATTTTTTATTTATTGCTCCGTCACTGCATCTTTATCCATAACAATGCAATTCAATGTGCTTAATCGATTGTGTTGTGCTGCATTTATGGTCTATCTTTTTAGCATTTAAGTACGAGCGTTTCACTAGTTTTTTTCTTAGTCGCTTTATAGTTTTGGGTCAGCAATCATCAAGTAAAAGGAATAAAATGGGAAAAATTTAAAATTCTTAAAACTTAACCTCAAAATCATAAAAAATGTTAGTGGCGCTGTTTTTACTTAATTTGTTCATCATTTACATCACAATTACATCATTTAAATATTTTTGGAACCGCCGTCGTCTCTACAAACTAGCAAGTCAAATTCCAGGCCACAATGGACTTCCAATCGTTGGAATTCTACCAAAATACTTAAAAATCGATAAAAAAGAATTTTTCAGCTCAACTTTTGACATGATGGATCCAAATGCAACTCTTACTAAAATCTGGGTTGGACCTAAGCTAATGTTGCTGACTGAAGATCCCGATGTGATCCACACAGTCTTTAACTCTACAAATTGCATTAATAAACCTGATATTTTCTATCATGCATTGACTGTCATAAATGGATTACTTCCTTTATCAGGTCCACGATACCTTGAACATAGACGAATCCTCAATAAATCATTTATGCTGACTACATTGCAGAAGATCCAGCCTATAATAGAGGCAAAGTGCAATCGAATGATCAAGAAATTGGAAGGAAATGTCAATAAAGAACTAGACATAATGGATTTTGTTGGTGCATGTGCACTTGAGTCATTTGGTGAGGCACAGTTTGGATATTCATCAGATCTTTATGGATTCGAGGGACATAAGATAATTAAAGAGTAAGTTTTGCGATATATGCTGTATATTTGACTTTTACCTTACTAAGATTAGTCTCCATCGACCCTAAAGAGTCTCCATCGACCCTAAAGAGTCTCCATCGACCCTAAAGAGTCTCCATCGACCCTAAAGAGTCTCCATCGACCCTAAAGAGTCTTCATCGACCCTAAAGAGTCTTCATCGACCCAAAAGAGTCTTCATCGACCCTAAAGAGTCTTCATCGACCCAAAAGAGTCTTAATCGACCCTAAAGAGTCTAAATCGACCCTAAAGAGTCTTCATTAACCTTAGTGAGTCTCCATCAACTCTCCAGAGTCTTAGTCGAATCTTTACATCTCCAATCGATTGTTTTTCGTCTCACTTGGCTGTCCTCAGTCTCAGGAGAGTTCGTTCAGCCTCAGAAGAGTTCGTTCAGCTTCAGTAAATCTAATTTGCATCCATAAACTAAAATATTGTAACTTCTACTTCCAGATCGCTTGAATTTGGTCTAGACCGCGTTACCCAGCCATGGCTTCATTATCTACCAGAGTTTATATTCAAAATGACAGAAATAAACAAGAAAATTGACAAAGTCATCAGTTTTTGCATAAAATATAAAGCAAAAGTAACGGAAACTTACAATCAAAAGAAGGTTGAGGACTACGACTCAGTAAAGCATCGTGTGATTGACGTTCTATTGAATTCAGAGAATAATTTGAGTGATATTGAAATTAGAGATGAGCTGATTATGTTCACGATCGGGGTGAGTTGTTAGAAACTAATATTCCATACCCTATCCCCTACCCTATCCCCTACCCTATCCCCTACCCTATCCCCTACCCTATACCCTACCCTATCCCCTACCCTATCCCCTACCCTATCCCATACCCTATCCCCTACCCTATCCCCTACCCTATCCCCTACCCTACCCCCTACCCTATCCCCTACCCTATCCCCTACCCTATCCCCTACCCTATCCCCTACCCTATCCCCTACCCTATCCCATACCCTATCCGTACCCTCTCAAGTCTCATACCTTTTTAAGTTTCAGAGACCTATTAAAACAGAACTTCTTTAACTAAGCTGTTTTCAGTCCTACGACACAACAGCAAAGACAGTCTCGTTCCTAATTTTCTTAACTGCAATGCACCCAGATGTCCAAAGCAAGCTTATTGATGAAATTGACAGTATTTGTGGAACTGAAGATAATCTCGCATTGACAATTGAATTTTTCAAGAAATTTGAGTACATGGAAATGGTCATCAAGGAGACAATGCGGCTGTTTCCAGTTGGACCGTCAGTAGCAAGGACAAATGATGCTGAAATTGAAATTGGTGGCTTTTTAATCCCAAAAGATTCAATATTCTTGATGTCATTGATGAGAATGCACAGAAATCCTAAGTATTGGGGACATGATGCACATCTGTTTAAGCCTGAGAGGTTTGCTGGAGAATTGAGGAATTCGAGATCATTTGCGCCTTTTACTGGTGAGTTTTTGAGGTTAAGAAATTAAATTTGATAATTTTAATGAATATTTTACAGGAGGTAAGAGGCTTTGTATAGGTACGGATCATGTATTATAGCTTTAAACTTAGTCAAAATTATACTTTAAATATTCTGCAGGCTACCGCTACGCCAACATGTTCATGAAAACACTTTTGATCAGCTTCTTCAGATCCTATCAAGTAAAGACATCCATAAAGTTTGAGGATATAAAGCTTGTAATGGGAATCACGTTAGTTATGGATCCAGACTGCCTTGTTACAGTTGAGAAACGGAATAAAAGTTAAATAAGATTCTTAAAACTTTAATTTATATTTTATTCGTTATTCAATTCATGTGGAACTAGCTTCTTTAGGGATCCTTCTAATTATCCTGTAGGGCGCACCAATCCCAACCCTAAAAATCTTCAAAAAAGAGTAGGCAAACTCAAACTTGAAAATGTTCCATCCAAAACCCCAAGCACTTGCTGCAAAAAGCTGTCTTTCAAGAAGTCAATCAAGATTTTAATGCAACTGAATGGATATGGAAGGTCTGTTGTTTCACCATTGATGTATTCCATAGCAGGACTAGCATCAGCATTCAATACAGCACCAAGTGAAGCTCCAATAATGTCCCAAATACAAATGCTTGTAACATATTCTCGATATAAGTCACTCATTCCGATTCCAGAAAACGATGCAAGTTCATCTACAAATTCAAATAGTAAAGTCAATATTTCAAGGGGATAACAACATGATGGGAAAAGTTTTTGGTTGAATTTTTTTTTTAAACCAGATCAATAATAAAATTGTAAAACTAACCCGAATAGCACAAGTCGGTTAATCGAACAGAAATCTGGTGCCAAGCCAGCATGACTCTGGTGTGTTGCTGGCTTTGACTTAAATCCGGATTTCTGATCGATTAATCGACTTTTGCAATTCAGGTAATTCATTTTTTTAATTTTTTCCCATCAATTTGTTTTCCCCCTAACTTACTTGTAATAAAAGCAGCCTTTGATGTTGCTGTAGTGATTGCACTAGGTATGTAGGTTCCAATACTTGTCAATACAGCAAGACAAAAGTTAGATGGTGCTGAAAAAAACAGGTAAAAAATCATAAAATGCTCAAAATTGCAGCTGTAGATCAGCAATTCATTAACAATGCTGCACGGCACACTTTTGCATCATTTGTGAATGAGAAGCTTACCAAGCTTATTGTGCTGTAGCTTAGATAGATTTAGAACTGTTGTTGTTGATGATATTGACATACCTTCCAAAGCTTCAGCTTTAGCCTCAATTGAAGGAACCACATTTATTAAAATATTCTGAATCATATCCTTTAAACTAATCAAATCAGCTGAGATGCAGTCAAGAGGTGCAACAAATGGTTCAGATGTGGTGCCATTAAGAATATTGACGATGATACTTGGATCTACTGCTGATAATCTATTAATTGCTTTAGCTGCTAAGATGATTGAACTGTTAGCTTCACATTTAAGGCCTATTGCGTATGCTGGTGCTAATGCTGGGTCGTTTGAGGTGCCTGGAAGATTGGATTAAGATTATGGAACCAAGGATATGTTACGCTATTAAGTACAGCAGATTGATTAATGATTCTTAAGTATGATGCTTAAGTTAACCCCAGCAAGCTACTATAGAATCTATTCCTAGCTACAACTAGGCATAATAATCACAAATGTGGTTTTTTAATAAACCTTCATACCAGTGATTGGCCGACGGTACAATTTTATGTTGTCAAGGGTCTCCCAAGCAGTAAATTAATCTGATTTATGCTGCATAGTTGTAAGACTAAGTTCAAACCTAATTATTTTAAACTTTCTTCACTAATATGCCAAATTTTAAAGACCCTGAAGCTATAAACTAGTTTATCCATTCATTTTACATACTTACTAGTTGAATATTGCTGCATATTGTCCAGAACAGTCAGCATAACTTGATAAAAAGCATTAAAATTACTAAGAAATGGTTCACATTGTGACGATCCACCACTTAAAGTTGATTCAATTAATCCTATGATGACAAAAATTACTGAAAGCTTCATGCTATCAAGAACAACTGGTCATGGATTGTGGACTGAAAAATGACGATTGACTGAACAAAAATGGAATGCTTCCTTACTTTTTATTTAAAATAGATTTAATGGCTACATCACGAACCACGTGAGTTATACAGTTTGACGATAAAGCACAGGTGCAATAAATTGAGCACAATCTTCTTCTCCTTAAGCTCCACTTCATACCTTTGCTAACGAATCAACCTTTAAGACATCTCAGGAACAGTCAACATTGCCAAATTTCCATCAAAAATTCCACTTAATTGCTCCATAAAATTATTCTTCAAGAAGTCAATCATGATTTTAAAGCAACTAAATGGATATGGAAGGCTCGTTGATTCACCTTTAATGTATGCAATAGCAGGATTTGGATCAGCATTCAACACAGCACCCATCGATGATCCAATAATGTCCCAATAACAAATGCTTCTTAAGTATTCTTGGTACAAGTCATTCATTCCGATTGCTGAAAATGCTGCAGACTCTCCTAAATTAAAATTACAAAACTGAGTATGGCGACTATTGCTTTAATAAATAAGACTTACTGGCTATTATGGCAGTTTTTGATGACATCATAGCCATAGCATTTGGAATGTAGGCATTGATTCTGGTTAAGACACCAAGGCATATACCAACTGGAGCTAAAAGTTGAAAGATAAAGTAAAAGTATAGGAAAAGTTTTGGCTCTGCTTTTAACTAGAAGTCATGCTTAGCATCAGCCACTAAAATTCAATAACTCACCTTCCAAATGTTCAGCTTTAACTGCTATAGCATCAGCCATTTCATCCCGAATGTACCAAATTTGTTCTCTCAAAGCAATCAAATCAGCTGCGACACAGTCAAGAGGCTCAATAAAAGGCTCAGATTCTGTGGTATTAAGAATGTCAATGATGTCACTTGATTCTAATCCTGATAATCTGCTGATTGCTTTAGCTGCAAAGTTTATTGCACCATTTGCTTCACATTTGAGGGCTAGAGCGTGTGTTGATGCTAGTGCTGGGTCCGGAGAGTTGCCTGAAAAATCATTGAGGTCTAATTTCAAGGGGATAACAGCATGATGGAAAAACGTTTTGAGAGAAATTTTATTTTCAACAAAAAATTCGTGAATTTGATGACAATTGTTGGAAATTTCTCATCAAAATCTTTTTCCATCATGTTGTATCCCCCTTAGCCTTGCTTACTCTTTGTATAATCTTCAATATCACGCAAAAGCGACATCATAGCTTCATTAAATGCCTGGAAATCACTTAAAAATGGCTCGCACGAGCTACTCAAAGCTACTCCAATGATTCCAAAGATTATGAAAATTTGGAAATATTTCATATTGTTAAAAAATGTCAGAACTTAGTATTAAAAATGAAAAGTAGCTATTGAATAAGCTGATAGTGACTTTAAAACTTATAAATATTTTTTATCACGAAAATCGTGAGTTGTAAAATTTTAAGTGTAATTAAAATTCAAATCAAGTTCATTCACTTTTGAAACTTTAAGTTTGAAAAATGCAGTCTAAGTAAGTAAGCACAATCAGCAACAAAAGATTTCTTAAGCACGAGAAGAAACTTAATTTCAATGGCTGAAAACTCATCTTAAATATCAAAACTAAATTGCCGTAGATATAAAATGAGTTCCAATCCATTTTTTCTCTTTAAATTCACGCAATGTTCCACGAAGAGCACGAATGTGACGTCAGCAATTCACACGATGTTATCTAAAGCACTGGTTTTATGTTGACTGGCATTTTCTGTGTTCAAAATTATGTTTTTTGTTGCAGAAGATAAGTTGAAGGATAAGCAACTTAATCAGCATGTTATTGAATAATTTGGAATAAAGATTGATTTAAATGAAGCTTAAAACTTCTGATCGGGTAGGTTTGAGTATTAAATTGAGGTTTAAACTTAATTTTCTTTAACTTTAAAGTGCGATTTTGAGTTTTTGATCGAATTTCGAGTTTTAGAATTCAACAAACTTAAGAAATCTTTTGGATTAATGTCAAAACTCTTAAAAATATGTTCAAAAACTATTGAAACTCTATTAAAATGCTCAAATAGACTTAAATTCTCAATCAACTCTCCGTTTGGAAATCTTTCAGAGCAAATTTTCTCAAAAAGCATGAAAAAATTGAGCGAAAAATGAGAAGAAAATCAAACGTTTCGTTTTTGGAGTCTTCTTTATTTACAAAATATTGCCATGCATGGAAATTCATACAATTTTTGTTCTCCTTATCGGGAGGCTTTCCAAATGCTCACTTTTGAGCGGGCAGTCTCGCGTTTTTGAACCTTATGCTGCATAAAATCCTTAATTTCCCGCTTTTTCAAAACTATTTTTCTTGAAAAATGCTTGAAAAATTTGATTTGAGCCACTTTTTCAGAGCTGAAATCAGAACATGACCTTAAATCTAAAAAGAAAAAAGATGGACAGCCTAATGATTTGAGATGATTTTTTTTCGCAGCATAACGCAAGTGCGTGTGCTGAACGCTTCTTGAGAATAGATTTTTTTTTTTCAGAAGTTGTGAGAATGTTGAACTGTCAAGTCAATAACAAGGAACAACAGCATTTGAAATGACTGAATTATGATGAATCTGAACTTAAAATGTGATTTGAAAATTTTAAAAAACTGAAAAAAAACGGGAAAAAATTTAAAAATTGAGCAAAAAAATCTGAAAAAAATTTAAAAATTCTGAAAAAAATTTAACAATTGTGAAAAAATTGTGAAAAAATCTGAAAAATTTAAAAATTCTGAAAAAAATTTAAAAATTGTGAAAAAATTGGGAAAACAATTTAAAATTTGTGAAAAAATCGGAAAACAATTTAAAAATTGTGAAGAAATCTGAAAAAAATTTAAAAATTCTGAAAAAATTTAAAAATTGTGAAAAATTGGGAAAACAATTTAAAATTTGTGAAAAAATTGGAAAAAAATTCGGGAAAAAATTTGGAAAAAAATTTAAAAACTGTGAAAAAATTGAAAAAAATTTAAAAACTGTGAAAAATTCGGAAAAAAATTTAAAAATTGAGAAAAAATCTGAAAAAAATTTGAAAATTGTGAAACAATTGGAAAGAAATTAAAAAATTGTGCTAAAATTCGGAAAAAAATTTAAAAATTGTGAGAAAAAATTAAAAAAAATTATCAAAAAGATAAGAAACTTAAAAAAAATCAAAAAAATTCACTAAAATTCAAATTCTATTAAAAGTTAAAGATTCAAAATATTTCTAAAAGTGTCAAAAAAATTTAAATTAAAATTCAAAATATTCAAAAAAATTCAAAATTTCAATTTGCAAAGAATTCAATCAAAATTATCCAAAAATAAAAAAAATCAATCAAAAAAATCCGACCAGAAAGAAAATATCTTTGGCGCCGTTTTGTCATTGAGAACATCTTACGATGGTAATAAGAACAAGAAAATCCTCACCGTCAACGACCTACGACAACACATTTTCTATATTGACTGACATGGAATTTTTTTGCTGACAACTTAATCGATTATTCTTCGTCTTTTATTTACAGAATGTCGAGATTAAGCCAACGAATGAGCGAGAATGTACGAATGTTGTGCCTTTGGCACTTTGTTTTGCATTGCTGGTTACTGCGGTAAGTATGATTATTAATTATAGTTTGAATGATAGCTTGCAGCCACTTGGAGCACGAACTCGACTTAAATGGTGTCAATTGTGAGTCAATTGGACGTAAAGTCATCTGTTTTCAAGGTTTCATGTCAATTCGGCTCTTAAAAATTAAGTCAGCAGTCAAAACGATTGGAAAGACTTGGTTAAAGGATGTTAATTGTTACTATTAGCTGTGAATGCTAATAAGACTCATTTGCTCATCCAAGAGCGCGAAAAAACAACTTTTTAGACCTCTTTCCCCCCTCGTAACAAAATGGGAACCGTACCAAAATTTTAGACCCCCCCCCTGCACCCTAAAAGCGTTACGTAATAAATGAATGGCCACTAATATCAATTTTTTATTTATTTAAGATTGGTGTAGCGTTGATTTATGGCAGTAATGATGACAGCCTCAAATCTATTCAAAACTCATCGTTAATTACAACAGATTTTCCCACAATTTATTCATCAACTACTCCAAAATCAGTTCCTGTTCAACCAACAGAAGCTAGTCATGAACCTTCCTTTACATCCACAACGATTGCTCCTGTGGCTACATCTACTGTATTGCCTCATTCAAAATCAACTACTCAACTGTCTGAGATACTCACAACGACTATTCAGAGCCCAAAGAATCAAGAAACTGATGACAAAGGATTAGTTTCTCCTGACAGCTCAAATCTGCCAATAACAGAAGCTTCAACTGACAAAACAGCAGTCACAAAGATCGCTCAATCTACAACTTTAGCTTCTGTTGAGCATCAAAATCCAGAACCTGCAGAAACCACAACAATAATACCAGAAATTATAGCTCCAACCCCAAGCATCCCACCCCCATTTGAAGCAACTACAAAGAATCAAATCGTCCCTATAACAACGACTACTTCAACATCCACAGAATCATCTACAAATCACGAGTTAATGCCAACACCACAGCCTCTCAAAGCTTCTACACATGCTAAAAGAACTAAACGAAATACAAATTTAGAGGATTTAACTTTGACAACATCCACAACATTTTCAAATTTAGCATCAGAAAGCCTTCCAACAACAACATTGCTAGCTACTTTAGCAACGGTGCCTCTCAAAACTGGTGATCCAACGAAGAAACCTGAAAATAGATTTTACTTTTATGAATCAACCACAAAAGGCATGGACGCGACTACAACAACTCAGATGAACTTGCCAACAACGAGTGTTGGAGTTGAAACTACTACTCAGGTGTGTTTGATGTTTAGATTGGCTAATGAAGGGAATGGTAAAAGGGTTGAGTTCCTTAATATACCCTAAGCATGGACTTTAATGCCTTATCATCAGTTATTATTTTTTATAAAATCACTGATTAACAATTTTAAGGTTATAAGAACTTATTTTGCCAATTTTTAACTCTTTTAGACTTCATTTGAATCCACAACTCAAACAGCAGCAACAACAGCGTACATCATTACCTCAACAAAGTCCCTAGACAGCACAACAACCTCAGAAGCTCCAAAACCAACAATCCAAGAATTCTACTTAATAGCATGGCACTTAGTAGCTTCAATGTCATTCGTCTCACTCATCTTCTCCTACATCTTCTTAGTTCTTTTTGGTAGATCAGCCAAAAGTGTCATTTGGATCATTAATGCAGCTCTTGTCATTTTCTTCTGCTCATTTGCTGGACTCTCTGAAATGGCTGATTATCGACTTGTCGCTATTTTGTCACTGATTACTGGAATTGTTTTGCTGCTTTTGATGTTTTGGTATCGAGTAAGGATCAATGCTGTTGCTAAGTTCTTGAAGGAATGTTGTGTTGTGTTTGTGGATGTTCCTGGTTTGAAGTATGAGCCGATAGTGGTGAGATGAGTTTTTATTAGGTTGATTGAGAGTCCCGGATAGCAAAAGTCAGGTAATCGATCTGAAATCTGAATCCTAGATGGCTTGACTCTGGCATGAAGCCAGCGCCATGTAAGAGTTACACTGGATTTGTGTCGAGTTTCTGATTGATTAACAGACTTGTGATATCCAAGGATGAATCAAAGGGTTTTTATACTTTACCCTTGACTTTTAGCATATCCTTTAAGCACTGCTTCATTCTATTTCCAGACAATCATCACCATCGCCATATCCTACATCATCTTCTATAAATTCTACAAATCTATTCCTCTCAGCGCCAGCAATGATCCACAAATCTTCCCATTGTTCATAATAACAGCAACATTCATCTGGACAACACAATTTGCCCTAAGTTGTCAGCATTTTGTGGTTTCTGGGACTGTCCTCAGGTGGTTCTTCAATCGAGACAAGACAAAAGTTAAGGAACCTGTAAAGTCATCACTATCTCATTTGATTCGGTTCCATTTAGGAAGTGCTTGCTTAGGTTCACTGTTGATTTGGTTGGGGAAGGTCTTTAGGATTGTACTGTTTCCGTTTAGGGTAAGTATTGAGGTTCTACTGATGTGTGTTAAATCTTGATTAATTTCCTCAAATCCACAGACAACAGAAGGCACACACGGCAACTTAATATCCAACATAGCTTCGTGCTGCTGCATCAAACCAATCAAAGCATTCGACGAAGTCACACAATATTTAGCACCAAGAGCTTATGTCTTTGTAACCAAGGATGGAGTTCCATTCTTAAAATCTGGAAAACAAGCTTATAATTTGGTGTCACAAAGAATTATGGACATTGTAGCACTAGCTCATTACGGAGACATTGCATTGTTTGCTTGCAAAATTCTGATTGCTGTTATTTCTGCTGTTGTTGGATATCCTGCGATTTGGATGAAGGTATGATGAATTTCATTAGATTCTGTGGTATAGCAATGATGAGCGATGCTTAAGGTTCTCAAATCTTAAATTCTTGGGTGCCAAAAACCTTAGCTACATTACAGTACTTACATGCTTACGTGATCCATGTCCTCCCTCAGATGCCACCTAAAACTGGCTCTATCACTGGCTACCGCTTATCAATTTCCTATACCAAGCTACATCACAGATCACGAATTAATTCTTAATTTAATTTTCTTCTTCAAATTTCAGACCGACCAGCAGTACTCCCGTAAAATATCCTTAACAATCGGTGGAGTCTTTGCCTTTGTCATTGCCCACTGCATCCTAATGCTAATCGAAGTCACAGCAGATACAATTCTCGTCTGCTTCTGCATTGATTGTGAGAACAACAACGGATTGTCAAGTTCCTACTTTATGTCAAATGAAATAATGAAATCAATTAAGGACATGAAGGAATGCGTTGGTGGAAGTCTTAATGTTGAAAGTGGTGGAATGGCGACTGGAAGTAGTGCACCTATGCTGTCAAGTCATAGTCAGAAGAGGAATAAGAAGAGAAAATCCTCAGGTGGAGTTAGTAGGTTGTATGATTAAGGTTTGAAGCTTAATAGTAAAGAAGCATTGGTTTAACGGTGTAGCACTTGTTGCTGGTGTTTAAACCTTGAATATGGATTATTTTAAATTATAAATCAGAAATTAATATCCAAACCATTCCTTAAATAATCTAAATTCCTCTAAACTACCTCAAAAAGCTTTAAAAAGTCCAAATTAAAAATCAATTATTACGCTTAAGAAAATATTTATGGATCTCAAACCAATTATCAATGTTCAATTAATTCCCCATCGTTACTTTCCTTGGCCTGAGCTCAATACTAATAATGGAAGTATCCAAAATATTAAAAAGCCATATAAGCTGATAAGCAAGAGCAGTGCTGTCCACAGCACACCAGTGAGCCAGTCAGGACTTACCAAAAAGTTGAGTCATGGCAGATATAAAGGTTTCCCACCACTGCTCTAAATCTGGTGTTAGACTTGCTTAGTGCCAAGTTTAGGTCAAGCCAGTTTTATTCCTGACTTCTCGGCTCTGTGTCACTCAAAAGCTTGTTCCAAAATTTAATCAATAAATTCTAAAGTTCTACAAGTAATATTTAAAGCAGTGTTTGGACAAAACTATGTGCCACGGCACACTAGTGAACCGTAAATTTTTTTGGAAATTGACATGCTTTGTGTGACTGTAATGGCTCCTAAGGTGTGCCGTGGCTCAAAAAAGTTCTGACAACACTGATTTAAAGCAATTCAAATAAAGCTACGATTATAAAATATTTAAAAACTTTTTTTTATTCGTAAAATAAATTTAAAATGTTTGACAAATGTTAAAAGTGAATCAATTCAATCTTCTGTGACTAATCAAATCGATCTGTTGACACTCCATTGATCCAATCGACATACTTAGCCACATCAGTAAATACTGAATAAGAATCAACATCACATCCATAACGACCACCAATAATCGATGATGAAACAATTCCACGAAGATAATAAGCACTGCCATCAGTCACAAATAATCCACTTCCACTGTCACCTCTGCAAACTCCAACACCTGTGCCAGAACCGCCACAAAATGTTCTTTCACTTGATATTTTTACCAAATTTGAATTTTTTAAGAAACAGTGCTCATTTGTGTGAATTGGAGTGGCAATGATTTTTGGGATATTTTCATGGATCTTTGTCTCATCCTCACTCTTTCCATATCCAACAACAACACCTGTTGCTACAGTTGCAACATGAACGCCAGCTAGACAAATCGGATGAATAAATTCATTGAACGTGACTTCTCGATCCAGCACCAGAACAGCCAAGTCAGCATCAAATGGTTCAGTCAAAGTATTCCAGTCAGGATGAACATTGATTCTTTGAACAGCATACGACACCCTTCCAACTTCGACAACTCTTTTCAAGTCATAAACTCCAAGTTGAGTGATTATGTCACCTGCCATCTTTGGGGATGAATCGTGTTTGTCTTGAATGCAATGGGCAACTGTAATTAGTTAATTAAAGTGATTAAGGAATTGAGTGTTAGCTATAAGGACATACCTGTCACTACTTTTCGATTTGACACAAGAGTTCCTCCACAGAAGTAATCGCCAGATGGTGTGACTAGAGCTGTAACCCTGTAAAGAATCAATATTAAGCATCTTGTGTAAAATGTACTTAAGTATGATGCTAGTGATGATGAACCAAGGGCTGGAGAGTTTCTGGCTGCACCTCTGGATTTAACGAACTAGAATTAACTGTGACTAAAGTAGGGCATACCAAGAAGCTCTTAAAACTGACTCCTGCCGTAAAGTGCAGCTATAAAAACAACAAAACAGCCAAAAAAAGTCTACTTACCAAGGAAAATTCCCCCTTGCCACATGCTGCCCACCAACAATATTTCCAACTCCTTGAACAGGCTTCCCACAAATGTAAGCACGCACAACTTTGACCAGTGACGTAAGCAACTCCTGAATTTTATTGTCATGGTTCTCAAAACATGTCTTTAGTCCAGCTTTGATGTTATCGATTCCTTTGAGTTTATCTCGGCTGCAAATGTTGCCCTCCATATTGATAAAGTTAACTGCTATCTTGTCAATGAGACTTTTCTCAATTTGGTTAATTCTATTGCTTCCTAAGTAGATATCAACTAAGTTGTTATGGATACCAAAAGATGCTGCATGAACCACTGTCAATTTATTGTTAAACAAGCTTAATTCCTGCAAGTTTGATAAGCGACTAAATACATTGCGTGGAAGTTCTGTGATCTCGTTGCCATAAAGGTTCAGAATTTTAAGGTTATGTAGACCATCGAAGGAATTTGAGGTTAAGGACTTGATTTTGTTTTTGTAGAGGTACAGCTCAGTTAGTGCTGGCAATGATTCAAAGGATTTAGCAGGAATTGCAGCAATTTGATTGTCGTTCAAAAACAACCACTTTAAAGCTTGTAAGCTTTTAAACCATTCAGGATTTATTGATTGCAGCTTGTTGTGTTGTAAGTATAAAGCTTCGAGTTGAATCAGTGGATGGAAAATCTTGGCTGGCAGGAAGTTGATTTGATTTCCTTTAAGGTGCAATATTTTGAGGTTAAATTGACTGATTAATAAGTTTTCAGGTAAGGTCGCTAATGGACTGTCGCGGAACCAAATTTGAGATAGTTTGGTGTTCTTGATTAACAAGTCTTTTGGTAAATAACGAATTTTAGTTCCAGCTAAGTCGAGAATGTCTAAATTCTTACAATTTTCTAGAGTATTTCCATCAATTGAGTGAATGTCAGCATCAGATGTCCTAATAACTTCAAGATTCTTGAACTTTTGACAGAAAATTGATGAAAATGTTTTGATGCTGTTGCCTTTTTCGATGAAAAAGTAGGTGACGTCATCGTCAGAATGGCTAGCGACATGTTGTCCGTTAATTTTGTCAATAGAACTTGCATTAATAGTCTTCAAATAGCAGGAATAATAGCTTTTGTTAGAGTTTATAAAGCCATTGGTCCAAAAGTATTGTATGTCATAGTCACAGACAGCTGATTGAGCTTTAATAGCTGAATTGATCCAAAGGATTGTGAATAAAAATATAAAAATTTTCATATTTAACTTTTTTGTGGCTTTAAAATGTCTTTTTGTTCAGTTCTTTTATGAATAATCTACAGAAATAAATCACATCGACACTCAGGACATCTAAACATATTATTAAGTCACTATTTTAAATTTTAAAGATTTTAAAATGTTGAAAAAAATCAAAAAACAAGTCTTAAAGGTGCTTAAGCGATTCACACACTGAGAATGCAGACAGAAAAGTAAATATGAAACATTGTTAAGCTATAAAAGATACAAAAACAACAAAAAAACGATGCGGTCAATGATTCTGTTTATTTTTGGGAAATTCCGAACGGACATCATCACATGATGGTCATTTTGGAACAGGTTGAGTTAAAAATGAATTTTAATGATGCAGTTCTGGGGATTATAAGATGGTAAATTACCTTAATTTATTTTAAACCTTTATTCTCCTGCACCTTCAAGCTTCCCAAAAAACTCTACGCCCAAAACTCAATCCTCTGACAAATAAAAGGCAAATTAACATTCGAGCAAGCATGATCATTGTACCCAAATCTATCTCCAGCGTCCCTTTTTCCAATCGAGAAGCATCTTTCATTGCCTTGCCAATTGTCAGGCTGCACAGGACCCCATGGAATCAAAAAGGATATCTTCTGTCCATTCTTCGTCCAATACCAGTCTGTTGTTGACTTCGGTGTCAATACGATCCCGTCAATGAAGATCCAAAATGGAGCACGTAGCTTTTTAGTTTCACTGCTGCTTTCAGCTAATGCCAGGAAGTTTTTAGCTTCTGCGAGGGTCTCTAAAGTCACTAGTTCTAGTCCAAATGCTTTGCAGATTGCTTTAGATTCACCCCAACTATTTTCCATGTACCGAGGATAGAAGTACGACTTTCTGTACTCGAAGATGCCGTCTTCGGTGAAGCCTCCTGGAAAATGTAAGGAAAATTAAAGTTTTTTGGTAATTTTCTCTCCGCATGGCTTCGAGGAGCTTTAATGGTCCGTAATAAAATCTAATCAGAGCCAGTTGTTGTTGCTAGCGTGGCACAAACACATGAAAGGCTCTGTGGCTTGAAAAGTTAGAAAAACACTGATTTAGGTGCTAGATTTTAGTAATGATGTCAGTGTCTAGCTTGAAGTGGATCCAGAAATTTGTTAAACCTCTTCTTTGGGATACACTTAGTGCCTAGATTATGTCTTACACAGCTGAGTAACATTCAGCACTAGTCAAGGTGCCATTTAAAGCAACTAGTCACTGTCCAGAGTTCAACTGGATTTATTAATCAAATGAATAAATCTCATCAACTTACTATAAGTTCCCATTTTGATGAATGCAACGTCATCAATTGTATTTTCGTTAACACATGCTGAATATGAGTTCGGACCGGATGTTTGGTCGTAGATGTTTAAATCGTCGTCATCACAATGGATTATCACTACATTGACTAATAGTAGAGTCAATGCTTTGGTCAACTTCATTGAGATTGAGTTTTTGGAACCAGTTTTGGTCAACTTATGTCTTGATCGGACAACAACTTACAATGTAATGAGCAAGAAGTCTAATTTGTTGTTTCTTTTTGATTATTGGTTTTAACTTTTATTGCCTGTTATAGTTTGAAGTTGTGTTTGTGTAGCTGCTTGTGTAATTAGTCATTGCTGGTAGTTGGTCGAGCAATAGACTTTTTGAGTCTTATGGGATTCTTTATATACCAAATTTACATGTTTTTACATTGAAATGTTGACAAAAATGTCCAAAAATGTTTTATTTTCAATTTCATAATAATACATCCACACATTGGCTATTCTCAATACAAAGATAGTCAAATATGCAGTTCCAAAATAAATTAATATTCATTCAAATCGATCTGTTGACACTCCATTGATCCAATCGACATACTTAGTGACATCAGTAAATACTGAATAAGTGTCAACATCACATCCATAAGCACCACCAATAATCGATGACGAGACAATTCCACGAAGATAATAAGCACTGCCATCAGTCACAAATAATCCACTTCCACTGTCACCTCTGCAAACTCCAACACCTGTGCCAGAACCGCCACAAAATGTTCTTTTACTTGATATTTTTACCAAATTTGAATATTCTAAGAAGCAGTGCTCATTTGTGTGAATTGGAGTGGCAATGACTTTTGGGATAGTTTCATGGATCTTTGTCTTATCCTCACTCTTTCCATATCCAACAACTACACCAGCCGTCAAAGTTGTAACTTGAACAGTAACCAGACAAATTGGCTGAATAAATTCACTGAATGTGACTTCTCGATCCAGCACCAGAACAGCAATGTCAGCATCATAAGGTCCAGTATAAATATTCCAATCAGGATGAATTTTGACTGTCTCAACAGCATATGTGGTTCTACCGACTTCAATAGTCCTGCTAAGATTATGAACGCCAAGGAGAACTAGAAAATCACCAGGTAATTTTGGATTGACTTCGTGCTTGTCTTGGATGCAGTGCGAGGCTTTAATGAATAAAATGATTGTAAATTGAAGGTTAGAAGTTCTTTGTCTTAATACAAGCTTACCTGTTAATACTTTCCGACTTGACACAATTGTCCCACCACAGAAGAATTCACCAGTTGACAGAACTAGAGCTGCAATCCTGCAATTAAGTACATGTGAAGTAGTTATTTTTAGAAAGATAAGCCAACTTACCATGGAAAGCTCCCACGAGTAATCTGTCTGCCTCCAATAATATTCCCTTGACCAGCAACAGACTTTCCACATGAGCTGATCCCACTGTAGCTTGAAAGTTGAGGTTTAGTCTGTGAATTGTTATGCTGTGGTCTTAGTTGAGGCTTAGTAGAAAGCTGAGGCTTTGTTGAAAGCTGAGGTTGAGCTGGAAACTGAGCTTGTGTTTGAACCCTCGGTTGATAATTATTAAAGCACTTCCTCAAATTCAGCTTCATTTCAATCCTATTTTCCAGCACATAGTGACAGCAAATGTTGTTGGTCATGTTGATGGTCTTGACAGCATTGCCGATGAATTTTTCATCAATTGAGTTTATTTGATTGTCTTGGACACGAATGTTAATCAAGTTATTGTAGAATCCAAAGGAATCTGAGTGAATTGTTGTCAATTTGTTGTTGCTGATGTCTAAATCCATTAGGTTTGTTAACTGGCTGAAGACTTTAGCTGGTAATTCAGTGACTTCATTGTTGTGAAGGTTTAAAATCCTCAAATTTTGCAGACCATTGAAACTGTTTGGCAACAATTTAGTTATTTTATTGCCATAAATCCACAGCTTCTCTAAAGCTGTTAATGATGCAAAGGAACTTGATGAAATTGACGTGATTTCATTCCTGCTTAAGCTCAGCCACTTCAAATTTTGTAGATTTTCAAACCATTCAGCATCAATTTCCTGTAATTTATTGCTAGTCAAATACAAATCCTGAAGCTTCACAAGATCCCTAAAAATTCCATCAGGCAGTTCCTCAATTTGATTCCCATGCAGATCCAACTGCTCAAGTTCCTGTTGATTCTCAAATGAATTCTCATTCAGAGTCGTCAACTGATTGTTTTTCAGCCAAATTCGGATCAATTTTGAATTTTCAGAGAGTAAATTTTGAGGAACTTCCCGAAATTTGTTGCCATCAAGCCACAAAGTCTTCAAATGTTTACAATTTTGCAGTGAATTTGGTTCAATTGACTCAAATGTAGCACTTTTAATTGCAATAACTTCGAGATTAGGAAACTGATTGCAGAAAATTGATGAAAAGACTCTCAATTTGCTTTCAATGTAGTTTGTGATGTACTTGACGTCGCTGTCTTCATGCTGGTCTATCAAATGCTGTCCCTCAATTCTCATGACTTTCTTGTTAAAGTTTGATCGTCTAGTGTCTAGACTGCATGCATAAAATGACTCATTTGTCATTGTGTAACCTGCTGTCCAAAAATATTGACTGCTGTAGACACATCTTGCTGTTTGAGCTTTAACTTCACTTGCTTGGATTAAAATTGTACATAAAATTGAAAAAATTTGTAATTTTTCGTTCATTTTTATTGATTTTAACTCATATTTTTTTTTTAATTTTATTGTGTTCTTTGTGCTGCAAACTAAGATATTAGACACATACTAGCACATACAATAGAGACAGGTAGAGACAAAGAAAAGGTCAAGATAATGATGACTTAATGTTCGACTTGTCGAATGCTAATTGATTTAAAATTAGAAGATTGTTAAAAATAAAACAGGAACTGTGGCAAGCATTGATAGTGTTAAGCTTGCTTCTAGCTTTGCAGTCTCACCAGGACGCTCCCTTTACCTACTCATTCATTACATCAACTCTTAGATACCCTTTCTTGTGTCCTTACCCCTCTTGACCCTTAACCCCATCCTCGATCCTCAAATTATCCACCAACATCCAATCAATCCATCTCCTTCAATGCCGGAAACACATTATCCAAATACCATTGAAAGTTTTTACAGTTCAGTTCCTTTTTAAGCTTCAATCTTTCCTGAATATCCCCAAACCTCCTCCTTCTTGGCTTCACATACTTGTAATACCTCCTCTTGTACTTCCCCAGCCAAATCTCAGCAATTCGATTCATATTCCATCGATATCCGCCCTTTCCCTTCGATCTATGCTTATACTTATGTTCCCGAAACATGTGAGCCACAAGTGAACAAGGAACAAGTTCTACTCGACCGCCACACATCCAAGCACGAAGAGCTAGTTCGAAGTCCTCGCCGCCCCAAATGTCAAAGTCAATGTCCAAATATCCAATTTTTTCAAAGAACTTCCTGCCAATTGCAAGGACAGCAAAGATGACAATTGGAGTTGGTTTTGGGTCATAAATTGGAACTGATTTGTTGCCTTCAATGACTTCATTTGGGATCCATTTAAATTCCAACCGCCAATTCATTCCCATCGTTCTTCCAGCTGTCTTATTGAAGTTCACAGCTAAATTGAATCGATTTGTGTCTGAGATGTTTGGTGACACAACAAGTTCCATATTATCCACAAATCTATCAAGTATCGGTTCCAGCCATCCATCAAAACACTCAATATGACTGTCGACGTATATCAAGACAGGCGCGACTGCATTTCTAGCACCAAAGACACGATTTGCAACAATTCCAAGTCTTTTGTGTGTTCGGATGACTTTTACAGTCACTGGAAGTGATTTTGTGTAGTTTTTGAGATTTTCTTGCAGGTGTTCGTAAGTTGAATAGTCATCGACTAAGATTATTTCCTCAATCAGGTGCAACGGCGACTTCCGGATGATTGAATGGACAGTCCTCATCAACAGACTCCATTCGTCATTATAGAATGGAATAATTATTGATACTTTAGAGAACTGCTCGTTCCTGTACTTCCGATTCTTACAAACATCATTACGTACGTCTGGTAAGTTCCGATTAAGGCTGACTAGTGAAGATGCAAAGGCATTAAATCCATATTTATTGTACATTTCTTCAGTTTTATTGACTATGTGTGCAGGAATTGGTTTGTGGAAGTGAAATGGTTGGTTGTTCTCGCCTGGCGATGTTAAGTTTAGTTCCTTGATGTAAGTTTTTGCTTCATCTGTTAGTCCGTCTGGGAGGATGAAGTCTAGATTAAGTTGTGATGTGATTTTGGAGTTAGCTGTGATTTTTTGGATGTTGGACATTTTAGATTCAAGGTTGTTGATGGTTTTGAGGTTCTGGTTGAGTTTTTGTTGGTTGTTAAGTGTTGTTGATGTCAAAAAGCAGGCAAAGACAACAATCCAAGTGATTACAATTATTGCTGAATATTTCAGAATTGAACGTGTTGTATAAGGTTGAATAATGTTGAGGAGCTTCATTGGAATTTTATTGAGACTTTTCATGATTATTTTGTTGAGGTATTCTAAGTTAAAGTCCTATTTCAGAATGTCCTTAGTGTTAAATGATGGTCAGTTTTGAAATTTACATTGTTCAGCAGTCTTAAAGTTAAGTTTGGTAGTCCCTGTCCAAATTGACGATCTGCTAAAGTTCTCCCTTCTATTAATTGGTTCAGAAATATCTAAAGTTGCCTTTTTTGACCTAAAATTGTTGGTTTCTCTCATCCAGTGCCTCTGCTACTTTGTCGTAGCTTAGCTTACTCAATACAATTCCTGAAACTATGTTTATAGTCTAATTTGCTGTCCTTTCAACTTATTATCTAATGTGTTACTGAACGGAGAACCCCAGACTTGCTAATGGCACTGAATTCTAGACAACGGTCAACTTTTCAAGCTCTTTAATGAGAACCAGTCATGAATTCGTGACAGAAGCTTAATAAGCTATTTGCAATAGTGGAAAGCAGCTGTCATTTCAATTAGTTTTAAAACAATTGTTTGGACATGACCGACCTAGTGGGAGACTTTTAGTGAATTTTGGCAATTTTTCCAAATTTTATTTGATGTGACAGGGGGGGGGGGGATTTGGGGGGACAAAACTCCCCGACCTTAACAGAAATTTCTTCATTTTGCAAGGATTTTTATGAATAAATCATAAAAATCCCCCCTTCCGTCTGAATTTTCCAAAAAAAATTTCACCACCCCCCCCGTTCCCCCCCTTCAAATTCCTGGCTATGTCCCTGGTTTCTATTGTAATTATTGAGCACATGAGGAGCTTGACTAGATGTTTTAGAGGACCTGAAATTTTTCTATAAAATTCTAAATTTTCGAGAAAATAAATAAGATTTAAAAACACGAAGGTTTTAGCAAAAACCAGACGATTTGATATAAAGCTGGACGTTTGAAGTTTGGTCAAAGAACCAGCTGGAAAAAGTGCAGATGGATAAATTAGTATTGAAGTATTTCCCGGCAAGCACATGTCGGTTAATCGATCAGAATTCTGACGCCAAACTGCAGCTTGACTCTGACTTTGGTCTTTGGTCAGACTTGAGCTTGCCAGGTCAAACTTGTGCTTGCCGGGTCAGACTTGTGCTTGCCGGGTCAGACTTGTGCTTTTTGGGTCAGACTTGTGCTTGCCGGGTCAGACTTGTGCTTGCCGGGTCAGACTTGTGCTTTTTGGGTCAGACTTGTGCTTGCCGGGTCAGACTTGTGCTTGCCGGGTCAGACTTGTGCTTGTCGGGTCAGACTTGTGCTTGCCGGGTCAGACTTGTGCTTGCCAGGTCAAACTTGTGCTTGCCGGGTCAGACTTGTGCTTGCCGGGTCAGACTTGTGCTTTTTGGGTCAGACTTGTGCTTGCCGGGTCAGACTTGTGCTTGCCGGGTCAGACTTGTGCTTGTCGGGTCAGACTTGTGCTTGCCGGGTTTAAACAATTTTTTATATTTTAAAATATATTTTTATTGTGGTACAAAAAACGATGATGAAGCTGACTAAGCTTTTAAACTAATTAGTAAGTTAATGCTTCATACCAAATCTTAGCCTACATCAACACATGTTCTCAATGATATTTATGGATTCGTTGATGAAAGAAAGACAGTTTCTCTTACATGCATCGATTTAAGTAAAGCATTTGATTGCATTCAATTTAACATTTTAATTCAAAAATTGCGTAAATTAGCTCTTGATCCCTTCTTTCTAAATTTGCTGATCTCATACATTTATGGGAGAAAGCAGGCAGTCAGTATTGATGGAAATTTAAGTGAATTTCTAATAATTAATGTAGGATCGCCTCAGAGGGTGTACTATCAGGACCTTTCTTCGATTTATGCATAAATAGTGTCTTCAATTTGAAATTAAATGGAAATTTATATTTGTACTGCGACGACATGTCAATTGTCAATTTTGGAAATGATACAAAAGAAATGAAAGCAAATATAGAACAAGATTTAATGCTTATTCACAAATGGCTCAGTAATCATTTTCTTAGTCCTAATGCTAAGAAAATACAATATGTCTTATTTCAAGGAAGAAAGAGATTTGAGAGCTTTACAGAGCGGGCATTAAACATATCTTTTAACGGAACGACTATAGAAAGGTCTGAAAATATAAAACTGCTAGGTCTTATCATTGATGAACAGCTTACATTCAAATGTCATGTCGATGAAATTAAGAAAAGAATTACTCCGTTTATATACGCGTTACGAAGAGCAAGAAAATTCATATCTGAAAAAACAGCTAGAGATTTATACTATGCACATGTGCAGTCACATTTAGGTTATATGAGTACAGTCTGGTCTTGTCTTTCAGTTGGTCAAATGAAGTCTCTTGAGATTCTTCAAAGAAAAGCTCTAAGAATTGTATTGAGGAAAAGTTGGTTTGCTGGAAAGGAAGTACACAGATATGTCGACTAAATTTAGATTCTCAATTTCAGGGTTGTTTTTAAGGATTTCAGCCAGAGTTGGGCAGCGGGCCATTAACATGAATTTGTGGACCTTAAACGTTCGGTCATGAATCTGAATCTGTAAGTCTTTTGTAGATTCATCTTTAATATAAGTCGAAAAATCCATTATTAATCCAGTCTGTAGTTCTGATGACAGGCTTTTCATTTTCCAAATTTGAATTTACTTTTTTTAATTCTTGATTTTCTTTTTTAAGATTTTTATTGTTTATTTGAAGTTGCTGAACTTGCTTATTTAAATCAGATTGTAAAGACTTTGATAGCTGTTGAGCTTGTTCGTATCCAGAATTAGAAGCTTTCAAACGCTGGCATTCATCTTTGAGGCTCTTTCCAGAGTTCTCGAGCTGCTTAATTTTGATCATCAAATTAGATTGCAAATCTTTGGCACTTTGAACCTCCTGATTAAGTTTAATTTTATCTGCTTTTATTTTGTCAAGTTCACTTTTTAAATTATTTTCAGATTTTTGGAAATTTTCGTCAGCATTTTTAAGCTTTTGAAGTTGACTTTGTAGATTGTTGTTGGATTGCTTCAGTTGACTGTTGTCTTTTTTATAAGTTCCATTAACAGTTTTTAATTGATGAATTTGATGATTTAATGCAATTTCTGTGGTGTTTAAGTTTTTTATTTGCTGTTTTAGATCAGAAATTGAACTTTCAAGTTCTTCATTTTCTTTCTCAAGTTCTGAATTTTCTAGCTTTAACTCATCAATTCTTTTCAGCATAGCTTTCTCCACATTTATTGAAGTTTTATAAAATGAAGAATGTTGAAATTCTAATTCAGCTTGGGAAACGCGTAAATCTACATTTGACACCCTCAAACGCTCCTCAGAAATTCTCAATTCTCTCAAAGAATCAAATTTTCTGTAGAAAACATCGTGAAGATTTCGATTAATGCTTTGTGCCTGAAAAGGATTGCTCACTTGAATGTTTACAAATGTGTAGTATTTTGTGTCGTAAAATGTCACATACATCAAGCTGTTAAGTCCAGTCAAAATATCCGGCTCGATAAACTCAAATTTTCTTTCTATAAAATAAATTAGTTTTAATTTTTTAAAATCTTTAAACAAGTCATCCGGAAGATATATCAGGTCATTGTTAATGCTTGTAAATCCCTCCAAAAATTGATAATACGATAAATCAAAATAATTGATTTTAATCATCTCAGAACCTTCAATGTGCAAAAACTTTAAATTTATAAACTTTTCCGCTAAATTCTTAGGAATTTTTGACATTTTGCAATTGATTAATTTGACTTGAGTGACGTCATTATTTGTTTTGCCATGCAAATGTTGCCCAACAAATGTAAATTCCTCATTTTCATTAAATTCTTTCTCGATAACATGACAAGTGTAATGAGCACAATCGTATGCGCAGAGGTAGTAGCCGAATAAACATTCGATGCGTTTGCTATGAATTAAATGTGAAATTTAAATAAGAATTATTTTAAATAATAAAAATTACATTTTCTTACTTTGAGCGTGACCAATCGAATAAAAACATTATTTTTGATTATTTTTTTTTAAATGCAAGAAATTAATTTTCATCAACAAGAATCAGCTGTGATTTGTTGTCAAACATTCCAGTCAATTCCAGTATTCCTTAACAATCTGATCACTGATATTTGAATTTATGAAATACGTTAGCAATAATCAAGATCAAATTGACCAAAAAGAACGAAAATGATCCAAAAAGGAACAAAAAATTTGCGAAAGTCCTCGTGTTACATATCGAGGGACTTAAGCGCATTTTTGTGTTAGCGATCAGTATTTGATTATCTAATTACTTTGCGTTCATTTACAAATCATTTGTCATTTAACGGTTTTTTGAAATTCAAATTTTCTAACTGTCAAAAAATATTTGAAATTATTCCACTTGAAGTTGGCTACATTGTTTTGAAATCAAAAAATCATTAATTATAGTATTTACCGATGGTTTTGAGATTTTTAACTATTCGTCTCCGGAATAACTCGATTGAACACAGCTAACGCAAGAAACTAGAACTCTCTACGATGTCTAGATCAAAAGTTTTTGCATGCAGCCGAGCAAACGAACAAAGCGTATTATTAACCTACCTTTTCGAAACAAGTTTCAAAAATGCGCTAAAAAGATCAAAAAATAGCAAATTGAAAAGATTTTCCCCAAAATTGGGGTTTGACACCAAGCCTCCCATGGCTTCGCCCCTGTGCAGAATCTACTCTAAAGAAGAAAGGAATTATCAGACATCCAGAAACCTTTGAAGTGTTGAAACAGTCGACTGATGTTACATTTTTATACAGTTTGGCTAATTAGCTTCCGAAGATTACTATGAATGGCTTATTCCAGGCTCGGAAACTAGGCGGTATTTAGCCTGGGGCTTATCCTTTCCCATCCCCTAATTTAAAATTCACCAAAAACTTCATAAAAACAGTTAAATTTAAAAGATTTATTAAATAACTTTATTTTTTAAGCACAACAATTAATTTACAAAACAGACCTCAAACTAGAGCAGTGTTTCTCAATCTTTTTTTGGTCAACGGCACATTTTTTTAAATAAAAAATTTTCGCAGCAGCCTGAATAGTCTCGTGATCTTTTTGAAGTCACAAAATCCTCAAACTTTCAAATTTTATGAATAATTTTTCAATTAAAATTTTTTTGATTTTCATCAAATTGTCATCCGAATTGCTGACTGTCTGCCTTACTACATAATCTTGACTATCCCAAAACTCTACCAAATTAAGCTTTTTAAGTCCATTCAAAATATTCGGCTCGATAAATTCAAACTTATTGTCCCGGAAGATGATTTGCTCTAAATTATCAAAATTCTTAAAAATATCACCTGGAAGATATTCAAGTTCATTGTTAATGCTGACGAATCCCTGCAAATGTTGATATTTCGACAAATCACCGCTGCTTATTTTCATCATTTTTGAGTTCGATATGTGCAAAATTTTAAAATTTGGAAAAATTTCTTTTAAATTGTCCGGAATTTTGTGTAAATTGCAGTTGCTAAATTGAACTTGAGTGACGTCATTGTTTGATTTTTTCTCGCTATGTTGTCCAGTGAATTTGAAATCGTAGCTTTCATCAATATTTTTTTTTTCTATACAGCAAGTATAATGTGCTTGATTTTGTGTTAAAAAGCTTGTTTTGAATGTACAATCGATGTTTTTACTGTGAATTAAAAATGTTGCAGTTAATTTTCAGGTTATAATTAAAATGTTAAGTGTGAAAGATCGTCAATCGACAATGATTATATCGATTGTTTCACGTGAAGAAATAATAATCGCAAATAAACTTGTAAAATGTATTTATTTGATATATGTGAAACTATATATGCGATTTTATCGCTGTAATGAATATAAATGTATATTATAAATGAGAATTTAATTAATGTTATTTCTTACAATTGTCGGGACTAACATGTCGCTCGAAGGATGAAATAAAAGTGGGGAAAATGGTCGAATTTCGAATCAGTTCGATAATTCGGAAATGAAGCAAGAAATATAAAAGTGAAAAGACCGTTACTTCACATCGTCCCCTCTCAGGACTCTACGATGACCTGAAAAACTGACGGTCTTACGAATCCCTCTTGTGTCACGATTTTTGCTGACCTTGACTACCAAACTTTTGATCTTTCGAGTTTCGGCTAGTGTGTGGATGAATTGATTTGACGGTATATGTCCAAGATGCTCACGCGTATCGCCTAAGTCCCTGCCAGACATATCGTCGGTACTTGGATTAATTTCATGCATATCATGTACGAAATGTTCGACGTCGTTATCCAAAACGATTGAATGATGTGCGATGGTAGCGAGATCAAATGTTTCGTCGTCATTGAATTCTCGATTCGCTTTTGCATGAAATGGAAGGACTGTTTTGGCTAATGCTGTTGGATCGTCTGTCTCTGCACGATGATAAACAAAATTGTACATTAACTCGCTGTTGATTTGTCTTCTTATGACTGGAAGACTGCATGAGACGGGGATCTTTTGCTTATTAAGATCACCTTGCTTGGCGCGAACAATTAGCAGCTTTGAATTGATGTCATCGTGCTGGAATGACATGAATGTGCCTTGCAGATCCTTATTTTGTCGGCGATTTAAAGGATTTATGTGTCTAATGGGCTTTTCCATCACGACACGGTGAAAAGTATTCTTAAATCCGATTGCGAATGAACGCGAGTGTTTAATGGCATTTCTTGCTGCCTCTTCACGACAGAATATTATGAATGCATAAAATGGCACATGAATATTCCAAATTGGAACCATAATGGTTGCAATTTCGCCAAATGAGCGTAACGACTGCCATAACTCAACAATTCCAACACCATGTGGGATGTTTGTTACGTAAACAATCCTTTTTTGTTCAGGATCAATAAATTTGGTGTAATCTTCGGCTGAAAGTGCGCCAATTTGCGAGCCAGCAATTCGAAGCTCCTTCTTCATGTTAATTAAACGTTCGATGTTTGTTTGTGGGCAAAATTTCAATGCAGATATTGACAATTTTGGATTTTTATTGCTCGAAGAATAATTTTCTTCTTTGGTTAGGGCTTTTGAACTTGTCTTAGGTTCAAACTTTGAATTTTTTGCGACCGTTAGAACTTTTAGACTTTCAGGTGCAGTCACAAGGTTTGAATTATCGACACTACCATGGGTATTCGAATTTTCAATGACCGTTAAATTTTTTGAATTCGTTTTGGACGTTACAGCGTCATACTTTTGCTGTTCTGCAGATTTATGATCGAAACGAAAATCTAGTTTTGCTAGACGTGCTACTGACCTTCTACTCAATACTTGTCCATTGCTGAATCTGACATCCACTACTCGAACCTTTTTATCCTTTCCTTTATAGACATGACACACAATTCCGCGTTTCCATTCACTTGGTAGTTTTGTTGGGTCAATATAAATGACATAATCGTCCAACTTAATGGAATATGCAGGTTTTCTTTGCTGCTTATGTTTTGCAATTTCAGGAAGTGCTTCTTGGACCCAGCGTTTCATGTATGCTTGCACGATTGCTTTTGCGCAACGCACGTATTTTGTGCTTGTTAAGTCATCAATTGTGATGTCATGATTGCTCAAAAAAGGATAATTATTTTGACCAGACATTAACAGATTTGGAGTCAACGGTTCCAGGTCTTCTGGTGATATTGGGACGTCTGTAAGTGGTCGATTGTTCATATTGCATTCGATCTGCGCTAAAGCTGACTCGAGTGCTATTCTTGGAATAGGAAATGATCCGACTGAAGCAACTAAAGCTCGTTTTATGTCTTTGATTAGACGTTCCCAGACTCCTCCAAAATTTGGTGTGTATGGAGGTTGAAAATGCCATTTAAGTCTTTTATCGCTCAAATTGTTCTGGAAATCTGGGTTCTCTAATATGTTCGATGCTCCAAGAAAATTTCTTCCATTGTCGCTGTACATGTGACCAATGGGACCTCGTCTTGTCCATAATTTTTCAATGGCTGCTATCATGCAATTTGTAGACATATCATCCAGTACTTCCAAATAGACTGCACGCGTTATTAGACAAGTAAAAATTACCATCCATACTGACTTTTTGCGACGAGAATTTCCGCAATATACTTCAAAGGGGCCAAAACAATCGACTCCCGTGTAAAAGAATGGTTTCTTTGTGGCATCTAGACGAAATTCTGGCAGTTCTGCTGGTTCAGGTACTACTGTTTTGGCTGCTTTCACGATACAGAAAGGACACCTTACTCTCGAACGTTTGACTGCACGACGAGCATGAATAATCCATACACGTGAACGAATTGAGCCAATAATTGCGTTATCGCCTACATGCTTGTGTTTTTTGTGGTAATGTCGAACTATTGCATCTGATGTCTCGTGCAAGTTTGGCATTATAGGTGGATATCGTGTGTCTAATTGGAATGATTCTGATAATCTTGTTTTAGCTCTTATCAAACCAGTTGTTGGACATATAAATGGTAATAAGTTTTTCAAAGTACTTGATGATGATACGTTCTTCCCTTTTGATAAACTTTTGTACTCGCTTTCAAAGGCTTTTAATTGAACTTGTTTGATGATGAGGTTTTCGGCTCTGTAACGTTCTTCTGCAGTTATTGGATCTTCGCACGTTTGCTGATTCGATGACTTATTAATGCGAGATTTGAGCTTATCATAGAATCGCAATGCAAGTGCAACTATACGAGAATATCTTTCCCAATTAGCTCTAATTGATGCGTCAACATTATGAAATATTCCTGCTTGCCATGGATTTACTTCATCTAATGGCTTTAAAATCATTACTCTTTCAATGATTTTTTCACTGTTTCCAGCATCTTCATCAGTGATATACTGACTGAAGTCTGATGGTAATTGAGGCCATTGATCTGGTGGTCTATAAAGGAAGTCAGGGCCATTGTACCAGCGATGATGTTTATCGCTGTAGTCAATGTCGCACCATTTTGTTGCTAAATCTGCTACGTTTAAGTCCGTTGGTACATAGCGCCATGCTTTGACTGCTGTGAGTTCCTGTATTTCTGCTATACGAGGTGCTACGAATTGTTTATGCTTAATGTGTCCAGCGTAAAGCCATCTCAGTACGGTAATTGAGTCAGACCAAGCTGTATAATGTTTGACATTTAAACGACGTTGCCATAACTTTGCTGTGTTAAATAATCTCGATCCGATTAATGCGCTATTTAATTCTAAACGTGGAATTGTCATGTGCTTGATTGGTGCTACTCTTGCTTTACCTGCCATCAATTTGACATAAATCGCATGGCCGTAATCGAATCGTAAATACACTGCGCAAGAATACGCATTCTGTGATGCATCGACAAATATGTGCATCGCAATTTTACAATTTCCAATTGGAATCGGAGTATAGCGTCGTGGAATAGCTAGCTTAGAGATTTGATCAAAACAATTTAGCCATCGTTGCCAGTTTTCATAAATTTCCTCAGGAATAACTCCCTTCCAGTCTACGCCTCGGCGACAAACTTCTTGTAGCAACAATTTACCGTGTATAGTAAAATGAGAAATGAGACCTAATGGATCATAGATCCTCATGACTAGGCTTATCATCTCCTTTCTTGTTGGGTGATAATTTGCAGTTAAACATTTCTTTAATAGTTTATCGTCGTTGAGCTTGAACATAAACTGATCGTTTCGAGGATCATAAAACATTCCGAGTACTTTTGTTACCATTGGTTCACCTTGTTCGACGTCTAGCTCTAGCATCTTTTCGCTTACACGTTCCGGTGGTAATTTCGATAGCAGTTCTTTACTGTTTGACTGGAATTGAGTTAATTCCCAGCCAATTTCATCAAACATTGAGATTAAGTCAAGAGCTACTCTTTTAGCATCTTCTAGTGAATTTCGACTATCCAGTACGTCATCCATGTACATTTGATGAAGTGCTGCTTCAGCTGCTTCTGGATATTTAGTGCTTGATGATTCTGCGTGTCGAATACGAACGGCATTTGCTGCTGATGGTGAACACGTAGGTCCGAAAATAACGCGTGTCTGTCTAAACATTTCAGGTTCTCGAGATTTATCGCAATCTCGCCACAGACATAGTTGACAGTATTGATCCTCTTTTTTCATCAAGATTTGATTAAACATTTTCTTAACATCAGCGAGTAGCGCAATTTCTCCTTCACGTAATGCACAAAGTGCTTGTGGAAGTGGCACTAAATTGTCAGGACCTTTCAGCAACTTCGAATTGAGTGAAACTCCTTTGAATTGTGCTGCTGTGTCGTTGACCCATCTCGCTTTCGGTGGAATCTTATTGTAATTGAATGTGACAAAACCTGGTACAAAATTGACACGTTTGAGCTGATTTAGTTCCTCCCGTGTAACTTTGACTAGTTGTCCACTTGCTTTTTCGGCATTAAATTGATCTATTATGGTCTTTTCCAGGCCCAGTTTCTTGAGACGACTTTCAGCTGCTTGTAGGCGATTAAATGCTAATTTATAATTGTCAGGCATGATGCAATTATCATTTCGCCATAATAGCCCTATTTCATATCGTCCTTCTTCTGGTACGAACTTTAAAGAACTTTCGATCAGACTTAATGCTTTCCTATCGTCGGCACTCATGCAAGTTGTCTGCTGTCCACGAATACCTAAACTGTCCATGCTGAATTGTTGCTTCAATAGCTCAATTAAAATGTCTACATTATCGGCATTTTGTGTGTTTGAGTGGATAAGAGTATATCCAACGACTTCTGGATCCCGCATTGATTCAATGCCAAGATTTGGTCGTGTTCCACTTACTGTCCAGCCTAATTCAGATAATTCAGCTATTGGTCCTTGACCATTTGGATCTTTGATGGTTTGCATTGCTGCCATGAATTTAGCATGAGGCAAGCCTAACAATATTAGTGGACGTTGCTTGGTAAATTTGGGGATTGGAATTTTGCCTAAATATGGAAACTGTCCCTTTATTTCTGCTGGATCTTGTTTTTGTTCTGGTAATTCTAAATTGTCAATGGCTGTTACTCCTTTGAAAACGACTGGCTGCTTTCTGTTGTAAGGAATAAAGACGACGTCGTGTAAACGAGCATTTGATTCCGTTCGAATTACGTCAGATGTCCATTTCATTGCTAGCTCATATTCACGGCTGGGCCAGCCTGCACGTGAGAGCAATGACATGTCAGAAAGTGATAATCCTGATCCAGTATCGAATAAAATATTGACTGGCATAAGTTTCCCATTGGATGCGACTGCATGACCAGGCACGACTTTGAAAAGAACTGGCACACGGTTGTGCTTGATGGTCATAACTTTGTGGTAGCCACTAAATACAAAATCTTTAATTAGATTGTTCGGATGACCATGCAACAGTGGGTGCTTTTTCGTTATATTGCATCCCATGACAGGACACTTCCTCTCTCTAGTACAACTGGCTGCATTGTGACGCTTTGCACTTAAACAGCACTCACAAACTTTCAACTTTTTGATTGTCTCTATTCTTTCGGGTACAGAGGCATTGCTTAATTGAGGACATTTATATAACGGATGTTCCTCTTTACAATTAAAACATCTGTGAGGCTTTGGAGCTGACGATTGACTGCTTCGCTTCCTCTTCTGTTCAAACCCTGTGTTTCTTCGTTCTTCCTGTCCCCCCGTAGAATGAGATACCAAAACGTGATCATGTGTTGACTTGATTTTGTTTGCAATAGGTTTTTGCTGAATAATTCTCAGTTGTTCCTCTAGAAATATGATGATAGTGTCGACTGATAATGGCATGTTGTTGGTTGCTGCATAATTACGCCAGGAGACGACATGGTCTTGGTGCATTCTGTTCTCGATGAGCAAGAGCGAGCTTTCGGCTGTAAGTTCCGCGGTTTGACTATATTGCCGACAAAGCAAAGCATATTGCTTGACTGTAGCGAACAGATTGAGCAACAACTCTCGATCATTAACTTTATCCACACGTTTTAAGTTCCAAATTGAATCAAGATGATGACGGACTGCATTGCCTTTAATGCCATAAAAATTGTCCAGTTTTCTTAATACTGTTACTGGATGTGCGAATGCATCAACTATTTCGGTTCCATACATTCGATATGCATCACCAGTGATCAATTTGCGAAGACGTTCCATGTCCTCAACTGCTCTATAATGACCACGACGACTTGAGCCTACGAATAATGTCCTGAAAGTCGCCCATGTTGCTACGTCACCACTAAATGGTTGTGGATCTGTAATATGTGCGCGTAATAAAGCTAATTGCTCTGTTCCGAGACTGTTAGCATTTGCTTCTTGAGCTTCGTAGTCAGGATACGCAGTTGCAGACTCAGCAATAAATGTAGCGTACAGATTATTTGGATCATCAGAGCTTAAAGAGCCCATTGTAGCGTCGTTTGGAGCGTGTGGAAACGGTGTTGAATACCGTTGACTTTGATGTGTGCTAGGGAGATTGAAACCGACAGCGTTTGGCTGCTCACGTTCGAAAAGCTCACTGCTTTCTCGTCGACGACGCGCTCTTTGTACAACTTCATCCAATGTTAATGCATTGGATTCACTTCCGGATTGTGCTTGAGTTGTAACTGACGGAATTTGCGACGATGTGGAAGCTTTTTGTTCCTCTAGCTGTTTTGAAAGAGCTTCAATTTGCTGCTGTGCATCTAATAATTTTGATTCTTTGTCATCAATTTCGTCCAGTGCTTTGGACAGCTCAACAGCAGCTCTTTGTGCGTTTTCTTTTTCTTTCATGATTCCTGGAAGTTCTGACGGTTTGATTTGACGAGTAGTGACGAGCTGATGTAAGGTGCTCAGTGAAATTGCGCCTGTAAGTTCTTCTCCGTAGGCATTAAATAGTTCCGGTTCATGTTCAATGCATGCTGTGCAGTACCAGAATGATAAGAATTTTATCACTTCCGGATTTAAATTTGAACATGCGGCATGAGCGATATTTGGGCAGTTTCCATTTGCATTACAGCATTTTACCATACATCCAGTTGCCACTTTACATTTAAACATACACAAACGATGATTTTCAGGTGAAATGTCAGCATATTCACAAAAGTCAGGAAAAATTTTCAGGTTATTCATGGTAAAATACTCTTCGATGCGACGTAGTGAAGAAAAATCGAATTTTCGTGGAAAGTTCTAAGCGATATCGGCAGATCGACACTCGCTTTCATTAATTTGATGAAATGCGCGAAAAAATTCGATAAAATGATGTGAAAGATCGTCAATCGACAATGATTATATCGATTGTTTCACGTGAAGAAATAATAATCGCAAATAAACTTGTAAAATGTATTTATTTGATATATGTGAAACTATATATGCGATTTTATCGCTGTAATGAATATAAATGTATATTATAAATGAGAATTTAATTAATGTTATTTCTTACAATTGTCGGGACTAACATGTCGCTCGAAGGATGAAATAAAAGTGGGGAAAATGGTCGAATTTCGAATCAGTTCGATAATTCGGAAATGAAGCAAGAAATATAAAAGTGAAAAGACCGTTACTTCACAGTTAAGGCTTTACTTACTTTGGTTTTGACCATTCAAATAAAAACATGATGAACAATTTTTCAAAAAATAAATAAATTTTTAAAATCAGCTGTTTTTTATTTGTAAATATTCCAGATGACTTAAACATCTGTTTTGGGAAATCGATAATTTTTTTAAAATTTTAAAGTCCGTTTTGGTTATAGCTAAGCTTAAAAAGGTAATTTGGCAAAACATCAGGAAAAAATAATCAGTAGTTGATTTCTAGAGCTACTTAGGGCACTCTACTCTAGTCGCGGACAAATTTTATCCGTACCACATATTGAATTTCATTCTTGTCCTATGTTGCACCAGGTAGCACTAGAAACCAGCTTCAGAATGGCGCAAATTTACCTTGTGAGATCAATTGCAGTAGAAGATGGGGAAGGGAGGTTCTTAATAATTAAATGAAGTCTTGAAACATTTTATAAATCTAGTTTTTATATTATTATAATTTTTATTTAAAATTCAAGGTACGAGTACAAAAAAATTAATAAATGGATATAAGGGCGTAATTAAAACACTTTTTGTTTGGAAAGTATAGGAAGTAGAAGTATAGAAAGTATAAGTATGGCTCCGCGTCTAAATTGATTATCATAATGAAGGGCCGTTTACTTATTACGTAACATAAAAAAAAGACTTTTTAGACCCCCCCCCCATGTGACAAGATTAGTATAGTAAAAAAATTATTTTGTTTGAACCGTAACAAAATCATAGACCCCCCTCCCTCTAAAAGCATTACGCAATGAATGAACTAAGGAGCTGTTTAATTATGGCATCCATCAGAAAACTTAATTTTTAGCACCCTCCCCCTCTGTCACGAAGTCAATACCTCCCCTCCCTTGTGACGTCCAATTCAAGACACAAAAAATTTCTAATTTCCTCTTTTAAAAATGGATATCACAAATTACTTGACCCCCTTCACCCATCCCCCCTTCTCCCCTTCATCTGCCCCCCCCCCCCTACCCTTCTTCTCTCCCTCCCCCCATCTAACTGTTGAACGTCATAAATCGTTTATTGTTGAATAATGTAAAATATATGCTTAAAATATCACAAGAGCTTCACTTAATTTCAGTCACTTCCTTGAATTCTTCATCAAATTGCTTTAAAATTTCCTCTTTTTTCTTCAGCATTGCCACAACTTTAATCAACTTTTCAGGATTGTCAAGCCATTCATCCTCAAACTTCACATCGCTGAATTTATTCTTCAATATTTTAAATGCTTTAACTTTCAAATCATGCAGTTTAAAGTTGACACTCAATGGAAGGATTGTTAAAGCATTCTCGGAGTCAACGTGATCAATAAGCTTCTCTGCTGCATGTTCCACAAGTTTCTGAATCTTCAGCTTCCCAGCAGCCAAAAAAAGATGCAAAAAGTTCGTCCCATCGTCGCCTGGAAGTTCATCAGTGTAGAGAAATTTCAAAATTATTTCAAAAATTTCCACAGAAATGTCGACCAAATTAAGATTTTCAACTTCAGGGTTGTTTTTCAGCAATTCAGCCAGAGTTGGACTCCGAGCGATGATCAAAAATTTGTGAACTGGAAATTCTCGGTACTCAATGATGATCTTGAAATCCTTTGTGGACTCATTTTGTGTGTGGCAAGTAAGATCGTAAGCCAAAGACGCTTTTAACTTCTCTAATTGTTGATTTTTGTCTGTCAAATTTTTCTCAACTGTCTTTAAATGCTTGATTTTAAGGTTTAGTTCCTTTTCAGAACTTATGGATTGTTGAAGCTGCTTTTCCACCTTTGACTTTGAATTTTTTAATTGATTATTTTCAGAATTTAATTTATTTTCTGTAGTTTTCAACTTTTGGACTTGCTGGGTCAATTTTGATTGAATTTCCTTTAAGATTTGAGCTTCCTTGTTGATCCTTGCTTTGTCTGATTTTAAATCTCTTGCTTCTTGTTTTTGTCGCTCCCCAAAAATCTTCAATTGGCTGTTTTCAGCTCGATAGTTCTCGTTCTTAGTTTCTAGGTTTGCTAACTGCTGTTTCAGTGACTCAATGGATTGCTTGTGATTTTTATTGTCATTAATGTAGAATTCATTATTCTTTTTTAGCTGACCAACTTGTTGCTGTAAAGATTTGTCAGATTCTTGAAGTTTCTTCAGTTCCGTCTTAGAAATTGTTAAATCTTGCAATGGCTTAAATTTTTCAATCAGTTTCTTATAAAGATATGACTTGACTTCGTCTACAGAGCCCCAACAGTCTTCTCTACAACTTATTAAGTAGCAAGGCTTTTCATAAAATCCAATTACTTTTAAATTGTCAAGTCCATCCAAAATATTAGGTTCGATAAAAGTAATTTTATTAAGTCCAAATTCGATACGCTCAAGATTATTGAAATTTTCAAACAAGTCACCAGGCAAATATTGAAGTTTGCATTCAGTACAAGTAAATATTTTCAAATCTTTATACTCTTCCAAATCATGCTTAGTGATGTTTGTGATGTTTGATGAAAAAATGTCTAAAATTTGAAAATTTGGAAAGATTTTTTTCAATCCACTTGGCACTCGAGTCAGGTTACAGTTCTTGATTGTAATTGTTTGCACGGTGTTGTTATTTTGTCCAGGTTCATGCGGTTTTATGAATGTTACTTGATCAATGTGATTATTTACTATTTGCTGGTTTTCAAAAAAGCATCCATAAAAGATGTTTGGAGGTGACTCAAAATCTTCATAGAAACAAAAATTGCATGAAATTTGGCTGTAAAGTTATTAAAAAATTAATTTTTTTTTTGGTTTTTTATGATCCATTCAGCATTTTGTACTTACTCTTGTTTTGACTCTAGCTTTGACTCTAGCTTCGACTCTAGCTTCGACTCTTTTTTTGACTTTGATTTGAAAAGAAACATTTTTAACAATTTTATTTACAGAAGTTTGCGAAAATATCAGCTGACTTTTGTTGTCAAATATTCCAGTAAGCTGACTCAGCTGTTTGACAATTCGATCGCCGGGTTTAAACTTGTAAAATACGTTTTTCTTATTTGCAGCTGATCAGCTTTAATTTTATGGAGCATTTGAGGAGGTTTTTGATAAAATAAAATCTCTTTATGATTCACTTATTAGGAGGCTGTCCAAATGTGCACTTTTAAGCGGGACAGTCCTGCTTTTTTGAACAAGTCCTATCTACATCCCTTAATGTACTGCTTTATCAAACCTTTCAGTGCATTTTCCTATCAGGAACCAATTACTCTGCTACTGGTACGGTTAGGTACGGCATAGGTTCACCTTTGGTACGGTACACGGTACACCTGGGATTGTCCAGTGTTATACCTTTACCCGTACCGAACCAGTAGTGGAAAAATAGAGTCCAGAAAAAGACACTTTTGTCGGCACTTTGTTTGTATGTCTGTCTGGCTGTCTGTTCAGCTATCTCCCCCTCCACTTTAAGCTTTTTTGATATAGTTTTTGGCTTTTAATATGTATGCTGAGTCTGGCAAGAGCTGATTTTCTTTTTTGACCAAAAATCGTCAAAAAATCAATAGACAATCGACCTAAACCTGATGTTTCGGTCACTCCTAACTGCATCTTCATGTGTTTATTTTTATGTAGCATTTAAATGTTTTAAAGAGATGCAAATAATTTACTGAAGCATTTTATAATAAAAACTAAGTTTAGGTCTTGTGAAATAAAATTTATTGAATTTTTCGGCATAAAAGTTCGGCACACATCTAGGGCTGGCCCACCCTACTCATATAGCCAATTTGTCCAATTCTTTCTCAAACTCCTTCACAGCTTCCTCTTTTTTCTTGAACTTTTCAATTATTTTGATAAGCGTTTCTGGATTATGGATCCAGTAGTCCTTAATGTTAATCTTTTTGTACTTTATTTTGATAAAATGGAATGACTTTTGCTTGAGGTCATTCAACCCAAAACTAGCACTTATGGTGAAGATTGTCAATGCATTTTCTTGATTGATTTCATTAATGATTTTTGATCCTGCAAATTTTAAGAGCTTCTCAATCTTCAGTTTCCCAGCAGCAGTAAAAAGATGAAAAAAGTTTGTCCCATCGTCGCCTGGAAGTTCATCAGTGTAGAGAAATTTAAGAATCATCTCAAAAGTTTCCACAGAAATGTCGACCAAATTAAGACTTTCAACTTCAGGATTGTTTTTCAAGATTTCAGCCAGTGTTGGACTTCGAGCTGCAAGCAGGAATTTATGGACTGGGAAGTTTTGGCCATCAATTGTGATCTGGAAGTCTTTTGTGGCTTCTTCTTGAATAAAGGCTCTGATGTCGATTGTAAGGTTTGGACCAGGGTTTGGACTTTGACCTCGTGGCTGCGTTTGTTGAAGCCTTTGATGAGCTAATTCTGATTTCAGCTTTTTTTCAGACTCTTGAAGATCCTGAATGGTTTTGTTCAAGTTCATCACTTTGTTATCCAACTCAAGGTATTTGTAGGTCCATTTAAGTTCAGATTTCTTTAAATTCGTTGCAGTTTCGTTCAATTCTTCAAGAGATTCCTTCATGTCTTCGAAAAATTTGAATCTTTTCTGAAACTTCTCATAAAGTTCAGCCTTCATATCAGCAAGAGAGATTCCGTGTGGAAATATAGGATAAGTTGAGTAGTAGCAATTATAATTGACATTTTTTTGGAAACTTGCATGCTTTAAGTTGACAAGTCCATCCAAAATATTCGGTTCAATAACTTTCAACTTATTTCCCCAAAAAGTAACATAAATTAAATTCACAAATCCATCAAATAAGTCGCCAGGAAGGAACTCAATCTCATTTTCTTGACAAAAAAATTGCTCCAAATTCCGATATTCAGCAATGTCCTCTTTTGAAATTTTCTTCAATTTTGAGTTGAAAATGTTCAAAACTTTTAAATTAACAAAAACGGTCGTAATTCCATTTGGAACTTTGGTGACATTGCAATTGTTAAATTTTACGAAAGTTACGGAATTTTTGGGGATTCGACGGCCATTTCTTATGTAAAATTCAATAACTTTGTTTTCTGGAAGTTGCTGATTTTCAACCAAGCATGTCATTTGATTGCCGCAGTGTTGATAGAAAACATTTTGGAAGTCACAGTTGATTACCATTTTGCTGGATAGTTTTTTTTTTAAAAATTTATTTTATATAACCAAAATTCAAATGATTAATTTCAGAATTTACTAACTTAAGTCCTCGAAAAGTGCTAAACTGCCTAATAATGTTGTTTTATTTAATTCAAAATGACAAAAAATAAATCAAACCTTAAAATCTGGATGTTTATTAACTCAAATTTCAATTTTTTAAAAAGTTTACAAAGTAACCGAAATTTAAAAGTTTGAAAATCCGTTAATTTCTTTACTAGTCAAAATAAATTGAAGAAATTTCTCAAACATACCAAAATTTTCTTGTACTAAACTCAAAGCCAGAACCTTTGGAAATGCGCCTCACCAGAGCATGGTAGCTTTTGACATTGTCCAGGCAACACCTATGTATAGGCATGCCTAGCCAAAGGCAAAAAAAATTTCCTAGTCAAAAAGCGAAGACTAGCCAAAGGAACTGGATTTTTGCCTTTTATAGTTGACAACTCTGCTCAAGGCAATTCGATAACTTCAGCAGTTCCTAAGACTATATTACAAATGGGAGGGGGGGGGGGGGGGGGGCATAGGGGGCCCGGGTCCTCCTACGAAAATCTGATAATTGTTTTATTAAGTATTTATAGAGAAGAACCAGTTAATATAGAGGAAGTGATGAAAGAAATGTCAAAATCAGCACGAAAAATTAAATTTAATGTATGAATAATGAATTAAATATTTAAACTTATGAAGAATGAATCTAGATTTAAGGATACAAAATAACGGTTTTTTAATTTTCGAAAATGTCCCCCCCCCCCTAAAAAATTTTCTGGCTACGCCCCTGGAAGGTGCTCATGCTATTTTATTTAATAATTATTTGCCTTAATTAAACCTTTCCTTTTCTCGAGTTTTTGATTCCAATGAAAATTAAGCTTCAAATTGACTAGACTCATTCAACAAAACTCTTTTAATCTCATCCTCAATTTTTAGCATTGCTTTCTTCTTGTTGTTCCATCACTTTCGACAATTTCAAATCATCATCCATCCATTCGTCTTTAAAGTCGATGTCTGTATGTGATGCCTTTAAAATTTCAAAAGGCTTTGTTCTTTAGAAGAACGTTTTCATATTTTGATGAGACTTTGAGGACATCTGGAGGATTTTCTTTGGTAATTTCGTCAATAAGCTTTGTTGCTGCAAAGTTCATTAGTTTCTGAATCTTCAGCTTCCCAGCAGCTGCCAAAAGAAGTAGAAAAATCGTCCCATCGCCGCCTGGAAGTTCATCAGTGTAGAGAAATTTAAGAATTATCTTAAAAATGTCCACGGAAATGTCAACTAAATTAAGATTTTCAACTTCAGGATTGTTTTTCAGGATTTCAGCCAGTGTTGGACTTCGAGCTGCAAGCAGGAATTTGTGGACTGAAAACTCGTGGTCATCAATTGTGATCTGGAAGTCTTTTGTAGCTTCGTCTTGAATATGAAATTGTAAATCATTCAAAAGTCCTCTTTGTATCTTTAATTGCCGATTTTCTGCATCATTTTTTTTTTTTGATTTTAATTTAATATTTAGATATTTTCTCAAGAGTTCCTTAGAGACAGCCACAACCGATGAATGGTTATAGTTGGGATTATTGGAATAGTCTACATACTTTAAATTTTTAAAATCATCTAACAAGCCAGGCTCAATCGTTTCCAATTTATTCTCAAAAAACGCAATCCAGCTGATATTTTTAAATCCGAGAAATTAATGTCCCGACAAATAATGGCGCGGCACACAGCTTGGATAACACTGAATTAAACAATTGTAAGCCAATACTTCATGCAACCTTAATTTTCCAGTAAGTTCCAATATAAAAAGAAGTTGCCAACAATTTAATTTGAATTAAAAAGTGTGGATTTAAAGTGGCCGACAACAACAAGAATCTTAAAATCTTTTAAAAATTACTGAATCCTCAAACTTTATTTTAAATTTTAAAAAATTTACAAAACAGTTGATTTAAAGCTTAAAAAATTTTTGAACTGATTTAAAAAACTCGTTCAACAGGAAGCTCATTAATCCAGTCAGTAAAGTGCAGAATATTTGTAAAAATCGAGTAAGTATCAACATCGCATCCATAAGTCATGTTATTAAGTGATGCAGAGACAATTCCACGAAGATAGTAAGCACTGCCATCAGTCACGACCAATCCACTTCCACTGTCACCAATGCAGACACCAGTTCCATTTCCAGCTCCACCACAGAACGTTCGCTTGCTTGAGTATCGAGCCAATTCGTAGTTTTTGAGGAAGCAATCTTCATTTTTATGAATTGGCAAGTTGATGGACTTTGGGATGATTGAATGTTCCTTTTTTGGATCTCCGTCCTTTCCATATCCAACGACAACACCTTCAGAGTGTTCAGCTAATGTTGAGTTAGCGTACATGAGACAAATCGGTTGGATATACTTGCTGTATGTGACTTCAGTTTCGAGGACCATAATTGCAATGTCAGCATCATAAGTATCAGTGTGTGGATTCCAATCAGGATGGATGTAAACGTTCTGAACAGCATAAGGAAATCTTCCAACTTCATGTCGCTTACTAAAGTCATGAACGCCCAGGAGGACTGTGATGTCACGTGCAAGAATTAACATGCAGTGAGCAGCTTAAAAAAATGAAAATGAAAAAAAATATTAAAAATCATAAAATGTCTTTCTACTGGATCAGGTTATTGGGTACAACTTTGAGTTTGACATGACTTGGAGCAGTGTTGGACAACCCTTTTTTGTGGAACCATACACCTTGGTCGTAAGCTATGGTCAAAACTGCACATAAAATATGGTTTAAGGGTTTTCTGGTTATTTTTTTGCGGCACATGGGTTGACCATCACTGCCTTAGAGAATGATCGAAAAAATCGATTCCTCCTGAATTTTTTGATCCCCGACTCAATCTTTTTGAACCCGAGATCTTTTATAATCCCCTTGTTATGTCACTGGTTCCAACAATCCTGAATAGCACATGTCGGTTAATCGAATAGAAATCCGGCACCAAAATTGAGTAAATCTTGCATGGTGCTGGTTTTAATTTGACTTTAGCACCATGCCAAGTCACACCGGCTTGGTGCTGGATTTCTATTTGATCAACCGTTTTGTGTTATTCGGGAAAGCTACAATATCTTACCTGTGACAAGCTTCCTCTTTGAAATCAAAGTTCCACCACAAAAATATTTGTTTCTTGGTGCAATCAAGGCAGCAATCCTGTAAGTTTATCTAGTAAGTCTTAGAATGTGCTGATTAATTCAATTTTATACTTTACCATGGATGCATGCCGCGTTTAACTTCACTTCCTCCAATGATTGTTCCTTGTGCTTTGACTCCTTTTCCACATGATTCAGCATTAGCTTGATAATGTCGTGGTTGATAATTGTTGAAGCATTTTTTCAGGTTTGCTTTTATTTCACTTTTAGTTTCTGTGTCAAGTTGGCAGCAACTGTTGTTTGTCATTTTAAGAGCTGAAACTGCAGTGTTGTCGATGACTTTTGGATCAATTGCGTTGATTTCGTTGTCTTCGAGATCAACAGCTGTCAACTGGCTGTGAACATCGAAGGAATCTGAATGGATTATTGTCAATTTGTTGCTATTTAAACTTAACTCTTGCAAATTTGTCAACTGAGTAAAAACGCCAGCTGGAAAGTCTGAAAGTTCATTGGTATGCAGACTTAATATTTGTAAATTCTGAAGACCTCCGAAATTGTCAGTTTTTAAAGTTTTAATTCTGTTTTTATTAAGCCACAATTTTTCTAAATTTTTAAGTGCTGCAAAGCATTTTGATGGAATTTCCACAATTTGATTTCCATTCAAGCTTAACAATTTTAAGTTCTGCAAACCTACAAACCATTCTGGATTGATTGACTGAAGCTCATTGTTGTCCAAATTCAGCATTTCAAGCTTCACAAGCTGTCGAAAAATGCTGCTCGGTATGAAATTTATTTGATTATTATTCAACAGCAGTTCCACAAGTTCCTTTTTATTGATAAACACATTTTCAGGCAAGGTTGTCAGTTGATTATTATTAATCCAAAAATAAATCAGCTTTGAGTTTCGAGTCAGCAAATATTCTGGAACTTCTCGAATTTCATTTCCATTTAGCATCAAAAATTTCAAATTTTTACAATTTGACAGCGCGTCGTCATCAATTGATTCCATTTCGGCACCACCAATATCAATTATTTCAAGATTAGGGAACTTATGGCAGATACTTGATGAGAATGTTTTCATTTTGCTTTCTTTATAGTTGATGATCCATTTCACATCAGCATCATTGCGTCCAGCTTTATGATTCCTAAATCTTGAGAGTTTTTGAAAGAAACTTAATTCACGTGTTATCAAGCTGCATGTATATCCGGAATCATTCATGTTTTGATATGAAGTCATCCAAAAATTATTATTATATTGATAATCACAATTTACAGTTTGTCCATTGGTTCCATAAATCATTAAAAATATTAAATAAGTTTTCAAAATTTTTTTCATGATTTTACAAAATTTTGAGTAATTGGAATTTTAATCAACAAAGTCCATTTTTTAAAATTCTCAAAAAGTTTAATTAATCTTTTAAACTTTTATTCTTAATGTCTTTATTGACTCACTTATAAGGAACTATTCCTTAACACTCAACAAATCCATAAAAAGATGAATTTTTTTTCTATACATTTATCAATTATTTTAAAAAATTAAAAAATATTTAATGACAAAATATTAAATACGACTTTAAAAAATTGGAATAAGTTGTCAAATTGAGCTCCTGTGACTGACGTTTACTCTCAGAAAATTGATATGATTAAGAAAATTTCTCTTTTTAAAGAGCAAAATGATTTCAAAAAGAATGTATAAATTCAGAGAGAATTGATTTAAGTGCGGGCTGCAATAAAGCGGTGAAATGGCATCAGTTGCCTGAGTGGTAGAGCGTTGACCTTGATACCCGGTAATAACACCGACGCGGAATAACTTCACTTGTAGAGAAAATCGTGAGTTCGGAATAATGTCGAAAATTTAAAATGCATAGAGCGGTAATAACTTCACCTATATAGCCTGAGTGAACTTATTCCGGCATGGCGCACGAATAACTTCACCTAGAATACCAAAGGCCATGTTTAATCCCAGGTTGAGACATGTTTTTGAACTTCTTTTTCGATTTTACCGTTCTAGTCGCGAAGCTTGGTTTGTGTGTTGGATGTAGTTTTGAGATCTTTGGCACATTGCTTGTTACCTTTGCTAGGTAAACATGGATTGAGTAGCATCTGGATGACTTCCTTATGGCGTCTTGTACACGAACTGTTATTGGGTACATTGCAGGGTACATCAGGTCTTTAAACGGACTTGTGTCTTTGGAATGACCAGAACTTGCAAGTGGTTCAGAATCCACTTTAAATTCCAGGTGTCAAAGGTTGTAGTACAATAGATTCTTATCTATTTGAATCGCAGTACCTCCAGGTCAAAAGACTGGGTCTTTATCACGATTTATCCTGGCTGAAATCTTGATAACCATGTAGCTAGGATTGAAAGATTTGAGCATAGAATCCACCAACGTGAACAAAAATTTCGGGATAGGGTACGGGATAGGGTACGGGATAGGGTATGGACTATTTGGTTCTAAAAACTCACCCCGATCGTGAACATCATCAGCTCATCTCTAATTTCAATATCACTCAAATTATTCTCTGGATTCAATAGAACGTCAATCACACGATGCTTTACTGAGTCGTAGTCCTCAACCTTCTTTTGATTGTAAGTTTCCGTTACTTTTGCTTTGTATTTTATGCAAAAACTGATGACTTTGTCAATTTTCTTGTTTATTTCTGTCATTTTGAATATAAACTCTGGTAGATAATGAAGCCATGGATGGGTAACGCGGTCTAGACCAAATTCAAGCGATCTGGAAGAAGACTACAATATTTTGGTTTATGGATGCAAATTAGATTTACTGTAGCTGAACGAACTCTCCTGAGACTGAGGACAGCCAAGGGAGACGGAAAACAATCGATTGGAGATGTAAAGACTCGACTAAGACTCTGGAGAGTCGATGGAGACTCACTAAGGTTAATGAAGACTCTTTAGGATCGATTAAGGCTCTTTAGGGTCGATGAAGACTCTTTAGGGTCGATGAAGACTCTTTTGGGTCGATGGAGACTCTTTAGGGTCGATGGAGACTCTTTAGGGTCGATGGAGACTCTTTAGGGTCGATGGAGACTCTTTAGGGTCGATGGAGACTCTTTAGGGTCGATGGAGACTCTTTAGGGTCGATGGAGACTCTTTAGGGTCGATGGAGACTCTTTAGGGTCGATGAAGACTCTTTAGGGTCGATGAAGACTCTTTAGGGTCGATGGAGACTCTTTAGGGTCGATGGAGACTAATTTTAGTCAGGTAAAAGTCAAATAGACAGCATATATCACAAAACTTACTCTTTAATTATCTTATGTCCCTCGAATCCATAAAGATCTGATGAATATCCAAACTGTGCCTCACCAAATGACTCAAGTGCACATGCACCAACAAAATCCATTATGTCTAGTTCTTTATTGACATTTCCTTCCAATTTCTTGATCATTCGATTGCACTTTGCCTCTATTATAGGCTGGATCTTCTGCAATGTAGTCAGCATGAATGATTTATTGAGGATTCGTCTATGTTCAAGGTATCGTGGACCTGATAAAGGAAGTAATCCATTTATGACAGTCAATGCATGATAGAAAATATCAGGTTTATTAATGCAATTTGTTGAGTTAAAGACTGTGTGGATCACATCGGGATCTTCAGTCAGCAACATTAGCTTAGGTCCAACCCAGATTTTAGTAAGAGTTGCGTTTGGATCCATCATGTCAAAAGTTGAGCTGAAAAATTCTTTTTTATCGATTTTTAAGTATTTTGGTAGAATTCCAACGATTGGAAGTCCATTGTGGCCTGGAATTTGACTTGCTAGTTTGTAGAGACGACGGCGGTTCCAGAAATATTTAAATGATGTAATTGTGATGTAAATGATGAACAAATTAAGTAAAAACAGCGCCAGTAACATTTTTTATGGTTTTGAGGTTAAGTTTTAAGAATTTTAAATTTTTCCCATTTTATTCATTGCTGACCCAAAACTATAAAGCGACTAAGAAAAAAACTAGTGAAACGCTCGTACTTAAATGCTAAAAAGATAGACCATAAATGCAGCACAACACAATCGATTAAGCACATTGAATTGCATTGTTATGGATAAAGATGCAGTGACGGAGCAATAAATAAAAAATTGTTTTTTTTTTATTTATTTTATTTTATTTTCATTTTATTTTTAAGGAAAAAATGCATTTTTTAAATGTGCTGCATCGATGCATAGCCAGGTAAATGGTTTGACTACACCTTCGTTGCTACATAACAGAAATTTTTTGAAAATAAAAACCCGTCTCACGATTTATTCTGGCTGAAATGTTGATGATCTTAGACACGCGATTGTTGCACTCACTTAAAAATACAACAAAAATTATAAAATTTAAAATAGTTTATTATGTCCTTTCTTGAATTAGTTTAAATATAAAAATGTAAGTTCAAATTATATAATAAATAAATCCATTAAAAATTAGCCAATCCATTGATCCAATCGACATACTTAGCCACATCAGTAAAAACAGAATAAGTGTCAACATCACATCCATAAGCACCACCAATTATTGATGATGAGACAATTCCACGCACATAATAAGCACTGCCATCAGTCACAAATAATCCACTTCCACTGTCACCTCTGCAAACTCCAACGCCTGTGCCTGAACCGCCACAAAATGTTCTTTTACTTGAGATTTTTACTAGATTCAAATTTTCCAAGAAGCAGTGCTCATTTGTGTGAATTGGAGTGGCAATGACTTTTGGGATAGTTTCATGGATCTTTGTCTTATCCTCACTCTTTCCATATCCAACAACCACACCAGTTGTTAAATTCATGACCCGCAAGCTCACAAGACATATTGGCTGAATATATTCACTAAACCCAACTTCCCTATCCAAAATCAGCACAGCAATGTCAGCATCAAAAGACACAATCAGTGGATTCCAATCAGGATGTACGATGACTTTTTGAACAGCATGCGGGATCCTTCCGATTTCAATAAAGCTTTTAAGATCATAAACTCCAAGAAGAACTAGAAATTCACCAGCTGATTTTGAATGGGCTGCTTGTTTGTCTTGAATGCAGTGTGCGGCTGTAAATCAGATTTTGAACTGTCTTTTTAAATTTTTTTGGGAGTTTTAAGGCTGTTGAGGTTGAAATTACTTCTATTCAAAGCAAGCTATCAACATTAAGAACTCTAAATTGTTGTAGCTTTAATTTCAGTCATTACCTGTCAAAACTTTACGGCTGCTTATCAAAGTTCCACCACAGAAGTAAGACCCAGTTGGCATAACTAATGCAGCAATCCTAGAAATAATTAATAAGTTGATTTTATAGCAGGTTGCATTGGGTCTTAAGAATTATTCGAGTCTTCTCAATGTGCAAAAATTTCTATTGATTTCACCATTAACTGTAAGTCTAAAAGGTACAGTACAATAGATTCTGCACTAGTGGGAGCAAATAGTCTCAAGCTCAGTGGTGGACAACCTATTCTTGCGTCAAATTATGGTAGTAAGTCTAAATCAATAGTGCACTCAGCGTGCAGTTTGTAGTAAAAAGAAAGAATCTGTTCAACGCCAGAGCCATAACGGCTTTGCGTTGCCTTTTTGATTGATCAACCAACTTGTGCTTTCCAAGGAACAATCGTGATGATAGGAAGTAATTAAGTCAAATTGCAAGCTCTCTAAGGAAGCTTTCTAAGGAAGGTGGTGCTGATGACGACGACCGTAACCGCATTAGACTGGCCAATGCAGCTTTTGGCTCATTACGACATGTCTGGACCTCCCTTTCGACTTTTGAGACGACTGAAGCTGAAGATCTTCAACTCGAACGTCAAGCCTGCACTTCTTTACGCATGCGAGACTTGGAAAGTCACAAAAGCTCTTACACAGCTCACAAGTGTCTGAGAGCAATATGTGGCATCTACTATCCTCAAACAATAAGAAACGCAGAGCTGTATGCAATGACTAAACAACAAATCATTGCAGACAAAGTTGGGAAAAGGAAATGGAAGTGGATTGGCCATACATTAAGGAAAGACCATACAGACATCGCGAGACAAGCGATCTTCTGGAATGTCCAAGGAAATAGAACTAAGGGCCGACGGAGAATTCCTTGGCGTACAACTGTTGAACAGGAGGCGGAACAACAGAACGAGAAGCTGCAGGAAATAGCACAACTCTATTTGAACAATTTCTCTTAAAATCACAAAATACAAAAAAATAATTTACAAACCACGGAAAATTTCCACGCGCAATGTGCGATCCACCAATAATGTTTCCAACTCCTGCAAATGATTTACCACAAGAATTTTGAATTGACGTCAAGCGAAGATTACGAAACAATGGAAAGATAAAGTCAGCATGCGACTGAGGTTGACTTCTTGGTTCATAATTGTCAAAGCACTTTTGCAGGTTCAACTTAATTTCACTCCAGGTTGTCATTCGCATTTGACTGCAGATGTTGTTAATCATGTTAAAGGTTGTGATGTCATTGTTGTCGATCAGCTTCTCGTCGACTGCTTTGATTCTATTGTTTTGGAGGTTAAGTTCTCTTAATTGACTGTGAGTACCAAAAGAATCTGAGTGGATTGTTGTCAATTAGTTGTTCATAGACAGTTCTTGAAGGTTAGTCAGTGAGGCAAAGCAGTCAGCTGGCAGTTCAGAAACTTCATTGCTGTTAAGGTTTAATAATTGCAAATTTTGAAGACCATCGAAGCTGTCTGGATTTAAAGTTTTGATTTTATTCTCCAAAAGCCACAATTTTGTCAAATTTTTAAGAGCTGTGAAGCATTTGGATGGAACTTCTGTGATTTTATTGCCATACAGGCTTAATAGCTTTAAATTCTGTAAATTCTTAAACCATTCTGGATTTATAGACTGAAAGTTATTCTCATTTAGGTACAGCAACTCAAGCTTAACAAGTGGATGGAAAGTATTGCTAGGTAAGAAGCTGATATGATTTTCATACAAGTAAAGTTCAACAAGTTCCTTTTGGCTCATGAACAAGGTTCCAGGCAGTGTTGTCAGTTGATTGTTATGCAATCGTATTTTAGTCAATTTTGAGTTCCTGCACAGCAAATTCACGGGAATCACACGAAGTTTATTATTATTAAGCAGCAAATGATTCAAATTTTGGCAACTTGACAGCGAATCCACATCAATCGACTCCAATTCCAAATCATTCATGTCAATTTCTTCAAGATTTGGAAATTTCTTACAGAAAATCGATGAAAATGTTTTCAACTTGGTGACTGAATTTGATTTGCCAATCCATTGGACATGAGCGTCGCAGTATCCAGTTACATGCTGTCCATCAATTCTTGTGAGTTTGCTGTCGTATTTAGCTTGACTTGTGTCTAGATTGCAGTTGTAGTAAGAAGCATTTATGTCTTTATATCCAAGTGTTAAGTGATCATAAAAGCTGTAATCACATTTTGCAGTCTGGGCTTTAGTTTGAGTGATGAGTGAGAATACTGCACAAAAAATGGTGAACTTTAAGCTTTTTCGCTTCATTTTGAAGCTTAACTTGAGCTTCTAATTTTAAATTTATTAAAGTTCAATTTTTAAGGCACAAAAAAGTTCTTAAATGTTTAATAAATTCCACAAAATATTCGAAAACCGAAACTGACAAGGTTGACTAGCAAATTAGCACTGAGAAAAATAAATAAAATTAAATCTTTTTTGTCAATAAATCATGAAATGAGATACGACAAATATTTAAATGAAGACAATAAGGAAATAAATTAGCATCAAAATCGACTTAATGTGATGAGTTCAAGGTTTTTCTTCGTAGTTACGTTTTATGATCAACGACTGAACCAAGAGGCAAAGTATGAATAGGCTGTTCATCGGTTTTTGGCAAGTTTTAAGTCAAAAAGCGGGACGGAACATGTTTCTATGAAGGGTGTGGAACTGATAAATTACATTTTGATCAGTTTTGATCATTTTATCAGTTCTGCATCCTTGGTCGCATTTTCAGCTCTGAAAAAGCGAGACAGACCAAATTTTTAAGCATTTTCCAAGAAAAGTAGGTTCAAAAAAGCGGGAAATTAAGGATTTTTGGCGGGATTAGGTTAAAAAAAGTGGGACTGCTCGGCTCAAAAGTGCGTAGTTGAACAGGCTTAGTTTGACTCAAAGTAGTTCAAGTCAGACAATCGATAAGAAAACCAGCTTTAATCCGGTATGACTCTGGCATTAAGTCGAAACCAGCATTATGCCAGAGTCATGCCAACTTGGCACCAGATGGCAATTCGATTAACCAACTTGTGCAATTAAGGTAATGCTCACTAATATCATGGCTGAGCAGGGTCGTAGCCATGAATTTGAAGAGGGGGGACAAAAAAATTTTATATGGAAAATTCAGAGGAAGGGGGGGGGGGGGGGGGATTTTTATGATTTTTTCATAAAACTCCTAGCAAAATAAAGAAATTCCTAATGTCAGGGGATTTGCCCCCCCCCCCCCCCCCCAAATCTGTGGCTGAGAACAGGCGGCAAGCCAGGGGGGAGATTTTGGAGACAAATCCCCCTTCGTCATCAAAAATTTCATCATTTTACTAAGGTTTTTATGAACCTCCCCAACGCCTCAGCTCCTAAATTTTCCTTTTTAAAAAAATTTTCCCTGCCCCCCCTTCAAATTCCTGGCTACTTCCCTAGTTGAGAACATTAAGTTTTTAATTAAATAAAATGGATTTGATTGATTGTCATGAATCCTTTCTTGTGCACGAACTTGCTGAATTTAAATGTTTCCATTTAGTCACACAGCTGCTGTGAAAAATTAAGGAACAAACTGCTGGCATTTAAATCAAAATAAAATGCAGAATTTAAAGATTTTCACCTCAGTGCTGTATCCACTCCGATTCTTTGGCTTACAATTTTACTCAATAAACTCAATCAACCAGTTTGCAGCACATCAAGGAACATTTGAGACTAAGTTTATCATTTTATTCATCATAGCTTTGCCAACATACTCAATAATATCCAGCTATTATTACATCTTTGCCTTTATTAACTTTGAGGATGTTGCATCGTCCCACAATGTCCTTCAATATGAGTTCAAAATAGTCGTTTACACTGGCCGGTTCCTCATCATTGTCGTGTCAATCTTCGAAGCATTTCTGAAGACTAAAAAAGTCAAGAAAATTTGGACTAAATGTTGGAAAGTCAGCAAGGTTTTAAGCCATGAATTTGGAATCAATTTGAAAGGACATTATTGGAAGCTGCATGCTGTAATGAAGCGTAGGATGATGTTTATCTTCATTGGGCTCTTGATAGTCGAGGTTGTTCCTCAAATATCTCCTAATTTCACACTCCATACAGCAGTCATGATTGTCACTAAACTCACAGGATCAATAATCATCAGCCTTGTCATTTTTAAGCACTGCTTTTACGTCGACTTCATCAATCTTCACATATCCATCATCACTGACATCATCAAGACTAAAAAGCTCAATAAAATTCACATTTTACGGCAATGCTACACAGAACTCATCAAAATGGAAAGGCTAGTAAATGAGTCAGTCTCGCTGCAACTGCCAATTACAGTTTCAATCATCATAATGTGTCTGATTCGACGTGCTTATCGCTTCTATGCATTATTTACGGGACAATTGCATGTCAGCGCTTTTATTTACACAATTATGAACAACACGAGTGAGGAACTTGCTTATATTTATGCATTGTGCTTTTGCTGTGATAGGACGGAGATTGTTGTGAGTTTTTATAGGCGTGGGGATGCATTTGGTTTGTGATTAATAGAAAATGTGTAATTCTAGATGAACAACTTGAAGGAAGCTATGCGAAAGGTTGATTGTGGACATTTTAATACAGAAAGAATGAAAGCCCTGAGTTTTCTGTCTGATCAAATTCTGATGCAACCAATTGGATTTCATGTGATGAGCGCATACAAGTTGAACATTGAGTACTTTGCAGAGGTTTGTATGAATTATATTAATGTTATTTTTGAAGAGCTTGGGCTGGGATTGTGAACATAAAAATGAGATTTTGTCTAAGAACTCACAAATTCACTACTTGGGGGTGTTGAAGCCACAACAAAAAAGGTCCACACAGCGATTAATCATAGAATGTAAATCCTAAATTGACATATTTGCGTCAATGTTGTAAAGCTGTTCTAGACATCATTGCTACGACCCAGAGGCTGCAGTGACTAATATAAAGATTGCTCAAAAATGAAAGTTTATACTCGGACTTTAAATCAATTCCTTCACCACTTTAATGTCTAAATTATATGTTAAATACCATACCCAAGCGACAATTTGGCTCATGTTAACATGATGTCGACATGATGTAAGAAAGAGGCTGAATAAGTGTCACAGTATGACTGCAATATGACTCGTGGCAACCTAGTATTGCCTTAGTGACAATTGCTGTCATTTGACAGCCATTCAGTGACATTTATTCAACCTCTAAACATCATCTTATCGCCGTAATGTCAACATGATCCAAATTGTCACTTAAGATAGTATTGGAGTCTAATTTTTATGTCTATATAAAGATATGTCCCGGGTTATCTTAGCAAAAAGACTCTAGAAATTATTTTAAAATAAGAAATATCAAAATTTTTTATTTAAAGTCTTAAAAAGTTATTACAAAATTATTCTTTAGACATTTTTGTTCAGTTATGGCATATGAGAAAGTCTTGATACTCAAAACTTAATAGACAGCGTCTCGGATAACCTCAATAAAAACCAATCCATGCAACTTCTCGTGCCTACAAGTTCAAATTCAATGACTTCTCAAATTCCTCCTCAATTTTTCTCATTGCTTCTTCCTTTTTCTTGAATATTTCAATGATTTTGATCACTTTGTCTGGATCCACTGCCCATTCATCCTTGAATATAATTTTTGGATACTTTTCCTTGATTTTGTCAAATGCCTTTTGCATTATCTCAGCATTGTCGTACTTAAAACCTAGTTTGAAGATGTCAACCACGTTGTCTTCATCAATTTGTTCGATAACTTTATTTCCTGCAAACTTTCTCAGTTCCTTAATCTTCAGCTTCCCAGCAGCTGCAAAAAGATGCAAAAAGTTCGTCCCATCGTCGCCTGGAAGTTCATCAGTGTAGAGAAATTTAAGAATTTTTTCAAAAATTTCTACAGAAATGTCGACCAGATTAAGATTTTCAACTTCAGGGTTGTTTTTCAGCAATTCAGCCAGAGTTGGGCTTCGAGCTGCAAGCAGGAATTTGTGGACTGGGAATTCATGACCATCAATTGTGATCTGGAAGTCTTTTGTGGTTTCATCTTGAAGAAGAGCTTTGATGTCCTTAGTTTGGAATGGCTGAATATCTTGTTTTGCTTCTAGCCGTTTAATATTATTTTTAAGTGACATAATGACTTCATTTGCTGTCGTCAGCTGGCCAGTCATATTTTGAACTTGAAGAGCTAAGTCGTTCTTTGATTGAACAAGTTCTAAGTGCCTGATTTGTAAATTTCGTTCAGATTTTTTCAAATCATCCAAAAACTTAAATCTTGACATGAATTTCTCGCAAAGTTCAGCTTTGACTTCTTCAAGGCTTGCATTTGGTTCATGAACTGGATAAATTGAGTAACATTTGTCATAATTTGGATTATTTCTAAAGTTAACGTGCTGTAGCTTATTTAGTCTATCCAAAATATTTGGTTCAATGACTTGCAAATTATTTCCATTAAACCCAATAAATTCCAAGTTTTTTAAGTCCGCAAACAAGTCACCAGGCAAGTACTCAAGTTCATTTTGTCTACAAATAAACATCTTTAAACTTTTATATTCATCCAAGTCACACTTGCTGATTCTCTTTAATCTTGAATTCACAATGGTTAGACTTATTAAATTTGGAAAATTGTCTAAGAGTCCTTCCGGTATTCTGACAATTGTACAGTTTTGAAATTTTATATGAATCACATGATTATTTCCTCTTCTGTTTAAATGTTTTCCCGCCAATTCCAAATCTCGGTTCTCTGGCGTTTGTTTTCCTACGACAAGGCACCCGTACGCATCCTCAGCGTGCTCAAAAGTAAAGACTGTAAATTCACAGGTAATGCCCATTTTTTAATGATCTATTAATGAAAAGAAGAGATGTTTTGAGGTTAGGCCAGTGGTGGTGAACCTTTTTTGTGCCATGGCACATTTTGATATAAAAAAACCTTTGGCTACACAGATCAATTCTAATCCAGTGGTGCGCTAGGGCGATTTGCCGCTAATGAGAGTTTAAAGAGTTAGGATGTGGAGCAACAGGTAGCAAGAACCAGGAACTCAAGCACTGGTTCCGTATAAACTTGCTGAATATATAGAACCAGTGCTTGAGTTGATGGTTCTTGCTGCCTGTTGCTACAGATTCGCCAAACCACTGCACTTAAACCTAAACCCACAGTTAATAGTGGAATCCGAACCACTCTTTTAACGACACTTTTGCCTGAAGCTACAAAAGAAGTCTGTGAACCTCATTTCGAGTACATGTGATTCCTACAAAGGACAAGCTGAAAAATATCCAATGCCGAATCTCGAACCAATGATCGCTGTGTCGGTATTGCAATAATTAGGTACCGAAGTATTAAACCATTACGCCACCGAGTCACTCTAGCTCATTTCTTTATGATAAGCAATTATCCAACTTGGTTTAAAGTTTTTGGCAGATCTTGAACTTTTTGAGACCCATGAGTTGGCCATTACAGGATTTGGACAGCTCCTTGGGGGGTCCTCGATTTTTTTGGTGTTTTGTTTAAGAAAAAACGTTGGTAAAATTGACAAGGCGTGAAAATTCAGGATTAATCCTAAAAAAATCACAGAATAGCGTAGCCACGAGGGTTTTGTCCCCCCTCTTAAGCGTTTTAAGAGTACGTGTTCTCGCTCTGAATCAAAACGTTTAAGGGGGGACAAGACCCTCGTGGCTATGCGAATTTAAAAACGATTTCACATTTTCATGTTTATTAGCTCAGGGATTGTTTAGGATTTTGGGGTTTTTCTGGGTTAAACCTGAGTTTCCACGACTTGTAATTTAAGGACCCACCGGTTTTTTAAACTAATTATTCTGTTACTTTTTAAAAATTGTTAATTAATCGTGGATAAATCTAGATCTTTTAACAGGTGCGCAGCCAGGAATTGAAGGGGCGGGGGGATGTTTTTGTATGAAACAGTTTAGGGGGGGGGATTGATGATTTTCATGAAAAACCCTAGCAAAATGAAGAACTTTCTGTTGGCGAAGGGGGATTTTTCACCCAAATACCCCCTCTTCCCCTATGAACCGCCTTGCTACTCGCCTATCCAGTTATCAAGGGCGTAGTCAGGAATTTGAAGAGGGGGGGGGGGGGGGGGATACAAAAAAATTACATGAAAATTTCAGAGGTAAGGGGGGTATTTTTATCATTTTTTCATTAAACTCCTAGCAAAATGAAGAAATTTCTTTTAACGTCAGGGGATTTGTAAACCAATCCTCCCCCTTGGTTACGCGCCTGCCAGTTATCAAAAATAAGCTTACATTTAGAATTCATTTTTTTTTTCAATTTATTTGTGAAAAAACTATTTAATTTAACAATTATTTAACTATACAAATATATGTTGTGAAGCACAGATCTAGGACCATGTTAAGTACTTACCGTCAATATTCTCAATGATGAACTAAATTCAAAAATTAATTTTTTAACCTTTTGATATTTAGCACGGTCAGCAGTAAAGAAAAAAGAAATCAACAATCAGCTGTGGTTTGTTTTGAAACACTTCCAATAAGAGTCAGTTTTATGGAAAATATTGATTTGAATTTTAAAATACCGTTAATTAAAATTGTGTTTTAATGATTCAAAAATTTGTTTGTGAAAAATCTTTATTAATTAGAAGAATTATTACCCGAACAGACAAAGAGCATGCTCTCAATGAGTATGCTCACTTAAATGTACTGACTGAGTTAACTCGTGAGCATACTCAGCTAGTATATTTAAGTGAGCATACTCATTGAGAGCATGCTCTTTGTCTGTTAGGTTAAGATTCAAAGTTGCAGATCAGAAAAGAGTTTGATACAAAAACGTTTAAAAAATTGATTCGGAGTAGAACTGTAAATTTTAAGGTTATCTCAAACTCAAACTTAAAAGGTCTCGTTCTCGGTCTCAGTAGTAATCTTGCTCTCGGTATTGCTCTCGGGCTTCTTCTTGATCTCGGTCTGCTTCTTGATTTGGGGCTCCTGCTTGTTCTCGAAAGTAAGTCGAGGCTGAAAATTCGAGAAAGCTTGTGCATAATCCTCACATTCTTTTATTACTGATTGTTCAAATTCCTCCTCAATCTTCCTCATTGCTTCTTCTTTCTTCTTGTACATGTCGATGATTTTTGACACCTTTTCTGGATCATCAATCCACTCATCCTTCAAATTGACTTTATTGTAAATCTTCTGAATCTCTTCAAATGCTTTCAATCTTAAATCGTTGTCTTCATACTTGTCGCTTAGTTTGAATATTTCAATTGCATTATCATCTTCAAAGTTGGTCCTCAGATTCATTGATGCAAAAGTTTGGAGCTTTTTGATCTTCAGCTTCCCAGCAGCTGCAAAAAGATGCAAAAAGTTCGTCCCATCGTCGCCTGGAAGTTCATCAGTGTAGAGAAATTTAAGAATTATTTCAAAAGTTTCCACAGAAATGTCGACAAGATTTAAATTTTCAACTTCAGGGTTGTTTTTCAGCAATTCAGCCAGAGTTGGGCTTCGAGCTGCGAGCAGGAATTTATGGACTGGGAACTCGTGGTTGTCAATGATGATCTTGAAGTCCTTTGTTGACTCGTCTTGGATGAAGGCTTTGAGGTCATGTAACAAATGTTCGCCAAATCTTTCAAAATATTCAACTTTTCTTCTCAAATTTGTCTCAACTTTTTTCATGACTTGAATGTTGCGGGCATACGTTTCGTGAAGATATGCATGATGTTGTTCCCAAATTTTATTTTTGGTGTCATTCGTTCCACATAAGTTGACATACATTTTGACTTGTTGGATTGAAGGCTTGAATTTGCTGAAATAAGCTTTTATTGCCAATGGTTCAAGTGAAAAAAATTGAGTGACCAAATAATTCTTTAGATTGATTAGTGACGTGTTGTCAGTGTAATTGTTATAATTAGTGTTGCTTCGAAATTCAGCATGCTTTAACTTCTCAAGGCCATCAAAAATATTAGGTTCGACTATTTTCAACTTGTTGCCATAAAATCCAACCCATTCGAGATTCTTAAGTCCTGCAAACAATTCACCAGGCAAAACTTCGAGTTGATTTTCACGGCAGTCAATTTTCTCCAATTTTTTGAAGTCAGCCAAGTCAGCTTTGCATAAAGCCATCAATTTTGAGTTTTTAATTTCCAATGATTTTAAATTAGGAAATAATTTGAAGAATTCTTTCGAAAATGAAGTCATTGTGCAGTTAATGATCTGCAAGAGAGTCACGTCGTTGTTGGTTTCTTCATGTCCATGTTCTCCAACTAGGATTAAGTCTCTGCCACTGGGAATTTGGTGATTTTCAATAAAACAGCCGTAAAGTTTGTCGCTGTACTTAAATATGCACTGAATCTCCATTTTCTTGTTTTTTCTGTGAATTATTTTAGATATTTTAAAATCGGTTTAAAAAACCGGTATCTTTGGCTTAATAGAAGGTTTTGGGTTGTCAATTCTACCGAATAGCACAAGTCGGTTGAGCCTTGATTCTGAATTTAAATCGAATCTAGCACCATTCCAGCTTGATGCCGGATTTCTTCTCGACTTACCGACTTGTGCTGGTCGGGTATACAGCAGCATTTCCCAGGAAGCCTTAAAAACCACCCCTAGATATGCTTAAGCTTAGCATTGTGCCACATTTCACTGAATTTAGTGCTAATACTGACTCATGACAGCCTGGATGTTATTATTTTTTTTTTGTTAAAGCCGGCTTAGGCATTGTAATTAAAACTGTAGCTGCAAAACAACACTAAACATTGCAATTTGCTTTAAAGCTCAAATTCTTTACTGTGCAAAACAATCTTCTTGAACTTAACATCTAAAGATAAACGACAATCATTAACTTACCGTCAATATTTAGAATGGTCAGTTAACAAGTTCTTTCGCTGTCTAAAATAAACTATCAAATCTTGTTAAGCTTAAACACGTTGAAACTTTATCAACATCGATCAGATGATGTTTGTTGTTAAACATTTCAATTTATTTTAATAATTTATGAAAGACTTTGAAGATCGTTGTTTGAATTTTTAAAAGTCGTTAAAAAGTTTGAAGTGTGAACTAGAGTTCCAAAACAGGTGCTTGTCACAGGTACTGCCTGTTATCAGAGAGAAGGGAGAGAATGGGAGTGGAGTGGAGGAAAGGAGGGGAAGGGTGGGGAGAAGGAGGGGTAGGGAAGAGGAGGGGTGAGGAGAAGGAGGGGTAGGGAAGAGGAGGGGTGAGGATGAGGAGGGGTGGGGAGGAGGAGAGGAGGGGATGAGGAGGGGTGGGGAGGAAGAGGGGTGGGGAAGAGGAGGGGATTAGAGAGGCGAAGAAAAGAGAAGGGGAGGGAATGAGGAAAGGAGGGGGAGGGGTGAGTAATAGGAGGGGTGGGGATGAGGAGGGGAGGGGATGAAGAGGGGTGGGAATGAGGAGGGGTGGGGAGGAGGAGAGGAGGGGATGAGGAGGGGTGGGGAAGATGAGGGGATTAGAGAGGCGAAGAAAAGAGAAGGGGAGGGAATGAGGAAAGGAGGGGGAGGGGTGAGAAATAGGAGGGGTGGGGATGAGGAGGGGAGGGGATGAAGAGGGGTGGGAATGAGGAGGGGTGGGGAGGAGGAGAGGAGGGGATGAGGAGGGGTGGGGAAGATGAGGGGATTAGAGACGAGGCGAAGAAAAGAGAAGGGGAGGGAATGAGGAAAGGAGGGGGAGGGGTGGGGAAGAGGAGGGGTGAGGAATAGGAGGGATGGGGATGAGGAGGGGTGAGGATGAAGAGGGGTGGGAATGAGGAGGGGTGGGGAGGAGGAGAGGAGGGGATGAGGAGGGGTGGGGAAGAGGAGGGGATTAGAGAGGCGAAGAAAAGAGAAGGGGAGGGAATGAGGAAAGGAGGGGGAGGGGAGGGGAAGAGGAGGGGTGAGGAATAGGAGGGGTGGGGATGAGGAAGAGTGGGTAAAAGGAGGGGATGAGGAGTGGTAAGGACGAGCAAGGGCGGGGAAAAGGCTATGACTACAGTTTCGAGATCTTACAATGATAACAGCACGCGATAATATTAAAAAAAATATTTATTCAAAAATTTTAAAATATTTATAAAAATATAATTTGAAGTCAATCCAACAAAACTGACGAATTCACCAAACTAAATCTTCTTCTTTATCCTCAAATTCCTTAATCACGGATTTTTCAAATTCCTCCTCAATCTTCCTCATTGCTTCTTCCTTCTTCTTAAACATATCGATGATTTTTGACACTTTTTCTGGATCGACTGCCCATTCATCCTTTAAATTTAGTTTGCTGTAAATTTTCTTGAGTTCATCGAATGCCTTCTTTCTTAATACAGCGTCCTCATACTTATTGCTGAGTTTGAAAACTTCCAATGCATTTTCTTTGTCTATATTGTAAGTCACCTTAATTGCCGCAAATTCTTTCAAATCCTTGATCTTCAGCTTCCCAGCAGCTGCAAAAAGATGCAAAAAGTTTGTCCCATCGTCGCCTGGAAGTTCATCAGTGTAGAGAAATTTAAGAATTATCTCAAATATTTCTACAGAAATGTCGACCAAATTAAGATTTTCAACTTCAGGGTTGTTTTTAAGGATTTCAGCCAGAGTTGGACTTCGAGCTGCAAGCAGGAATTTGTGAACTGGGAATTCATGATCATCGATTTGGATGAGGAAGTCCTTTGTAGTGTCGTCTTGTAGGAAGGCTTTGATGTCTAAAGTTAGGAATGATTTTTTGTCTACCTTTGCTAAAAGTTTATCAATTTTGTCTTTTAAGAATGTGTTGTTGCCGTTTGCTATTGTCAGCTGGTCCGTAAAGTTTGCCACAACTTCGTTTATTTTTTGATTGTGATTTTGGACTTCCTGCTTTAAGTTTTGCTCAGATTTTTTTAAATCATCCAAAAATTTAAATCTTGCAAAGAATTTGTCGTGAAGGTCAATTTTGACTTGCTGAAGGCTAGCATTTGGATTGTAGGTTGGATAAATTGAGTAACATTTGCTGTAATTTGGATTGTTGATAAAACTGACGTGCTTTATTTTGTTAAGTCCATCCAAAATATTTGGTTCGATGACTTTCAAATTATTTCCCCAAAAACTGATGTGCTCTAAATCTTTAAATCCTTCAAACAAGTCACCAGGCAGATATTCAAGCTCATTTCCACCACAAATAAATTTCTGTAAATTTCGATACTCTGCCAAGTCATTCTTGCTGATCTTCTTAAGCTTCGAACTGTTGACAATGATGCTGACTAAATTTGGAAATAGTTTTGTGACTCCTTGAGGAATTTTAACAATTACGCAGTTAACAAATTGCAAATGAGCCACGCTATTGTTTCCTTTTTTAGTTGCATGCTGTCCAGTTAATTCTAGCTCGCGACTTTCTGGTGTTTGCATGCCTTCAACATGACATCCGTAGAGTGACTCGCCATGCTGAAATGTGCTGTCGGTAAAGGTACAGTTGATGCCCATTTTTTTTTGTTGTAATTTTATTGAATTGTTATTTTGGCACTTAATTATGAACAGGATTGAGAGAAACTTAGATCCACGATTAGTGTATAAAGAAGAGTCATTACTTACATGATCTTTAAAATAATAAAATAATTAAGGAAGTCAATTTTTAAAATAAATCTTTAACTTGGCAAATTAAAAAAAATCCCGGTCAAAAGTCAACAAACAAGTTAAGTGATCAGCTGATCATTGTTGTCAAATATTTCAGCAACTTATTGACTATTTTGAAGATAAGAATTTAAATTTTAAAAATCCGTTAATTTTAAGGCTTTCCTAAACAACCGATTGAACATTTAATCGCATATTTCGAAAAGCTAGCTTAATAATTCACTTTTGTTCGTTCGGGCCGAGAAAAACTTTTTAACCAGACATCGTAGAGAGCTCTAGTTTGTTTATTTCGCTCAATTTCATCGAGTTATTGGTGCCTCGGATAGTTAAAAGTCTTTAAACAATGGATTTATATTAAAATCAATGATTTCTTTATTTAATATGAAAAACACGTGATGAATGCGTTCAGAAATTTGATTTTTTCTTCTGTTGTTATAAAAACTTTTCAGGGTACGTTCAGAAATTCGATTTTCAAATTCTATCGTAATAACAAATTGTAAAATTTGCGCTGAAGTCCCTCGATTTTTTTTTATGATTTTTTAAAATATTTTTATTCAAATTTTATCAAAAATGACATTAATTTTATTTTCTAAGCACAAGAAAAAGAAGAATCATCACAAAATGTTGAAAAACTAGCTTTTCTATAGTCGCACTTGAGCCTTTAAGTTCAAATTTATCAACTTTTGACTTATTCACATCCATTTTTAGCTCTCGACTTTCAATATTCACAGGTTCCTGTCCAAATTCTCTTGAATTCCTTAAAATCGCTGGAAATTTATCAGTCAATTCCACTTTTACTTCATGCAGACTTGCATTTGACTTATAAACTTGATAAATTGAGTAGCATTTGCTGTAATTTGGATTATTCTTAAAATTTACATGATTCAACTTCTCAAGTCCATCCAAAATTTCACAATCAATTAGTTTCAAGTTATTTCCCCAAAAGCTGATAAATTCCAAATTTTCAAATCCTTCAAATAAGTCGCCGGGCAGGAAATCAAGCTCATTTCTCGTGCAAATAAATTTCTTCAAATTTTTGTATTCTTTCAAATCATTTTTGGTTATTTGGCTCAGGTTTGAGTTGTCAATCTCGAAAATTACCAAATTTGGAAAGATTTTTGTCAATCCTTGTGGAATTTTTGTGACTGTGCAGCTGTCAAATTGAATGCTGATTACATCATTGTTGGTTTTGCCATTTAAATGTTGACCAATAAAATTTATTTGTTGATTTTCTGCTATTTCTTGATCTTTAATCCAACATCCATAAGGTTCCTTGCCATGTCTATATGAGAATTCTAAGAATCTACACGGGATGTCAATCATGCTCATTTAAAGGAGTCTGGAATTTTAGGAAAGCTTGTTAAATCATTGTTTATATCAGGGTGGGGTGGGGACAAAGTGGGTGTCAGTTGAAGGGGGGGTGACAAAGTGGGTGTCAGGTGAGGATATGGTGCAAGGGGGGTGTCAGGTATATTTTGTGAAGCCGTGTGAAGCCAATGATTTGGGGGATGCTGACAAGGTGGGTGTCAGTTGAGGGGGGGGCAAGGTGGGTGTCAGGTGGGTCCATATTTGAGGGGGTTTGTAAAGCCGTGTCAAGCCAATGAGGGGGGAGTGTTGACAAGATGGGCAAATGGGGTGAAAATTTTGGTGTCAGGAATATTTTGTGAAGCCATTAAAAAAGTTTTGGAGGGATTAAGGAAATCCGAGTTTGAGGGGGTTGTGAGGCCATGTAAAGTTTTGTGGTAGGATTGACCTTAAAAACATTATGGTTATTTGCGGTTTATAACATTATGAGCGTCTCCGGATAGCCTAGTATAATAATAAGGAGAAAGAACAACAACAAAAGAAACTAGCAGAAGTAGCTGTTCTAGCCAGGGAGAGAAACCTGTTCAACCCCTTTATTAACGCCCTACGATTCAAAGTGGATCAATAGGAACTAATCATCATATAATAAGCTGTCCAACTGCGAGCTTCTGAGCGGGCACAAAATTCCGTCTAAAAACTTTAATTTCCCGCTTTTTGAACCAAATTTTCTTGAAAAATGCTTGAAATTTTGGGCTGTCCTGCTTTTTCAGAGCTGAAATCAGGACATGCCCCGCTTTTTGGTCAAAAATCGATAAAAACCAGTGGACAGCCGGGATTTAGACTTTGCTTAAAGCTAGCTTAATTAAAACTTTCTTTTAAAGCGGGCAACAGCTTAATTTCGGCTTATTTTAGTTGACTTATTTCATCGACTTAATATAAGCCAAGTTAAGCAGCGGAATTAATTGTCTTTGATCTCTGCTTTCTTTACTTTTGATGACCATTGAATATCTACTCACATTTTCCACCAGATTCCTAATTAAAAACCAATTTTTCAACCACAAAACCACAACAAAGGTCTTTCTTCTTTCACAATTATTAAGCTAATGACCTTCCTGAACTTGATAAGAGCTTCACAATTTTCAAGTACCTGTCCAAATTTTTATAATTTGATTAAGGTAATCTAATGGGGGAAAAAAGGTTGTCAAGATAATTTGATTTGTTGTGATTTGCAGGTGTCATGTGCATTTTATTTGTTATTACTTTCGATGGTTCTACAATGTTGTTGGCACTGGCGATGCCTAGAATTCATTCTAGATTCATAGAACCTTAAAATATTAAATTTTCTTTACAGATTTGCACAGGAATCTTCTCATATGTCGTGATTTTGTTGCAATTTGAACGATCAGAGTCCTAAACAATGGCAAGTCATAAGCTTCAACTTCCACCTACTCAAAAACTTTCCAAATAACCAAATTGACTCACTCATCTAACTCAATCATCGATATTCAGCAAATCCATTTGACTCACAAGCAAAACTTAATCTCAATTTTAATAATAATTCTCAATTTCTCTTTCTTCTTTTTATTCATTTTGCGAGTATTTCTTTTTTCTACTCATCCATTCAGATTTAATTGGGTGAGCTTTGCGACTAGTTGTGGAAATAAAATAAATAAAGAATTTTTTTAAAATGAAATTTTTTGTGATTTTTTTGTGTTTTAATGTTTTGTGGATGGTCAGAAGTGCTCCGGTTAACTCATTTACTAAGAAAAGTTTGAGGAACAATGGAGTAGATGACTTTAATGCAGACAAATTGGTGAGTAGAAATAAAATAAATGATTTTTGCATAGAAATGAGACGCTGATAAGGATTTGTTTTGGAATTTATGAGTGAATTGTGAGAGGTGTGGGGGGTCAGTTTGGGTTGTTTGAGGCTAAAATCAAAAGATTTTGACAAAATTAAAACTATATCCTTAGACTTGATCTTTGAAGACTCACTTAGACATAATTTGAACTTAAGTTAATTTAATGCTCGAAAATGCGCTAAAGCCACCTAAAACTTAAATTACTTTCTTACTTGTCACTTCATTTGACATAGTTTGATCATTCTTAAGACTAATCTCAAAATAATGAAAACCTAAAATTAAAAAAATGCGCTTTATCCGCTTTTAACTTGAATAACTCTCCTACTTGCCAATCTCTTTAATCAAAATTCAACTTGACTTTGCTCATATCAAATTAAGACAAACTCAAATTGCATAAGAAAATTCCAAAAAAATGCACCTTATCAACCTCCAACTCAAATTACTCCCTTACTTATTCCATTCACTAACTTTACTATAGCTTCCTTATCGCAAATTTTTTATTCTATTTCCCTCCCATTCACAATATTCAATCCATTATCACTGCACTTGACTTTCTTGCGATTGTTTTTCCTGTTGCATCACAATCAAAACAATAACAGATCGCATTTATGCAAAAATACGGATATCTCGACAATCCAGCTGACATGAGAGAAGGTCTCGTTGCTGAGTCATTATATGCTGAGAATGCGATTGTAGAAGGAATTAAAAATGTTCAGAGATTTGGTAAAATATATCCAAGTGGGGTGATGGATGATGAGACGGTGAAGTTGATGAGTGCGCCTAGATGTGGTGTTAAGGATGTGCTGAGCTCGAAGGAGAGACGGAAAAGATTTGTGGTCGGAGCGAAGAATTGGGAGAAGCGAAAGATCACTTACTTGTGAGTATAGAAATTCATAGACAATCGAAATCAGATGGACAGCCAGACAGACAAACAGACTAAAACATTATAAGTTTTACAGTTCAACTTTAACCTTTTTAAAAACATACAAAATTACATGACATTGTTCCTGACACGAATCTTTAAAACCCAAAAGACTATAAAAATTCCACAGCAATTGTTAATTGTCCTTCTCATTTTGAACGCCGATAGTTCCAATAAAAATCCAATCATCGAAATTCCACACGCACACAGCCACAAAACAAAACCAAAACCTAAATCATCAACTGTCAATACTTTCGGGCTTTTATCCAATAATCGTTCATACTTCTTAAATAAGAACAATTTGTAGTAGTTTAGTAAGTATTCAGGAATTCCAGCTGGAATGATTTTCTCAAGGACATTACTAAGATGTCTATAAACAAAGCTTCTATAGGTTGTATACATTGCTATAAGAACATTATTTCCTTCAAAGTTTTTTAGCTTTAAAGCTGCTCCATGACATAATGATGTGAATGTTGAATATTGTTCTTCAAATAAGAAGAATGCCTGCTTTGAGCTATAATTGTCATAAGAACTGCAAAACTGAGCATACAACTCTGCGCCGTGATTGATGATTCGAATGTTTTTCCTATGGATATTTAATATAATCGGTTAGAATGATCCACGTCAGGGTCAGGTCAGGTCTAGGTCAGGACTAGGCTAGGTCTAGTTTAGGTCTAGTTTAGGTCTAGATAAGTTTTAGGTTAGGTCTAGGTTAAGTCTAGGTTAGGTATAGGTTAGGTCTAGGTAAGGTCTAGGTCAGGTCTAGGTCAAGTCTTGCTTAGGTCTATATTAGGTCTTGGTTAAGTCTAGATTAGTTTTAGGTTAGTTCTAGGTTATGTATAGATTAGGTATAGGTTAGGTATAGGTTAGGTCTAGATTACTTCTAGGTTAGGTCTAGTTTAGGTCTAAATTACTTCTAGGTTAAGTCTAGGTTAGGTATAGGTTAGGTCTAGATAAGTTTTAGGTTAGGTCTAGGTTAAGTCTAGGTTAGGTATAGGTTAGGTATAGGTTAGGTCTAGGTCAGATCTAGGTAAGGTCTAGGTCAAGTCTTGGTTAAGTCTAGATTAGTTTTAGGTTATGTATAGGTTAGGTATAGGTTAGGTCTAGCTTAAAACTAGGTTACATCCAGGTCAAGCTTATGCTAGATTAAGGTCAGGTGCAGGTCCGATCTAATGATCAGTCTGTGTCATTCTGGGCTAGCTGAGGTTAGTCAAGGTTAGTCTTTCAGCTTTCTACCTGATTCCAAGCAATATTCAAGTATGTGACAAAATCTTACCAATGTTCATCCTTAGGAATCACCTCCCTCATATCAATAATAGAGTCATGAATAGAAAACAGAATTTTGTAGTCTCTCTCAATCAGATCATCGATTGTCCTTGGCGGTGGCTTCCTCATGTCTGACGTCATGAATTCGAACAACATGCTTTGATAACAAGTTCGGAAAATCAAACAAAAGACAATAAACAGCATGAGCACGAAGCGAGGAATCGATGCGTTTGGAAGTTTCATTTGTGAAATTCCAAAGAAAATTTGAAGGACATTTAGTGCTGGTGTGAGAACCTCTTGACCGATTATTGAATGTCGGACATAAGAAGCTATAAATTTGCTCGCAAAAATGAATAAAAATACTAAAGTGAAAGTCAGGAACAGAATGAACCAAGTTGAGTAGTCAAATGGTAGCCAAAGTTTCTCATAATTTGTGTAAAATTCATTCGGTGTTGCAGCCATTATCGTGTTGAGGTCATAAAGGAATGTTGTATGGAATCCAACAATTCTAGTAAAAGTCGAGGTTGCAAACTTGACGATTGGATACTTTTCCTTAAAATTATGAATCTTTCTAACGGCTTCTGGAAGTCTAGCAGCAAAGGATGGTGTAAAATTTGCTGACTTAGACATCATTTTAAACAGATCGACATTCAAACCTTGTGGCTCTTCCTGTATGGATATTAAGTACATCGTGTGTAAGCATAGAAAATCATAGTTGACCAAGCAGTTAATAATGTCCTGATTCCTATTCTTAAAATTAAAATTAACCCCAAATGTCCCATCCAGCACCAAATCACATCCATGAAAGTTTTGAAATTTATCATAGTCAGTAAGTTGGAACTTCCATGCTTTATATCCTTTATGAAGCACATTAATCAACGTCTCAGTTGGAACATTGCAGCCTCTTTCAGTAAAGTATTCAATTGTCACGAACACGACAACCTTTTTCTCATTTAAAATGTAATAAAAATGATCAGCCAGCACTGCTGTATCGTATGTGAACTGTGGATGACTTGGGAGCATTGGAATAGTCTCGTCTAAATAAATTAAAATCTTTATGTCTGTCTGAATTTCTGGATTTAATTGTGACACTCTCATGAATGACTTAAGAGATTCTTTGTTCCTCATGAAGACAATTAAGGGAGTATCGATGGTGATGAGCTGGTTTTCTTCGATATACTTTAGGTTTGTTAAATGTTGACGTGCATTTATGAGACTGACAAATTCTTGAATGACGTCATTAAGGTGATGTGTCGTGTCACCAAATACAAGAATTCCAAATTGTATCGATTTTTCAATGAAGAATTTTTCAATAATTTCTGCAACTGCTGCTGATATTACACGGGAGTCGTTACTTGTTGGATATAACAAATGATTCATGCTAAAAGTTGATGTTATACTCAAAAACGTCACTAGAACCTTGTTAATTATCATGACGATTTTTTATGTTATTTTTCACTCTTGTATCTAGAACTTCCTGATTAAATTCCATTGAGTAGACATTTTCAGAATTTTTAAAATTGGGGAAACATTCCAGTGTAAGTTGTTCTTGGTATTCATTCACATTCCACCATAACTTTCAAATTTATGTGCTTTCAACATTCTGGAATCTCAATAATTGGATAAACGAAAGACAGTCACAGTGAAATTAGTCAGACAAACATACATCAAATAAGCCAGCCAGAAATTAGAAGAGCTAGAAACCCAGACAGACAGACACACATACATCAAGTAAGCCAGCCAAACTGACTAAAGCAGACGTGACAACCTTAATGAAATGACTTAACACTTACCAAAGACTCAAAAATTCACTTCAACAACTACAAAAACATACTAAATACCCAAACTCATTAATCCACAGCTTAGCGAACTACAGCCCAAAAGTAAACCAAACAGAAATGGAATCAGCTATCAAAAAAGCTTTTGAAGCTTGGTCACTATACAGCAGATTAGTCTTTAAACAAGTCAATGACACAGGAGCCGATATAATTATAGCCTTCGGTAGCTACTATCATGGTGATAGATATCCATTTGATGGTCCTGGAAACATCTTAGCTCATGCATTCTATCCATATGAAGAGAACTCTTATGGCGGTGACATTCACTTTGATAATGATGAGAATTGGAAGAAAGGATCTCAAACTATGAGTGAGGGTGTTGATTTTATGACCGTTGCTGTTCATGAGCTTGGACATAGTTTGGGATTGGCACATAGTCCGGTATATAATGCTGTTATGTTTCCTTATTACAAGGGTTCGTCACCTGCTCAGTTGGATTATGATGATATATTGGGGCTGTATCAGTTGTATAGTAAGTTTGTGGTTACAAATAGTATATGCCGCATCTTAATTGGTGATTAATTTGATTTCGTGGATGTTAAATATTGTTCAGAAGATCCAAGAAGCTGATTTCTTGCCCTTTTGTCTAATTCATAACCTCAAAAATGGCTAATTTCCAATTTCAGTTCAAAGAACCTTAATAGACAACACAGATGAGTCAGACAACACAACTACACAAGTTTCGGAAGTTGAAAATCCAACTCACAGCTCAAATGAGGTACAGACAACAACAACAACATCGACACTTCCGCCAACAACTGAGCATGCGTCGTCAAGTATTGAAACCCATGTGTCTGAGGATGATGAGGTAAATATTAGACATTTGAACTATCTCGAAAAGCACAAGTTGGACTTAAAATGAATCCAGAACCTTGCCAGAGTTATGCCAGATTGGGACTATTCGGGTATAGATCTTAAAGGGGATAACAACATGATGAGGAAAAATTCCGTATTTTGATTTTCACAAATCGATCAAAAGTGGGTTCTATTGAGGAAAACTAGTCAAAACTCATCAAAAACCCTTTTCTCTTGATGTTGTTATCCTCTTGAATCAACTAATTTTCAACTTTTTATTCCTTACAGCCACAAACACCAGATGAAGTGCCAGACTTTTGTGAAGGTGGCTATGACTCCATGGGAATCATTAGCAATCAACTTTACATCATTAAATCCAATTACGTGTGGAAATTTAACTCAAAATTCAAAATGTTTGATGATTTTCCACAAAAACTTAACAAAGTATTTCCAAATTTACCGCGAAGATTTAGAAAAATTGATGCTTTTTATGAGAATGATGAGAATGGTGAGATTGTGATGTTTTCTGGGAATGAGTACATCACTTATGACTCAAGGGGGCCAATTTTTATGGCTTATAATTTGACGAGGTTTACTAATGATCCGGATATTGAGAGGATTGATGCTGCTATGGTTTGGGGTAAGGATTTTGATAATTTAATATTTTTTTATATATTTTTTAAATTTTTAAACATTATTTTAATTTTTTTTTAAATCTTTCAATTTTTTTTAAATTTTTAAATTTTTAATTCCAGCAAAAAACAAGAAAACTTACTTATTCTCAGCAAACAGGTTCTATAGATTCTCAGAATATCTCAAGATGGATCCATTCTACCCTCGAGTCATGAAAAGATGGAATGGAGTTCCAAAGAATCTAAAAGGAGCCATTTCATTCAAACCAAATGGACCAACTGCATTCTTTAAGGATGACGAATTTCTATTTTATGACGACAAAAATGTAAAGCTGAAAGATGGAAAGAGTAAGAAGATTGTGGAACTGTTTGATTATTGCAACGATTTATAAAAATATATTTATTGAGAATATAGTAAAATATTAGATTATGAAAATAAATTTGAATCATTTGATAAGAAAACAAAAAAAAAGTTTAAACTTAATTGATAAGATAAAATTTAATTTTATCTTTTTTGATGGTTTTTTAAAATTATTTTTAATTTTTCTATTTCAATGCGCAACTCCGACGTTTTTTGATCAGCAAATCTTGTTTCCAAAGATTGAATTTGACTTTCCAATTCCTTAAATGTTTTCTTGTAATTTTCCAGCTCGACAGTCGAGTTCTTCAAATCTGACAGAAATTTAAATCGAGAAAAAAATGTGTCACGAAGATCATCTTTAATTTCTTGAATTGTTGAATTTGGTTCATAAATTTGATGAATTGAGTACCAATTATTAAAGTTAGGGTTGCTTGCAAAACTCACATTTGTCAATTTATGAAGATTATCTAAAATATTTGGTTCAATAACGCCAAGCTTATTTCTATCAAATTCAATGTGTGTTAAAAATTCAAAGTCATCAAATAAATCACCCGGCAAAAATTCCAAATCATTGTCATTAAAAATCAACATTTTCAAATATTTGTAATCCATTAAATCATTTTTAGATATTTTTTTAAGTTTTGAATTATTTATATCTAATATCTTTAAATTTGGAAAAATCCTTTGAAGTGCTTGCGGTACTTTTGTGATGTTACAATCCTTGAATTTTATGTCTTGCACGTCATAATTTGTTTTTCCATTTAAATGTTTGCCGATAAATTTTAATTCACGATCTTCAGGAATTTGATGATTTTCAATCTCACATCCATAAAATGTCTCACCATGAATAAAGGTGAATTCGGTAAATCTGCATTGAATCTTCATTCCCTATTAATTTAGAAGGAATTCAAGGTTATTGAATGATCAAAAATGAGTAAAATAGAAACAAAATTGAACCAAAAAAAACCAAAACAGAATCAAAAATGAACCAAAAATGAACCAAAAATGAATTAAAAATAAATCAAAAATGAACCGAAAATGAACCGAAAATGAACCAAAAATGAACCAAAAATGAACCAAAAATGAATCAAAAATGAACCAAAAATGAACCAAAAATGAACCAAAAATGAACAAAATAGAACCAAAACTGAACCAAAAATGAACCAAAAATGAACCAAAAATGAACCAAAAATTAACCAAAAATTGAACCAAAAATGAACAAAAATCCTCCCCCCCCCCCTATTTACGCGCCTGTCAGTTATCAAAAATAAGCTGACATTTAGAATTCATTTTTTTTTCAACTTATTTGCGAAAAAACTGTTTAATTTATCAATTATTTACTTTACAAATATGTTTTGTGAAGCACAGATCTAGGACAACGTTACGTACTTACAGTCAATATTTTCAATGATGAACTAAATTCAAAAATTAATTTTCAACCCTTTGATATTTAGCACGGTCAGCAGTAAACAAAAAAGAAATCAACAATCAGCTGTGGTTTGTTTTGAAACACTTCCAATAAGAGTCAGTTTTATGGAAAATATTGATTTGAATTTTAAAATACCGTTAATTAAAATTAAGTTTAAATGATTCAAAAATATGTTTGTGAAAAATCTTTATTAATTAGAAGAATTATTGAGATTCAAAGTTGTAGATCAGAATAGAGTTTCACTTTAAAATCAGCAAAAAATAAATGTCTTTATTAATTTAAAATATTAATTTTATCAATTTTACAATTTTTTTTCAAAATCCTTTAATCCACAAAAAACTCAGATTTTCCCAAATCTTAGCTATTATAAAATCTTGGTGATGGTGAAATGGAATTAATCCAGTCTGTATAATGCAGAACATCAGTAAACACCGAATAAGTATTGACATCGCACTCATTAGTTCCAGTAAATAGCGAAGACGAGACAATTCCGCGAAGATAAAAAGTATTTCCATAAGTCACAAATAATCCACTTCCACTGTCACCTCTACAAACTCCAAGTCCTCTACCTTGTCCACCACAGAATGTCCTCTGACTTGATATTTTTGTCAAATAAATATTCTTAAGGAAACACTGGTCGTTCTTGTGCATCGGAAAGTTTAAGATTTTTGGAATATTTTCATGAACCTTCGACTTATCTTCACTCTTTCCATATCCAACAACGACACCAGAATTTAAAGTTGTAAGGAATGAACTCGGATCAATCAAACAAACTGGTTGGATGTACTTTGTGAATGTGACTTTCTCTTCAAGCACCAAAACGGCTATGTCAGCATCAAATGCTTCTGTTTTTGGATTCCAATCAGGATGTAGAATTATGCTTTGTACAGCATTTGGTGATCTGCCAATTTCAAAGCGGTCATTCAAGTCATGGACTCCAACTAGGACTACTATGTCTCTGGCTAATAGTGGGCGTGGACTTGATTTGCCATGGATGCAATGAGCGGCTGTAAAGAATTAAATGATGATTATTATTGAATGCAGCTGCTTACTAGAGTTGGCCAAGCGTCTATTTATAAAGCATCAGGGTGAGATCGAGATGCCTATTTAGGTCCTGACTTCAGGAGGCCTGCCAACACTAACTTATGTAGTCAAGCCATATTTGATGCTTAAAAGCTATGCTACTTACCAGTCACAATTTTTTGATTCGATATTAAAGTTCCACCACAGAAAAAAGTACCGTCGGCAGTGACCAAAGCAGTAATCCTGAAAAAATTAAGTCACATTGAGTATTTGAATGCAAACTACTTGATTTTCAGTTTTCAGCTGCTTAAGCATCGCTTTCCAGAGGCCATAGATCGAAATTGATCTTAACAGCCAGCAACGGAAGTAAATAAAAAGTAAACAGCCTCAAACTCAACCCCTTAACCATAAATAACCTCCAAATCCCCAATTACTAACCAAGGAAAAGCACCTCTCGAGATCTGCGTCCCACCAATAATATTCCCATGTCCAGTAACTGGTCTTCCACATGTGCTAGCTTGTCCAAGTCTTGGCTGATAATTCTCAATGCATCGTCCTAAGTACTGCTTCATCCTTTCACGACTTTGTATCTCATCCTGATAGCAGAAGTTATCCAGCATATTAAGGTACGACACAGCTGTATTGTCAATGAACTTTGCATCAATCGCGTTGATTTTATTGTTCGCAAAGTAGACAGTCTTTAGCTGAGCATGGGACGAGAATGAGTCTGAGTGGATTGTTGTTAATCTGTTATTGTTGATCCAAAGCTCTTCAAGGCTTGTAAGTGACGCGAAGACTTTCCCAGGAAGATCGAAAATTTCATTGTTGCCCAAGACGAGCCTTTTAAGGTTCTGCAGACCAACGAATGAGTCGGAATAGACGTTTTTGATGATGTTGTTTTGCAGCAGCAAGCTTTTTAGATTTCCTAATGGTTTAAAGACATTTGCTGGAAGGTCGGATATCTGATTGGAGTCAATGCTTAGTTCCTGAAGAATTTGAAGATTCTTGAACCAATTTGGGTTAATAGCTTGAAGCCTATTGTTGCCCAAGTCTAAATATTGAAGCTTAACTAGATAGTAAAAGACATAATTTGGCAGGAAGTACAGCTGATTATTTCCAAGGTACAATCCCTTCAGTTCCGATTGTGTATTAAGCAGCTTTTCAGGCAGAGTCGCAAGTTGATTAAAATTCATCCACAAATTCGTCAATTTCGAGTGAATTGTCAGCAAAGAATCAGGAAGTTTATGGATTTTATTGACTCGAAGATGCAGCAGCTTCAAAGTTGCACAAGTCTGAAAAGCATTCTCATCAATAACTTCAGTTTCCGTGTACGAAATGTCCATAACCTCAACATTCTGGAACTTTTGACAAAATACAGATGAGATGGCTTTAAGCTTGAGTGGATAATGAGCTTGGATGATTTTAACTTCCTTGTCTGTTTTTAAATTTTGATGATAGCCGCGAATCTCTGATGGATTCTCATATCCGCCATAGTTTGTGGTTGTAATGTTGCAGATGTAACTTGGGACTTGTTGGTTCTTACGAATGAATGTATAGAAGCCGCCGTCATCTTCATAGTTGCATGTGACAGACTCGACGAAGGTTTGAAGGTTGATTGTTGTGAGGATGATGAGGATTGAGAGGATTAGGTGATGCATGGGCATTTTTGGAGGGAATTGTGATGTCTGAATCTAATGTAATGAATTGTAGAATAAGTGAATATATTATGAATTATTATTAGTGGGGAAGGGTGACTTGGAGATAGTGTCGGGAGCTACCCTGAGCATCGACCCTAGTCACAGTTGACTTTTGTTAGTTCCCAAAGCACAGAACATCAATTTAGGAGTCTAAGATAAAGTTTTCTGTACTAATTTCAATAAAGCACTTGAAGCAAGGGTAGGGGGAGGTTTAAACCAAGAAGCTAGACCTAATGAGACTCATTGGTTTTTGCCGATTTTTGGTGAAAACACGGGACATGTCCCGATTTAAGCTCTGAAAAAGCGGGAGCAGGGGCGTAGCCAGAAAGTTTTTAAGGGGGGCCCATTTTCGAAAATTAAAAAACCGTTATTTTGTATCCTTAAATCTATATTCATTCTTCATAAGTTTAAATATCTAATTCATTATTCATACATTAAATTTAATTTTTCGTGCTGATTTTGACATTTCTTTCATCACTTCCTCTACATTAACTGGTTCTTCTCTATAAATACTTAATAAAACAATTATCAGATTTTCGTAAGGGGGGCCGGGCCCCCTATGGCCCCCCCTGGCTACGCCCCTGAGCGGGACAGCCCAAATTTTCAAGCATTATGCAAGAAAAATGGGTTCAAAAAAGCAGAAAATTATGAATTTTAGGCGAGACTTTTTTCACAAAAACGAGACTTTCTTGTTTAATAGTGCGCAGTTGGACAACCTATTTTGATGCCCTATTCCTTACTAGCCATGCTTAGACTTTATAATTATCAAGAATAAATCTAGAACTAAACGCCGATAACATTTGAATCAGCTGAGATTGCCATTAAAAATTACAAATTGAATAATTTCCTTATTAATCGATTAAAAATTGGAAAAATCTCAGATTTCAGATTATTAATAAGTTCGCTAGTTCAATTAGCTGCCGCATTTTTATTATTATTTATTTAAAAAAATTTGAATGCCAAACAACTTCGACTTTTTGAGTATTTTCTCACGTTTTCTTCATAGCCGAATATTGAGTCATTTTAAAAAATGTGACACATAAACAACGAAGCTTGTTGTTGGGGATTTCCCTGTGGACTTCAAAATGTTAATAAACTTTGGCATTTAATTGTTGAAAAATTATGCAGAATTTTTTGTGCTTTATTTTTGTATTTTTGGTCATTTTTGGCTATTTTTGAGAATTTTAATTCGAATAATTTTAATAATTTTTGCAAAATTCACTTTTAACATTGTAAATTAATTGATTTTTAACACATAAACTTATTAAATTGAATTGGAAATCACACAATTTTAAACTTTATTGACTACTTACAATGTTTTTAGCTTTTTTAAAAGTTTTTTTTTTATTTTATTTTCACTTTCTTTAACTTTCTAATTTGATTTTGAAATTATTTTTGAAAAAAATTTAAAGCATTTTTGTGAAAACACAGCAAATAATTCACACAGAATCGCCAACTTACGCCTTTATTCTTCACGAGTCTTTTCTCAACTGAAGTGAGAAAAATCTTGGAACCGGAATTTTTTTGAGAGAAGATTTGGAATCAAAAAAATTTTATTTGTTTTTTTTGGTCATATGACAGAATTTTAATGTAATTTTATATTTTTTTATTTGGTGATTTCATTCATACACAAATGGATACTGTAAATGAAATTTACAAAGCTGGTTGTGGCAGCTTAACTGACCTACGGTAACATATTTGCTCAAGATTATGTTATTTTTAATATTTTTTTGAATCATTTAATGCGGTAAAATTTATGAGTAATTTAATTCGGTCGTTTGAATATTTTGTAACGGAAAGAGGGGGGGGGGGGGCAGGGGTGTTAATAAATCAGCAAACCCTCCTCCTTTTTTTAACATTTTTGTTAGTTCCTTGCTAACCTTTTTTTCGCATAATGTTGTCTTCCCCTCCAACCCCTCTTCCCCCTAAAAAGCAAATTTCATAAGTGAACGGTTCCCTTAAGGGGTCCTCGATTTGAATATCAATTAATTATTTATTATTTTTTTTTGTAGCGTTGAAAAGAAAATTGACTAGCTTAAACTAGATTAATGATCCTGGGTCAGTGGTGTCCAACCTTTTTTTGTGCCACCACACTTGATGGATTGTGTTACGGCACACGTCAAAAATCTGAACTAGTGGAATGATTGTAAATTGAAAACTTTTTTCCAGACACGCTCACATTTACTTGAGTTCTTAGCAGGCACGGCGCCAGGGGTGGGATTTGGGGTCAAATCCCCCAACTTAAACATAAATTTCTTTATTTAGCTAGCGTTTTCATGAAAAAATCACAAAATTCCCCCCCTTAAATTTTTCGATACAAAAAAAAAATTTTGTCCCCCCCTCTTTAAATTCCTGGTTACGCCCCTGGTTCCTGGGGTTCGTACACTTATGATGTCTAAAATTTAGGTGGAGTGGATCAAGGATTTTGCTAAGGCACAAATAATATTTTTTTCCATTCAATTTTTTTGCAAAGAGTGTCATGTTTTTCGATCTTAATGAATAGAACCCCCCCCCCCCCCTCTCCCCGCCTTCTTAAAGCGATACGTAATAAGTGAATGGCCCCTTGCATAATATGTCTCATAGCGGTTTACTAAATCATTTGACATTCACAGCTTTGTTTGATAAGTTTTCATTTCCCCGCTGTAAGATTTTAAAATAAACTCAAATAAAAACCTTTGAAAAGCGATTAAGTGAAATCGGATAAGGATGAGGATAAGAATTTTGTAAGTCAACCTCCATTTTGCTACTGCACCAACCTAATTCCACCAACTTAATAAATAATTTAATATTTTTTTTCACAGATTCGTCTTCCTTAATCTTCTCAATGCATCCATATCGACAGATATTGAATGTACGTATGGTCTTGAGTCTTTCTTCGTTACACACTCTTCATACCGTTGCCTTGTTCAAAACGATCCAATCATCAATTTACCTAGCAAAGCTTTCATCAACTCAACATCTGGAACGCACGAGTCTGGAAAGAATAATCAGCATGTCCTTGGCTTCTTCGCTAAAAACAAAACCATCAATTACTTTCCTAATGGCCTTGAAAAAATTTATGACAACATTAAAGCTATTGTTATTGAAAAATGTCATTTAAAGGAAATTCATCAGTCGGATGTTATGGTTTTCCCAAAGTTAGTGGCGATTGGATTGCGATACAATGACATAGAAGTTGTCGAACAAAACCTCTTTCAATACAATCGTCTTTTAAAGTTGGTGCTTTTCCATGACAATAAAGTTTTTCACATTGACCCTGCTGTATTTGATCATTTGACTAGTTTGAGCTATTTAGGATTTAGCAGGAATAAATGCATGAGTATGTACATTGATTCCGGAACCGCGGTTCAAGTCCAGAAAGTAATAACAGAAATAAAGTCAAAATGTACGAACGCAGAATACAAATCGATTGATGGTAAATTTAAAGAGCTTGAGATGGAATTGTATCAAAATAAGGTCAAAATATTGGAACATGAAATCAACAGCTCTACAATTCCTATGGTTTCGACATTTGCTATGAGACTTCAAAAGGTTAAAGATTACAAGCCTTGTGATATCGTAGCAATAGCAGAACAAGCACAAAAGGACAACATCAAATCACTTAAAGACCTCGAAATATCTACCAATAAAATTAAAGCCATAGAATCTGAAAATCATTCAAACATCAAGAATAGAATAGACCAAATTGAAAAGTCTCTCTACCATTCACAAGCAAGTCTATCAAAATCACTAAATGACTCACAAGTTGAAACCTCAAAGCATCTGAATGGAATTAAAGTAGAACAAGCTGGATTCAACAGATCAGTACAGGATAAATTGAAGCATCTATCAAATAGCATGGATAACTTACAGGCAGACACTGCCAATGCTTTAGAAAACATCCGGTTAATCACTAAATCTTTAAATCAGAGCATGACCCAAAAAACCTCATTTATTGATGAAAAGATAGAAGCACAGTCAACAATATTACTAACCGCTTTGAATAATGCACAAACGGAAACAGCAAGACAGATAGAATCATTCAAACTTAGTCATGATGACAAAGCTAAAGCCACGAATGAGAAATTGACGAATTTATCAGAATCTATGAGTCAAATCGTGCAGCAAACTAGAATCGAGGCAAGTGACTGCAAATATGAAGTCATCAAGTTATTGAACTTGACTAAGTCATCACTTGAACACAAACTTGCTATAATTGAAGAAAAACTCGCCAATGGGTCAAAATCAATTGAAGATTTAAGCAATGCTTTCGTTAAGTATCAGGAATCATCAAGAATCAACATCAATGAGTCAGTCACGCTTGAATCCCTCAACAATAAAATTGAAAACATCGAAAAAACATTGTCTAAACTGTCAGCACAGATGGAAGCAGCTGAAAGAAGATCAAATTGGAGTCAACAGAACTTGGATGACAGGCTGAAGATTCAGAGTCATAAGATTGATAAAAATTCGGAATTTAATGATTTATCAACATCAGCATTGATAATTGTTTGTGGTTTCTTGGGAACACTTGTGATTATTATTCTTTATAAGAAGATTTTGTTCCGCAATGTTGATTTGGATGGAGTTTAGGGGTTATTCACGAATGGTGTGAATCGAGAGATGATTTAATGTCATGACAATTTAATTTTTTAACGCTTTAGCTAAGCAGATCTTAAATTCACAATATCACAAATATTTTAGTCGATTTTAATCAAATATTTTTTAACCAAGATTATTGTATTACCTATTTTATGTATTGCTTAATCAAATATTGTATTAATAAAAGCTTTTTGCTTTGCCGAATCATTTTACAGGTGCAGGGGCGTAGCCAGGAATTTAAAGAGGGAACAAAAAATTTTTTTGTATGGAAAAATTTAAGAAGGGGGGGGGGGGAGGGGATATTTGTTATTTTTTCATAAAAACCTTAGCAAAATAAATAAAATTTCCGATTTCTGTTTACGTTGGGGGATTTGTCCCCTCCTGGCTACGCGCCCCTCCCCCCTCCCCCTGTCGATGCTGGGTTATAAGTCCAGATACAAAAATCGTGCACAGAAAATTATAAGTCCAGAAAATAAAAGTGACTAAAGGTTTATAAGTCCAGATACAAATTGCACTTGAACTTAAAAACCTCACGTGCAGTTTATAAGTCCAGATACATTTTTCTGGACTTATAATCTTTGAAAATTATTTGAAACTTATTTAACTTATTTTAAATTTTTTTCTTTAAGACAATTCTACACATGAATTTTTGAAAACTTCACACAAAGAATTCACATTTAATAATTTTTTTCCTCTAAAGTACCTTATATATCCTTTTAAACTACTGTGTTTTATTATACCCCTTGATAATAACTTATTAAGATTTTTCATGCCTTAATCAAGGATAAATTTCAATTCTTTGGAATTAAAAATTAAAAGTCAACTAGTGTATCGGGTAGAAACCCAATGCGGATTATATTCACACCGTACCATCAAAAGTCTTATGGATAGACCAAGATTTGCTCAGCTGAGCTTCGCTAAGCATATGTTTGAAGGTTTAAAGCTTAACGAATATTCTTTCAAAGTTTTTTTAAAAAAATTTTTCATCCAAAGTTTAATTTTATAAAAATCACAGTAAACTTTTTTATTTGAAAAATTCGTAAGAAAGGAAAGTTTTTTGCTTTTTCTGAAGCAACGGCTGTTCCTACCTTGCCTAAAAACAATACAGCTCTTCTATAGAGCAGCACGGATCAAATGTAAAAAACTAGAAGTCTCTACAATGTCTCGTTATTGAGATTTTTTGCTTGCTTACAGAAAGCGTATTTTGCGATTTTTTCAGCAATGCCGCAACCAATTTGAAAAACTGATTTTTCAATCTGAACAAAACCAATAGATTCACACGTAAAAACGGTGTGAACATACTTACATTTTTAACGAATCAAATTCTCAAATTATATGGATCAAAAAATTCACAAAAAATAAAGAAAAGTAAAAATGAGATGTTCATTACGAGTATACAGTAATGTAAGATTCGTCCTGCTCCTGATCTATCTTATTACTTTCTCATATAAAGTAAAAAAGGAGCGTTGATCGAAACCCAACTGGTGCTAGAGTAAAATTGATAATGTATCCCTAGCGAGACTAACTAGCAAATTGCTAGTCTTTCTATTTTACTACTTGCAATTTACTAGTAATTATTAAAACAACTTACTGTTAGAAAATTACACTCGCTATTTACTAGCAAATTACTAGCAAATTACCATGTAAAATGTTTGATCAAATCTTCTTAAGTTCGAATCCTAAGAAAAATCATCAAAAAAAGAATTTTTTGCGTCATAAAAAATTTTGTTCTAAATTTGGCATTTGGCATATACTTCACAAGAGCGCGCAGAAATCACCTTTATAAGATCGATCCAAATTTGTATGATTTTCAATTAATTATTTATCTTCCTCAGGTTTGCGTGCGAGTCATGGGTGTTCATCAGTATTCGACTTAATTAAATTAAGTCTTTTATTTTTTTTATAGTGTTAGTGTACTTTAATTAACTTTAAATAAGAACACACTAATACTTTTACAAAAATTTACACAAATAAAAAAATCAAGAGAACACGTGGAAATCAACGGTTATATTCATTTAATTTTTTCAAAAATTTGCTAGTAAATTATTAGTTAAATTGTAAGCGAATTGACTAGTCAATTAGCAAGTGAAAATGCGGGTCTTTGGCGATGATTTGAACTTGGATTTTGACTAGTAAATAGCAAGTAGCAAATGGAAAGTTATCCAGTAAATTACTAGGAAATTACTAGTAAATTTCTGCTAGGGTATGAAATCGAAAAAACTTCAGTCATTTTCGATTTTCTGATTGATTTCTTTTAAATCGCTTATTAAAAAGGCTTCTAAAAGTGCTATAAACATAAGCTGCTACATTTAAGATTCAGTAAATATTTAGTGATAAAGATTTTTTATGATGTTCAACTTTAAGGCACTAGGTTCAATAACAGAGACTTAATAAAGAAATAAAAAATTGAATAAGTTTCAAATAATTTTCAAAGATTATAAGTCCAGAAAAATGTATCTGGACTTATAATCGCACTGTGAGATTATAAGTAAAATTTATAAATTTTCTGGAATTATAAACCACACGTAAGGTTTATAAATCCAGATATAAAATGTACCTGGACTTAAAAACCTCTCGTGCAGTTTACAATTCCAGCTGTATTTGGACCTGGACTTATAAATTGCACGTGAGGTTTTTAAGTCCAAGTGCAATTTGTATCTGGACTTATAAACCTTTAGTCACTTTGATTTTCTGGACTTATAATCTCTGGACTTATAGTTTCTGGACTTATAACCCAGCATCCCCCTGTCAAAAGATGTCTTCTCAAAAACTTCTTTTGTTTGAACAATCACAAGTCTTCAGCGAAATATAGGATTCGTATTTGGTACCGAAACAATGCCCCAAGAACATCTCAACCCATTCTTTGCTACTCTACTAGAATCCAGACCCCCTTTTTCTCCGTAAAGTTTGACATCATTTAAGAACTGCTTCTTTCATTGGTTTTTAGATTATTTTCCAGTTTTTTCTTGCAGTATAAACAGCATCTAAAGGAGAGTCATGACATATTTCAAACTTACACTAACCTTTTCAGAACTTACAAACGAATGTCAAAATATAAAAATGATTTAAAAATAGCAAGGCTTATAAACTCGTGAAGGGGTCGTTAACTTATGACGTCCGGGGGGGGGGGGGGGGAGTCAGCAAGAAAAGAACAATAGAAATTCCTGGAAATCTATTGTTCTTTTTTGAAAAATGACCGTTAATTTTGGACGTCATAAGTGAACGGCCCCAAACGGGAATCCCGTTCCCGTTCTTAATTCCCGAAATCACACGGGAACGGTAATTCAAAAAACCATACTTTCGTGATGAAACTTAAAATGGAATCCTAAGATAGAGGTCAGCAAGCAAAAGCAATGAAAATTCCTAGAAAATAAAAATTATTAAAAACAAAAATTAATTTTTCTTTTTTGTAAAAATTTCACTCAATTTTTTATTTTCAATTTTTTTTTAATTTTTCACTTTTTTCTATTCACAAAATTTTTATAAAAATCTTTCAAAATATTTTTTTTAAATATTCTTTGTACAAAACTTGTTTTTTTAATAATAAAAATAATAGAAATAATTCAGCAATACACAATTGGTAACCTCTCGAGACATATTTTTTCTTAGGCTACCGCATCTTATTCTAGTGGACATAATCATATTTTAGCATTTAAATTCTACATTTTATTTTTTGGCTTAAATGGTTCGATTTAAAATTATTTAAAAAATATATTTTTGTTTTAGTTGTTTTTACTGATTTTTTTTTTGAAGAGATTTTAGTTGAATTTATTTTTGTCAAATTAATTTGGATTGAAAGTAAACTTGTAAGTTTAGTGGGTTTGCAAGCTACTTGATCGTCTACTTGACAGGCTACTTGACTCTTTTAACAGTCAAGTTGACTTGCAAGATAATTTTATTTTCAATTCTATTCTTTTAATTTTATTGTTCCATTTTCCAATCTATCTTTTCTGTTTGATTTGAGTATTTGTTAAATTTTTCTGAGATTTTTAATATTTTTTTAAATTTAATTTCTATAATTTACAATTTTTGTTTTAATTTTAAAAAGTCATTGGATTTTGTTTGTCATATAAATTTAAAAATCCAGAAAATAAGATTTTTGTTTAAAACTTTTAAAAATCACAATTTAAATTTATAGATGTAATAAAATAATTTTTTTTAAAATTTTCAAAAATATAATTTGGATTTAAGAACCTTTCCTGTGCAGCATGTACACTTAAAATCCGATTTTTGGCACGAAATGTCGGCACTTTAATTTTTTCTCTCTTATTTTTTACATTTAAATATTTATTAAATATGATTTTCTTTAATTTTGTTCAATTCTTTTATAAATAAATTACAAAATTATGTTTAATAATTTCAACATTTTTCTTTTAATTAATTTAATAACTTCGTTTACGAAAATCAGTCACCAGTCGTATTATGAAATCTTTTTTATGCTTAAATAAATTTTGAAATTTAAAATATAATTTAAATTATTTTTTGCGATTTTTTATATCCGTGAATTTTGATAGTTGATAAAGAAGTCAACAATTATTTTTTTTTATTATTGAAATTTAAAAAAAGTTGAGATTTAAAAATGTTGCAAAATTTATTATTTTTATAATTTTTCAAAAACTGAAAAATAAAAATTTGAAAGTTTTAAAATTTTAAAAAATTTAAAATAATTTTGAAAACTCATTTTTCAATAAAATATCTTGAATAAAATAATTATTGACATATTTAAAAACTTTTTCAATTATTAATAAATTTAATTTTCTATTTACAAAAAAAGAATCTCTTAAAATCTCATTTTTAACTTAATTTTTAAATTAATTTCTTTTCAATGTGTTTTTTTACTTCATTTTTAGTTTTCAATCCCTGAGCAATATCAATAATAATAATTTCCTAAATAATAATAATAATAATCATACATATCTCATCGATATCGACCATAATTCAATCAAGTCCATCTCATCAACTGCAATTTATATTTATATCCTTCTTAACTTCCGCCTGTGGCTGTGTCTGTGTCTGCGTCGATGTTCCACCCGTCGTAAATTCCAACTTAATATTTGCCGTTGCAGTGACTTTGGTATTTTGTTGTGATCCATTATGATGAGTCTCGACCGTCACCTCAGGCTGTACAATTATGCTCTTAAATGCCTGCTGTGCTGCTGCTGTTGCTGCATCGATTGTTATATTGCCAAGATTATCCTCTTTTGTGTTGTTGTGAACGCGAGGAATTGAAAAGTTCTTTGACTTGTGCGACACATTTCCATCACTGATGTAGCCTGATGCATTTGAGATTGAAGATGCTGATGATTGCCATGATGGCTCTTCCGTAATTGTCGTTAGCGATGGCTCGTTATTAAGATTTGTATTCTTAACATGGCAGTGATGTGACTTCTTCCTGCATGTCCTTTTATTATGCAATGTAATTGCCTTATTCGACTTCTGACTATTCACAGACTTCAATTGTGGTGATGGTGTTGAGATTCGGTTCTGATGTTGATATGGAATCAATTCTGGTTTCATTCCAAACAACAGCAACAACATTGGATAATGGAACAAGCTGTTAACAGCACATAGTATCCAGAATGTGATGAGTAAGTAGAAGAAATGCTTGACGACAAATTCAAATGGTGAGAAATAGAGGATCAGGAGGATTAGGACAGATGTTGTGATGCTGTGGCATATGTACGGGATTGTGTGCTCTAAGGCTAGTCGAAGACGTCGTTCACGATTGCCGATCGATGTCAGGAAGCCCTAAAATTGAATAAAAAAATAATAATTTTATTAGTAAGTTTTGAAAAATTTTGTAGTTTTGTACCCCTTTTAACCCAAACTACCTTAAAATTTTGGAAATTGACCTAAAAATTTGGTGAAATAACCTCAAATTTAAAGTTTTAACCTCAAAATTCGGCGTCATAATCTCAAATTTTAAGACTTTACCTCAAAATTTTGTGACATAAACTCAAATTTCAAGTCGTAACGTCAAAGTTTGTTGTCATAAACTCAAATTTCAAGTCTTATCCTCAAGTTGTGGTGACATTACCTCATTTTTAAGTCTTAACTTAAAATTCAGCGTCATAACCTTAAATTTTAAGACTTAACCTCAAAATTTTGTGACATAACCTCAAATTGCAAGTTTTAATCTCAAAGTTTGTTGTCATAATCTCAAATTTCAAGGTTTAACCTCAAAATATAGGAAATTAACCTCAAAATTTGACATAACCTCAAAATTCCCCTCATAACCTCAAAAGACCCCAAAAAACACAAAAATACTCACCAAAGTAATATTAGCAGTGAAGCAGATGCTCAATCCAATGCTAGCAATCAGCACCACAGCAGCAATAGCTGACAACTTAACATCCAAGACCAACATCGCTCCAAATAGTTGTGCAAACACAAACAAGGCATTAAGTACAACAAGAACAGCAGCTGACATAGATTGCAAGTAGATCAACGACAGCACAAATGTAACAATAATCGATCCAGCCAATGCAATGCCAATAAGAATATGAAGATTAAAGTACTGCGCCCAATAAAGGAATGGAATGCCTGAAGGGTAGTTTGGCAAGCCACGAGCATTAAACTTTGTGCAGAGCTCCCTAATCTCTTCAATCACATTCTTAATGTCTTTTGTTGTGTACAATCCATGGAGGTAGAATGGCAGTTGAGTATACGAAAGTGGTGCACTTTTTGGAATTTCCATGTGCTTATCTTTTGGTGAATGAATCCACATGCGTGGTGATGGACGAAGATTACTTTGTGATGCTCCATATGCTGCATCATTCCATGCCCAGGCTGATAAGTAGTTGTAAAATGCTTTTGGATTGATGATGCCTTCGGAATTGACTAATCTGTTGTGTGTAATCAGTGACTTGTCAATTGGATTGTCGACATGTCCAGTCTGAGCGAGAAGCTTGAATGCTAAGATTCCATCGGCTGATGCATTTGCGTACCATCGTTCCTTGCTGATTGCACCATTTCTATAGTCACGATCGAAGGCAAATTGAAGACTTTTAAGCCAGTCACGGAATTGGTTAAGCCAGAAGTCTGGAAGTCCACCATTGTCATTTTTGATGATGTATGGAACACGAATGAATGCTTCATGATATTCTCTAAGTAGTTTCTGGTTCTGTGGATACTCAAAGTTGCCTTGAGTCACTGCATAAATGTTGTAGAATCCAAACAAGTTGCTCTGTGCTGATATAAAGTTATGCTCACTCGTGTTCTTTGGAATCAAGTCAGTCAATTCAAATCCATCTTGTAGCTTCACTGTCGCATATGCTGAACATCCAAAAACAGCCAGTATCGTTAATATCCCGAGTGCCTTCATCTTTCCATTCAAAATTATGTCAATGTACAATTTAGTCGTTAATTTCTGACACTTTTTCGGTTTATTAAGCAGCGAGTCATTGTGTTCATTACTTTTGAGGTTATACTGCTCCATCGGTCGTGGTGGAGTGAAAGTTGGTAGACAACAAAAGATGTCCATATGTGATGATCGCCTCCTCCTCAAATCGAGTGTAATAAATGCGGGAAATACGAATAAAATTGCAATTAAATTGACAGTAATCAAAATTGTTGCTTGCAATGCAAATGCCCTAAGAATTGGAATTGGCAAGAGTGCAGCACCCAAAAAAGCACTTGCTGTCGATGCTCCATTAAACAGCACACTCAGTCCATATTTTTTTAATATTTGTGCCGTATGCATTTGCTCATTACTATTCCTTCTCGAGTCATATCCATGTGTTAAGATAAAAATTTGGTCAACAGCCAGTCCCAAAGCAATTAAAGGCACAACTTGTGTTGTTGACACATTAAATGGAATGCCAAGGAGCGAACACACACCAAGACCGGCAGCTGTCGATGCGCAGAGAAGTAAAATGCCAAACATTCCAACTCCTGATTGTCCATTGACGGGATCGCCAAAACGGTATAGCACCAAACCTGTGTAGACGATGATGATGAGGACACAAATGGAAAGATGAATAAAATCTGGTTTTGAATTTGATCGGAGGCTGTTGTTGAGGGTTGTGGAGCTGAATGCGTGGAAATCATAGGCTGCATATGTTGTGTTACCTTCTTCGCGCATTAGCTTGCGGACCTGGTTGAGGTTGGGTGGAAAAACATTTGTTAAAAATTGTAAAAAGTGGTTAAAAAATTTGAATTTCATAATTCCGTTAAAAATTCAAATTTTTAAACACCGTTAAAAATTCAAATTTAAATAATCCGTTAAAAAATTCAAATTCACAAAATTACCTCATTCGAGAACTTCTCCTGCCATGCATTCAACACTTCCTTTGCCTTCTTCAAGCTCCATCCAGCATAATGAGTCTTATAATTGTCATTCCAATGATCATAAAGTTCCTGCTCGCTCATCAACTGTATTACAGTCTGAAGTGCCTTAGCCTTTCTGATATGATTCGTTGCATTCTTCTCAGCACCACCAACAATCAGTTCCTCTGGCCAATGCATAAAGTTCATAGCATAGCCATAACATCCACCACTAAGAGCAGCTCCAATATCGGGAATTTGTCTTGATTTCTTGTTTGGTGCTGAGTCAGGACATTGTGGATCGTATGGGTTAAGGCATGGCTTACGAATGTAACCTGTTGTGATGCCGGCCTGCTTCATATACTGCTCGACTTTTGCGATCATGCCTTGGTCTGATTTTGAGGATTTTTCTTCAGTGTTGAATGACTTGCTGGCTTCTTCGAGGAGTTTTGCTGGGTCGAGGGATTGCCAGCTGATGATGCCAAACTTGTTGTTAAGGAGTCTGTGAAGAAATTCGAAATTTCAGGTTAGGTTTGATTTTTTTGAGGTTAGGTTTAATTTTTTTGAGGTTAGGTTTGATTTTTTTTAAGGTAGGTTTGATTTTGCTCAGTTTTTAAGATTCAAATAATTTGTAAAAAAACAATAAATCACATTCAAATTCCTCTGATTCCTCCATTAAACCCAAACAAAGGCACACAAAAAAAAATATGTTAAAAAATCCAAAAGTACACTTGAATAATTTTCAAGATAAGAAAAGAGGAACACCACGCAAGTGGAAACACCCAGACCAGAGCACACACATGACATAACATACGACAAAGATTGTCTCTGTTTTAAATAAATTTATGGATCCACTCTTTTTTGTGTGTCTTCTTCTTCTTTTGAATGTCGATGCTCATGTAAATATTTTTTTATTCATTCACATTACATGTGAGAAATTGTTGTCTTATCACATTCACATATATTTTAATTCTTTTTTATTTCTTCGTTTTTGGATGGACAAAGACAAAAAGTTACAATGTTGTTGATGCAAGTAAGGAATTTTTAATAAGTTTGAGAGATTTATGGCGCATTTTTGGTGCAGTTTGATGAAAAATTGTTCAAATTGGGATAAAATTGAGGTTTGATTTAATTATCCAACCAGGTTTGACTCGACTATCAGACTAGGTTTGACTCGATTATCCGACTAGGTTTGACTCGATTATCCGACTAGGTTTGACTCGATTATCCGACTATGTTTGACTCGATTATCCGACTAGGTTTGATTCTATTATCCGATTAAGTTCAAATCGCCTATCCGACTACACACATTGTGTATTTCTCACTCTTTGCTAACCTCAATAGAGTTTCATAGCATAAAGACCGATTTAAATCCCAATGTTCTCAAACTGCACCCTAGCCATTGCTCCTATTCCATAAAAATTCCCCAAATATACTCCATTAAATCTAATCAAGCTCATCTCTAACAAAACTTTATGTAAAAATGTCAATTTTATCTCATTTCGATTCCCCTTAAAAAATATTGAGATGGAATTGAGTTGTTTAGAATATTTTATGGGTGGTTTGTGATAGGCTTTATTGCCCTTTTATGTTATTTTACATTCGAATGTCTAACGAATTGAACAATTCATGTTTGTGTGGCACTCGTAAATTGTGTGTGATTTTAGAAAAATTTCTCGGATTTTTTACACTTTAATGAGCTTAAGGTCGATGATGTGGAATTTTTGAAATTCTTTTGAGTGAAATTTTAGGTTATGATGGAAAAATTTTAATCTGGTTTTTGAGGTTAAATTGTCAAATTTCAAGGTTAAGTTGCCAAATTTTGAAGTTTAATTGGAAAATTTTGAGGTTATGTTACCAATTTGAGGTTAAGTTGCCAAATTTTAAGGTTAAGTTGCCAGATTTTGAAGTCAAAGTGGTAAATTTCAAGGTTAAATTGTCAATTTTTGAGGTTAAGTTGCCAAATTTTGAGGTTAAATTCTCAAATTTTGAGGTTATGTTACCAATTTGAGGTTAAGTTGCCAAATTTTGAGGTTAAGTTGGTAAACTTTTGAATTTAAATTGTCACATTATGAGGTTAAGTTACCAAATTTTATCAAAATATCCAAAAATCAATCCACAAAACCTTCCATTTTTCCAAACACAACTCCACCATTGTTTTCTAAAAATTCACTTCATCTTCTCATTCGCCTCATCACATGTGTACACGAGATGCGATCTAAACAACTTTTTCTTCTTCTTTTTCTCATTTCACTCCATTTGAGACCTCCAATAGTGAACCGCACGCATTTTAAATTAGTTTCTATGCATTTACATTAACTCTTAACCAATACACAAGCAGGAATGCGTAGATATGCGTCCATATGGAGACTCATTTACGACCATTTGAAGTGATTTTTCTTATTCAAAATGAACATAACAATCTCTGAGGTAAAATGAGACGACGACGGTGACCATAAATTGAGACATTTTTCTATTGAAAATGAAACAAAACATGATTTTTAATCGTGAAATTAAAAGATATCGAGAATGTAATGTTTAATCTTAAATCTTAATGTATTCAATTTCGGGTAAATTTTATGTCGCTTTATTTTGGGTATTAGGTGGATTATGTTGAGAATGGAAATGGATTTATGGGAGGTTTTTATGGAAATAATTGGAGTTATTTGAATTTTAGAGTTGATTTTGGAATTTATTGGTTTTTTTTTTTTGTTGATGTAGACATGAGTTGAGTTGAGGAAAGATTCAGATTTGTATAATTTATACACACTTTGTTCACACTAGAATCATCCTCAACTTTCTGACTAGGTTTTACTCGATTATCCGACCACAATCTGATTTGATAATTCATCTATAAAAACGCAGTTGTCAATGCCTTGACTAGCTCAGTTGACTATTATGTCGAACTTATGTTCGGATTACGGTTCGGATTAATGTTCGGATTACTGTTCGGATCACTGATTGTACCATTGTTCGGATCACTGTTCAGATTACTTAAAGGATTACTATTCGGAATAATGATCCAATTACCGTTCGGATTTATTGTTCGGATTACGGTTCGGATTAAAGTTCTGAATACTAAAATGCGGAAGCTATCCATAATGTAAGACTCTAATGACTCTAATTGTAAACAAATGATTCCCGATAACCCAATTTTAGTGTATATTTCTACTCCATACACAAACTGAGCAAACGCGGTAATAAAAATCAAAATAATGTCAACTTACGGTATATGCGGCTCACGATCCGGTCCAAGAAGCTTACTTCCCTCCCAAAAGCAATCCAATGGCGTTATAATTGCACACGGTATCACAATTTCAAGTATTTGCTCCATAAAATGTTCATCAAAACGCGGACTCGATGGCAATTGACAGAGATCTTTGAGCGTCCACGTCACTTCACCAATAAAAACATCCACGGAAAGTGCCTGCTTGACAACTTTCAAGTGCGCCAGAAGTGCTTGATCATACAATATCGTCGAGTCTTCATCCTTCAGTGTCTGTATTAGAAGTTGATTATTTATTGATGTATCTATGTAGCCGAGATATTTCTCTGTATATGCGAGTTCTTGCTCAAGACTTCCGCCCACTTCCAGCCATAATTGATTTACATTTGAGTGAATGATGACGGATTTTAGGCCGACACAAAATGTGCCGAGTATTAGGGCTGCCATGAAGATTATTATGCCCGCATGCTTGTCAATACTCCGACCAATTTTGAAGAAATGTGATTGGAATAGGTGACGGAGGTAGATGCTTGTACGACGGCCATCGGCTTTGCCCTGTGAATGAAAAGAAGGAAATTGATAATTTAGTAAATTTGATAACATTGTGGGAATATAAATCAGAATCGAAGGTTTTGCAAGATATTTTGTTGTTTTTTAACCTAAACATTTTGAATTCTAACCTTAAAATTAATTAAAAGTTCCAACATAACCACAAATTTTATGAAAACTTGTCAACATAACCTCAAAAATCAAAAAATGTAAATATAACCACAAAATTAATACAATTGCTAAACTAACTTCAAAAACCAAGAAAGTCGTCAACATAACCTCAAAAATTCCTCGATTTTAGAGCCCCTAACCCCAAAATTTTAACAAAAAATTTCTTCAGACACTTCTCAAAACATTTATTTCATAGAAAATCCATCGGATGTAGTAAAAAGACTCCAACAACAACAAAAATACACATTAACATGCATCACAAAAAGCGGAAGTCGATGTAACGATAGGCAAAACTTGAAAGAATTTCAACGCAATTTGAGTGCCTGTCGAGTGGCTCATGTTAAAGAACGAAGATACAAAAAAATGTGATGACAGAGCACAAAATGCATTTTTCATGTCTATATGATACACTTTAATTATTTGGATGAATAGAATGCAGTTGTTGTGGATTGTTGAGCGGATGATCGTGACAAAATTGGGATTTGTTGTGGTTAAAGAATGGTTTTGGGATGCGTGGGAATTGTTTTGAGAGGAAAAGGAGTGAAAATTTGAGATTTTGAGGTTATGTTGAAGAAAATATTAAAATTATGTTCAATTTTTTAAACTAATTTTGAGGTTAGAATTCACAATTTTCATGAATTTTGAGGTTAAAGTTCTAAATTTTTATGAACTTTGAGGTTAGATTCCACAATTTTCATGAACTTTGAGGTTAGAATCCACAACTTTCATGAATTTTAAGGTTAGAATTCACAATTTTAATGAATTTTGAGGTTAGAATTTACAAATTTTAGTAAATTTTGAGGTTAGAATTCCAAATAACTAGGAATTTTGAGGTTAGTATTCACAATTTTAACACATTTTGAGGTTGAAGTTCCAAATTTTTATGAACTTTGAGGTTAGAATTCACAATTTCTATGAATTTTGAGGTTAGTATTCACAATTTTTACAAATTTTGAGGTTGAAATTCCAAATGTTTATGAATTTTGAGGTTAGAATTCATAACTTTCATGAATTTTGAGTTTAGAGTTCCAAATTGCTAGGAATTTTGAGGTTAGAATTCCAAATTTCTAAGAATTTTGAGGTTAAAGTTCCAAATTTCTAATAACTTTGAGGTTAGAATTCACAAATTTCATGAATTGTGTTGAAAGAGTTAAAGTAATTTCTAAAATATTCTTAAATGGTCATTCATTCTCATTCCTAGATGCGTACCTTCCATAAATCATCAACAATTCAACCAAATCTATAAATTAAGTCATCAAAAATTCTCATTATTGAGTCGATTTCATCATAAAAATCCCAAAATTTGCCGCAATTTTCAGTTCCACAAAGACCAGAACGAAAAAGATCAAGAACAATAACAATGAGCCGACACAAAAAAAGACAAAAAAAAAAATCTTCCTTATTTTTTTAATTCTACCTACATCAGAAATCATCATCTTGTCTATTTCTTCATCAATGTCGGCATTTTTCACACGAAACTTTTTTTCTTCTTTTTCTTAATAATGTAAGCAATAATAGGAACATCCAAAACAATTCAATTTACAGACAAATGAAGAAATTTTAGACTCGATTTTAATGATTCGATCCATTTCTCTATTTCTGTCTTTCACAAACTGCTTTACTAGATGATGATGATGTCTTAATTTCAATGGAGTTTATTTTTATAGTTTTTTTGGAAATTTAATAATGGGTTTGAATTAGGCCTACAGTGATGGTGAGGCTATTGTGATGAATTTGGCAGAATTTTCGGGATTTTTTAAAAGAATTTGAACGTTTGATTTTTTTTTGGAATTTTTGAATTCTTATTTCATTTTTTTTTTGGACTTTTCATATTTCTTGAATTTTTTGGATTTTTTTAAAAGATTTTGACAGTTTATAAATTATTATAAATGTTTTTTGACATTTTTAAATTTTTTAATATTTGTTGAATGTTTTGAAAGTTTTTTAGATTTTTTTTAAATTTGTTGCTTGAATTTTTAAAAATTGTTTCATATTTTTTGACAATTTTTAAATTGTTTTAAAGAACTTTTAAATTTTTTTCAAATTTTATAAAATTGTTTGAATTTTTTTGACATTTTTAAATTGCTTGTATTTTTTAATAAGTGTAAAGAATCTTTAAAAATATTTTTGAAAAAAGTTTAAAAATGTGTAAAAAATTTGAAAAGTTTAAAAAGTTCCAAAAAACATTTAAAAATATTTAAAACGTCCAAAAAATCATCTTAATTCTAATTCCCATCCATAAGCGACATTTATGATGATTAGACTCAATCTTCAGTTCCACCATTGATTCCAAAGCGATTAACTGATTCTTCCATCTATTAATGGGCAATTTCTGAATGAATTTTAATGTCTTTTATGGGCGCTTTTTGATTGCTTTCGATTTTAAACATTTATCTTTCGACTCGATCTAATCTAAGCGATTGATCTTTTTTCGTCTTTATTTGGACATAGATTTTTATTGTCGATAATCAAAATGATTCGATTTTATTATGGAAATTTTTAGAGTTTGTAGCTGAGTTGGACTAGATTTTGAGTTCAGATTGAATGAAATATTTTTTTTAAACCCAATTATTCTCAATAATTAATGACTTCTGAACCATTCAAGTCCCAAATATAATCCCCAACTAAAAATCATTATCAAAATCCTTTTAAAAGTTTCAACTGTCACAAATTTTTTTTGCTTCTATTCAATTCCTTTACAAATTAACAAGAACCAAAAAATTTGAAAAAAAAAATCCACAAACAATAGCTCATGAAACTTGACTACACGAAATTCAATAGATTTTGATCCTTTTTTTCGTCTTTTGTTGATTCAATTTTTGTGTAATTTTTAAAAAGATTTTTTTTTTATATTGCGTAGTTTTTAGGATTTTTTTGTACAGTCAGTGCTTTACCTTTCCATTGTATGCCATTCACTTGACGTTTTGAAACGACTAGAAAAGTAGATTTTTTAAGGTTCATTGTTTGATGTAATAAGCTTAACCCTCAGCAGAAACTTCTTAATTTCTGGGTTCTGAATGGAATTTATTGAGATTTTTTGAATTGAGTTTTTTTAAGAAAAATTATATGGAATTAAGGAGGCTTGAATTGATGATATGGATGCATTATTATTATATTTGTGTATAATTGAGGTCCAAGACCAGTTTGGCAGCATAAATTGAAAACTTCAGCAGTTTTTGAGTACAAATCTATCGAAATTAATTAAATGTAGCTACAATTGAGTCATTATTGATTCTTACACCAAAAATGACAGTATAAAAAATAGCTAGAAAGCTAGAACTAATAACAAGTCAACTTTAAGATCATTAGACTAGTTGCACAGCAATCGGAAGCTCTTTTATAATTTTATTTAAGATATTTGTTCAGGTTAGCTCCAAAAACCGGGTTTGGGTCCAAATATCCCGAATAACACAAGTCGTTTAACAGAAAAGAAAACCGGAACTTGTCTAGCGTGACTTTGCCACGATTCTTGACACAAATTGAATTCATCATCATTCTAGAGTTATCCTAGCTCGGTGCCTGATTTCTATTCAATTAACCGGCTTGTGCTATTCGCAAACTTGTCAAAGTTCTCATCAAATTCATCAATTTGTCACGAATTTAAATCATTTTCTAATCAAGAACATTGCGCTTAATCTTTCTTCAAATCCCCTCAACTGCATCACAATCCATTCATTTACATCTTTCAATGTTTATTATTTTTATGTAAATTTCCTTAATTACACCAGCAACGACATTCATCAACTCGTTTTATTGTCGCCAATAAAAATCTTTTCTTTTCTTTATTTACACACTTTTTGTGTTGTTCCTTTCACTTTGACAATCTCTTCTCTATTTATTTATACATTCACACATATTTACATGCTCGAGCATTAAATTGAGCGGAAACAGGAAATTTGCGGCATCATCATAAAAAATTAAATAAAATTCAATAAGAAAAGACAAAGCAAATAAGAAAAAAAAAAAGTGTAAATGTGCATAAAATGATGAAAAAATTGTTTTTAACACTCTTGCGGTTTTATGGGTTTTTAATTCAATTTGAGAGGTTAAATTGAATGGAAGGAGGTGAAGTGTGGAAATTTGAGAGGATTGGTTGCGGTTGTTTGGGGTGCATTGTGTTCTGTGAAGTGTGGACTGAGCTTATTTTGATGGAAATTATTAACAAGAGTTTGAGAATTGTGTAAAGTTTGTTAGAATAGAGAAAAATTGAGAAAAACTGAGCAAAACTAGACAAAGCTGAGCAAAACTTAGCAAAACTTTGCAAAACTAGACAAAACTGAGCAAAACTTAGCAATACTAGACAAAACTGAGCAAAAACGGAAAATAACGGAGCACAACTGAGCAAAACTGAGCGAAACTGAGCAAAAGTAAGCAAAACTTTGCGAAACTTTGCAAAACTGAGCAAATCCAGACAAATTTGAGCAAAACTGAGCACAACTGACCAAAACTGAGCAAATCTGAGCTGAGAAAATGGAAAATAACCAAGCACAACTGAGCAAAAACGGAGCAAATCTGAGCAAAACTGAGCAAATCCAGACAAAATTGAGCAAAACTTAAAGAAACTTAGCAAAACTGAGCAAACCCACACAAAATTGAGCCAATTGATCCAGATAATCAACAAATTTGACTTTTCAGCTTCCCATCTGCCTCTAAATTCACAAACGTCCTTAACAATCCAATAAACAGCATTCAAAATTCACTAAAACTAATTGCTCATCCAAATCTGCAAACCCATTTAACTGTAAACCTCAAAAACCATTAAAAATTATTCCTCAAATTAAACAAAAACAGCACAAAAAAAAATCAAATAATAAACTTCAATTCCAGTAGCTGCACCAAGCATCAACAATAAAAGTATCAAATTATCGCATCGTCCATAAAAAAAATGAGCGAAGAGCAGCAACGACAGCATGTGCAAAATGTAAACAAAAAAGGCGATCTCTTAAGCGACAAAATGTCATTCAAACTTCTTCTTGACTCGATTCTCTCAAAATAAATAAAAAAAAAAAAAAACAAATTTTGTGTTTACAAAAGAGAAACTTTAGACGACGGGCTACTGTGTGCTTTACGTATGACTAGAGTGACATGAAATTTTTGTCATAAAAACATAAAATAAGAAGACAATTTGTTGAGTTTCGCGCTCAATGCTTTCAGCTACTGGATTTAAGATTGGATTTATATAATTTTTTTTGCATCTTTTCTTGTTGATTTGTTGTCTTTTTCTAGTTATGGTGGATTGTTGAGTTTTGGGAGAGTGAGTTTTGGTACGGAAGAGTCTGAGTTGATGTTTGGAGATGATTCGAGAGAATTGTGGATGCTGAGAATGTTCTTAAGTGTTCTGGGTGGCACTGGAGTTTTTGCAAGCTAGACTGTGCGGTTTTTATTGTATTGAACGACTTTTAAGACTTTAAGGCAGACCTGGAGTTTTTTATATGCTCCCAACACGTTTCTAGGAAAGCTTAACATAATCTAATGGTTAAAAATTAAGCAATTTGGAGTGAAATTTGAGCTTGGAGCTTGTTGAAAGCAACTTGGAGGTTAAGACTCCAAAATTTAAGCTTTAGAAGCTATTTTGAGGTTAAGATATCAAATTTTGAGGTTATGAATAAACGCTGATGTTAGAATGTCTAATTTTGAAGTAAAGATAATCAGCATGTTTCACTAAAGTCGATTATCCTCGATTTCGGATTATACACTTCAGTTTTTCGGAAATATCTCCAGACGCTTAAGGTTATTAAGAGATCTAATGTGTGAACTCATTAAAGTACTTTGCTACTTAAATTAACATATACTAAGAATTTTATATCTTCATTAGTTTGAGAATTAAAGCAAAACTTGAAGTTAATCTTCTAGATTTGGCTAGAAAATTGAATATTTATTACTTCTTAATGAAAAGTAAAAGTTTAAAGTTTACAGAAATTTCAGGCATACTTCACTCTTTTATAATCCAAAATTAGAAATACCACACCTCCAATAAAGTTTAAGATATTTACAAAAAACTGAAATGGATAATCCGAAATCGAGGATAATCCTCTTTAGTGAAACAGGCCGAATAAGTTTTGAGGTTAGGATACCAATTTTTGAGGATATGAATTGAATTTGAGGTTAGAATTCCAAATTTTGAGGTTATGAATAATCATTTAGGTTAGAATGTCAAATTTTGAAGTAAGGAAACTAAGTTTTGAGGTTACGACACCAGTTATTGAGGTTTTGAAGTAGATTTGAGGTTATCATGCCAAATTTTGAGGTTATCATGCAAAATTTTGAGGTTTTGGAGCAATTTTAAGTTTAGAATGCCTAATTTTGAGGTTATGAAGCACGTTTTAGGTTAGAATACCAAATTTTAAGGTCAGAACACTTATCTTTTGTGGTTTTGAAGTTAATTTGAGGTTAGATTTGCAAGTTTTTAAGCTTTAAATTTTAATTTTATCATCCGAATCTCAAAACTTTAGTTCTAAGATAGCTAGCATTTTTCAAACTCTTTACCGTACTGTATCATTTCCAATGAGAGTCTTAACTCTTCTCTCTCAAATAGCCCCAATTCTCTCTCATTCTCAATATCCAACTGCACCTAATCATTCTACACACAAAGCAAAAAATCAGAGAGCCTCAAATAATAACTTTAAATATTTAACAATGCCTGATCAACCAGAGCTTAGCAAGCAATAAGAAAAAAATTTCAAATGAGTGGCGAGCAGGAATGCAGATAAATATTTGTCGAATTGATTTTTTTTTGTGTTCAACTTACGACACACACAAAAAAAAAGTTAAAAATGATAAATAATAATTTGTTTTCAAGTTCAACGAGTTGTAAATTGAAATTTTCTGTTATTTGAATGGATTTGAGTTTGACCTACAAGGGATAAGACGTTAGGTATGAAAAGAGTGAGAAATGATTTTGAATAGAAAGAGAAAATGAGAATTGAAAGAAAAAGTCAAGGAAAGTTTGAGATTTATTAAATGTTTGACGAAATGTGAAGGATTGTGGAGTTAAATATTGAATAAGTCATGCACACAAAGTTTGTCAATTTTTTGAGGAATATAACCTCAAAATTTGGCAATATAACCTCAAAACTACGCAAAATAACCTCTAAATTTGACAACATAACCCCAAAATTTGACAAAAAAAACCTCAAAACTACGTAAAATTACTTCAAATTTTGACAACATAACCTCAAAATATTCTACAAAACCAGCCGTCTAACCATCATACAGGTGGTACCAAAACTGAATTCCCTCAAAACGACTTAATAAAAACCCCAAAGAAATCAATAATTATATTCTTCATCCAAATGATTAATGTTTCTATTCCTCTAAGCCATCCAAAAAAGATCCTCTAAATCGAAAATATTATTTTGTTCCTCTTTCAAATGCACACACAACAAATAAGAGTCCAAAAATAAAGGAAAAGCAAAGAACTGCAAAAGAAGATAAATCCGACAGATGTTTTTTCAGTGAAAAATAAAGTCGATCAACACACAAAAAAAAACGACTGCTTTTTTTGGCATAAATGTGTATGAAATATGTGCATTGTAAAGTGCAGACAGAAGAGAAATATGTTTTGTTGTCTTTTTTGGGTTCAAAATATTAAACGATGCAAGGAAAATAAGGGAAAGATATTAATGAGTTGAGATGAGTCTGGATGGATGGTCGTCTGGCTGAAATATTTTGGATTATTTTGAGGTTAGATTGATAAATTTAGAGATACATTTGAATATTTTTGAGGTAACAATGTCTACATTTGAGGTTATGTTCCCAAATTTCGAGGTTATGATGACTAATTTGAGGCTATGTTGCGCAATTTTGAGGTTTTGTTGCTGTATTTTGAGGTTATGTTGCTGTGCTTTGAGGTTAGCTTGACAATTTTGAGGCCATGTTCCCAAATTTTTGGGGTTATGTTGCGCAATTTTGAAGTTATGTTGCCCAATTTTGAGGTTAAACGGCCTAATTTCTTTGTTATGTACCGAAATTTCAGACCTAAGTTGTAATCTTTGAGGTTAGCTTGTCAATTGTGAGGTTATGTTTCCGAATTTCGAGGTTATGATGACTAATGTTAAGGTTATGTTGCCTAATTATGATGTTGTGCTTTTAATTTATCAGTAACGGATAACAACCCCACTTTCCTCAACTTTTTTGATAAAAACATCAAAAGTTTCCCTTTTATTATTCAAAATCTTCCACGACTCCTATCGAATCTGTCGTCTCCTTCCCCCATTACCACAAACAGTCTCGAAAAACCACTCTTTTCATCTTAAAAATGACTATCAATAAAAATATAAATGAGTCTCATTAGCACAATAGACTAAACATCATTAAAATAACATTTTAATTTTCTCTTCTGTGTTTTGACCACCGCAGCAGCACGGCAGCAACAGCAATTTTATTTGCATACAGCAATTGGAGCGCTACAAAATTGTGTATAATGTCTTAATTCTCCGTCGTTGCTTTTTGTCTTCCTCCAATTTCTCAATCTACACCCGTCTCTATGTAGATGATTGTACCGTAGTGCCTTAATGCTGTGCAGTCGGTCATTTTTTGAGACCCCGCAAGGCAAACAACAACAACAATAGAGGCCGGAATGAATGATCACGGTGGCGGCAGTGAGGTAGAGTGAAATAATAAAGACGAGAGAGAGAAAAAGGGAAAAAGTTAATGAAGATATTTTGAAAAAAATATTAAAAAAAACTGCGGTCGGTCGGATTTTGTGTGTATGTGCATGCTTAAAAAAAACTTTAAAGTCAGAGCCGAAATTAGAGAAATGAATGTAGACAGCCGCATCGGATGGGAATTAATGATGATGATTGAGATGTTTATAGAAATTTCGGAAGGTAATTAAGATGATTAGGCAAAGGAGAATTGAGGAGATAATTTGATAGACTTTTGGCAAAATTGAAGCAATTTTTGGTAGTTTTTTAGGAATATAAAGAGTAAATAGAGACAATTGAGGATGATTTTTGGAAATTTTGCTTTCAAAATGCTGATTGGATGTCTAAAACAATTATTTTTGGCATTTCTAATCTTCGAAAAGAGTCTCTGCATCATTACGTCAATATTAATCTCTAACCTCAAATTTGATTCCAAACCTCAAAGATGCTTCATAGCCTCAAAGTTGATTCCTAACCTCAAAGTTGATTCATAACCTCAAAAATGATTCTTAACCTCAAAGTTGATTCCTAACCTCTAAAGTTGATTCCTAACCTCAGAGTTGAATCCTAACCTCAAAATTGATTCCTAACCTCAAAGTTGATTCCTAACCTCAAAGTTGATTCCTAACTTCAAAGTTGATTCCTAACCTCAAAGTTGATTCCCAAAATCAAAGTTGATTCCCAACCTCAAAGTTGATTCCTAACCTCAAAGTTGATTCCTAACCTCAAAATTGATTCTTAACCTCAAAGTTGATTTCCAACCTCAAAGTTGATTCCTTACCTCAAAGTTGATTCCTAACCTCAAAATTGATTCCTAACCTCAAAGTTAATTCCTAACCTCAAAGTTGATTCCTAACCTCAAAGTTGATTCCTAACCTCAAAGTTGATTCCTAACCTCAAAGTTGGATCCTAACCTCAAAGTTGAATCTTAACCTCAAAATGGAGGAGTTGAAGTATCAAAATCAATCAAACCCCCTCAACTCTCTCCACTGATTCACAAATCCACTTCCCATCAGCCATCAAAAAGAAATTCCACAATTTACCGCTCACTTTTGCCACGAAATGGAATCTCACAACTATTTTCTCATTTCATTTTTTTTTTATCCAGCAATCTATCAATTCATATTTTTTCTATAACTAAACTCATTTTTTATATCCAATAATGTTTCCTCATGTATTGTGCTAGCCTAGCGTGCCTGTTTGCTCGCCTCATTTGGTCTGTGTCTTCATTTGGAGCTTTCTGTGCTATTGTGAAGGCAAACACCAAAAATGGAAAGAAGACAATAATTTCTTAATAGAGAAATTACAGCAGAAATGAAGAGATTTTCTCAAATTCTTCATTTTTTATGAGCTGTTTGTGCCTTTATTTTGTTGTTGGTGTTTTTGTTCGAGATGTGATTTTGGATGGGCAAAATTATGGAAATTGAGAAGTTTCTGGATGATTCGAGAGCTTTTGAGGTTAGGAATTTGAGAATTTAAGGTTCGGACTAATTTTGGGGTAAGAATTAAGACGATTTTGATGTTATGAATGAGTTTTGAGGTTAGGATTGAGCTTTGAGGTTAGGATTGAATTTTGAGGTTAGGATTGCGTTTTGAGGTTAGGTTTAAATTTTGAGGTTAGGATTGATTTTTGAGGTTAGGATTGAGCTATAAGGTTAGGATTGAGCTATAAGGTTAGGATTGAGCTTTGAGGTTAGGATTGAGCTATGAGGTTAGGATTGAGTTTTGAGGTTAGGATTGAGTTTTGAGGTTAGGATTGAGCTTTGAGGTTAGGATTTAGCTTTGAGGTTAGGATTGAGTTTTGAGGTTAGGATTGAGCTTTGAGGTTAGGATTGAGTTTTGAGGTTAGGATTGAGCTTTGAGGTTAGGATTGAGTTTTGAGGTTAGGATTGAGTTCTGAGGTTAGGATTGAGTTTTGAGGTTAGGATTGAGTTTTGAGGTTAGGATTGAGTTTTGAGGATTGAGTTAAAATCTTTTTAAGGTAAGGATCCAAACAACTTTGAGTTTCTCCCATACTCATCCCACACCGCCCATCTCTCTCCACAACTTCTTATTCATTTCGCTTCACTCTTTCTTTTTTTTCTCTGTTTTGCCTGCTGACTAACTTACAACTTTATGCTTGCTGAAGAAGAAGAAGTTGAAAAAGATATAACGAAGATTGAGACATTAAAGCGGAATTGAATACTACAGTGTGTGGTATGAAATAACAGAAAAAGAGCAACAAAAATAAGAACGGTGATATTATAGGTAGATATGGGCAGGTGGGGTGTGATTTGGATGGTTTTGGGTGAGGTTTGAAGGAGTTGAAGGGGTATTTTTAAAATGCTGAGGATTGTTAAATGGGGCCAGGTTTGTTTTATTTCAAAGCTTATTGAATTTCGGTTATGAGCTTGATTATAATATAAAGCATGACTCCCTAGCTTCTAAAGCTGACCTAGCTCCAATGACAGCAGCCAAATCCCAGTTAAACCACCCAACAACCCGTCAAACTCAAAACAATCTCAAAATTGAATGAATCTTCAAAATTATTTATTAATCAACCGTAAAATCATCAATTTTGCCCACCTTTGACAGAAGATTTTTAATATTTTAAATAATCATACAAAGTGATACAACTTAATCAGATTTTAAGCAATATTTCTTAGTGAATAATGATGAAGATGTGCTTTTTTGGATGGAATTTCTTAAAGCTACTCTGTATCATGTATTAAGTATGCGTGTCAGAAGACAGTTCTATGGAAAAAGATGATGTTTTGGGAGGGTTGAGGTTAGTCTTAGTAGGTTCTGGGAGGGCAGGGATAGGTATGGATGCGTAGTTGTGATACCAGTGCAATAATGACCATCAAAGGAATCAAACTCGATAGATTCCAAGACGACAAACTAAAGATCCGATCAGAAAGTCCTTATTTGGTCTCTAAAGACTCAACGTCTTGAATTTAAATGCAAAACAACTCAAAATCTTGGCACCAGACCCACTCCAATAACTCATTCAACACAAAATGCAAATCTTCGTCTACAAATCACCAATTTCTACTCAATTACTATTCATATCCACAACCGCACTTAAAATCATCAATGAAAATGCACCGCAAGCTTCATTTCTTATGCAGCATAATTTGAATTACGTGCATACAATCATGCATGCATTTATTATTGCTTAATATTTGCATTACACCTGCAATTTTTATCTTCTTTAATTACTTCATACACATCTTAAAAGTCCATCATAATGTTGATTACATCAGAAACAATAAAAACAAAGATCGTCATTGTCACGAGATGCACTGTGGATCGAAAATATATAGCCACAAATACATGCACAGCTATAACTTCATTCAAATTTAATGGAAGTTTTTTTTTTATTTTTGAAAATTGTGCCACACACATTTGATAATAATAGCATAGATTTTAACAAATACAATCAAAGTTCTTCACTAATACAACGATAGACTCTTCCCGTTCGTTGGAAATTGGATCTACCGCACACACAAGTCGAGTTGGGTCTCGATTTCTTCTTATGTATCCATTCTTCATCCGCATCGCATCATAAACTTCTTATACTTCTCTTCTCTCTCTCGCTGTACGTTTTCTGCTTGCTTTTTTTTTTGAAGGAAGATGATGAAAAAGAAGAAGAGATTGACGAGTTGAGAAGACATTGGATTCTTGATGCGGATAACGGAAGTGCACTTTGTGTATATTCTTTTCTTGAAGGTTGTCTTTCTAGAATGGTCTAATTAGAATAGCTTGTGATGGGATGAGGAGATAAGAAATAGGATCTAATGGGATTTATATATGGTTACTTCCTTTTTTCCGAGATGATCGAATATTTGTCGAGACGACTAAGCTTTTAATCAGAATATCTTGGTTCAAGTGATGATCAAGCTTTATAAATTTGAAAACATGCTCAAAAAAAACACAAAATTTCTAGAATTTTAAAAATCCAAGATGGCGTATTTTTTTCTCACTTCGAAAAGTTTTTTGAGGATGTTTCGCTACTAAAAGCGAATCTCGACCTGGTTTTTAAATTATATTATAGAAAAAAGTAGCAAGAGCAATTCAAACTCCATTCATACCTCAAAACATCATTATAACCTCAAAAAAAATTATTTTAATATGAAAAATTCCTCAAAAAATCCCAAAAAGCCACCAAAAACCAACACTTGTTCTCCATAAAAACCTGCTATATATTTTCGTAGTAAAAATAAAAACAGCAATAATAACAAGAAGAAAACAAGCAGTTCCCTTCTTTGAATCATCTCCATACACACAATTCTTCTTCTTCTTCTTCTTCTTCTTCTCCATCCATACTTGTTGCTGATCATCATCATCGTCATCAGATTCTTATACACATATTTTTTTTCAGGTAGAAGATTTTTTTTTTCATGAACATCACAAAAAAATGTGCTCGGGTATTCGAGAAAAAAAAAATGTTTAAGAAAGAGAATCCAAAGGGAGCCCTTTTTATGGCCAGCACAGCAGGTCAATTTTTATTTTTATTATTTTATGCCTTCTTCAATGATGATGACTTTATTTTCCACATCTACTCTTTATGCTGCTTCTCTTCCAAAACGATATTTTTTTTTTCAATTTTTATTTCTTCATTTGTTCCTCTTGTATAATAACTTTATTTATGCAGGCCTTCCCTGCTGGTAGTTGTGAAAGGGTGCTGCAGTTGTGTTGGTGGGAGATGCATCTACTCTTTTTTTTTCTCTTCTTTGGATTATTTATGATGCATGCATGCATTTTTGTCATTTTTCGAATAAACATATTTATTTGTTATATTTTTAAGAGAATTATTTTGGAAAGATTCTTTGTGAATTTTGTTGAATTCGATGGTTTTAATTTGGATGAAGCTGATGGTAAGATTCTTTTGAATTAAGAACAAAAATGAATGAAATGACCTAATCACGATTTCTGAGATCACTTTTTCGTGGTTCTTGTTTCTTGAACCAAAGCCAAGATTCAAGAACCAAAAACCAAAAACAAAATTTAAGAACCAAAAATTAAGATTCAAGAACCAAAACCATGAATCAAGAACCAAGAAGAACCAAGAACCAAGAACCATAAACCAAGAACCAAGAACCAAGAACCAAGAACCAAGAACCAAGAACCAAGAACCAAGAACCATAAACCAAGAACCAAAGTCAAGATTCAAGAACCAAGAACCAAAAATTAAGATTTAAGAAACGAAAACCATGAATCAAGAACCAAGAACCAAGAACCATAAACCAAGAACCAAGAACCAAGAACCAAGAACCAAGAACCAAGAACCAAGAAATAAGAACCAAGAACCAAGAACCAAGAAGCAAGAACTAAGAACCAAGAACCAAGAAGCAAGAACTAAGACCTAAGAACCAACTTCTCTGGTTCACCCAAAATCAATCTCAAACCATCCAACATTCATCGTTTAAAGTAGAACAACCTCAATCATCACCATATATTCACCTCCATTCCCATCATAAAAATTATCTCAATCCATCCACTTATTCCAAAAAAAAATCTTCATGTTATTCAAAAGTATTTAAATCCACACATCGAACCTCACCCATCCACAAAACCTCCAAAAACAGCACATATTACATTACATTTAATCTACAGGAAGCAACACCTCATCAGCTCATCTCACAAATCAGTCAAAATGACGTTAAATTCGTAGGCGAAAAAGTCCTCGCCTCATATTCAGTTCTCTATAATCCCATAAGCACAACACGAGGAATTAGTTGGATTTATGATGCGATTAGATTTCAAATTTAAAATGTCACATAGATCACATTAGGAATAAATTGAATAAGACGAAGAATTTATTGAGGCTCAGTGGTGGAGATGAATGGAGAGGCTTGTTTATGGAAGTTATGTGCGTACAATTGGGGTTTGGTTGTGTAGAGTGACCATAATGTTAGATAAAGTCATAATATTTTAGATAAATGAAAGAGAAACTTGGTTAGCTTGAAGTTGGAGGGTGTGAGGAGGTAAATTAATCACTTTGGCGATAAAGAAACATTTTTAAGCTTATATTGGAGATCTACAATAGTTGAGCATGCTTAATCCAGCTAAATAATCCTCAAAACCGAAGAAATGCGTTTTATACACTCACTCAAGTGCCTTTCATACTTGACACTTTTACAAATAGAAACAAAAAAATACATTGAATCGGATTTCAGCTTTGCCCATCCCAAAAAAAAAATCTTTATACTTTTATTTATTTCAACATCTTTTTAATTCAAAAAACACTTTTTTTTCTTCTATTTTTTAGAGTCCTCACGAAATAAATAAAGAAATGAGAGAACGAAATTATGAAATACACGAGAAAATAAAGTGAGAGAATTTGACACATCTGAAAATGTTTTATGATGTCTTAAAAATTTATTTTGTCACATTTTTAACGTTACTTCTTGTAGATTTAATGTTGTATTTTTTGTAGTGGGATTTTATTTATGTTTGTTATTTTGACTACTTTGTTGGTTTCTGGGGGGTCGAGGACGATGATTTGTGAAAAGTGATGTAAATTAAAGCAAACTTTGTAGTTTAGGACGTAAAATTGAAACTGATAACGAGAAAAAATTGTTATTTTAATGCAATCAAAAAAAACTTAATTTCAAGATGACTGAATTTTTTTCTCCACCTCGAAAAGTATTTTTGAGATTTCTCGGGATAGGAATTGAATTTTAATACAATTTATGAAGCAGTGGATAGAAAAAAGTTGCAAAGATTGAATAAAATACTATTTTTACTAGAAAACTAGTGATCGTCCCCGTCAAGTATGACAAAGTCGTTTATGATGTCCGCCATTTTGATTTTTTTTGGTGAAATTTAATCGATTTTTACCGGCTTTTTTGAATTATTTCTGAATTATAATCAAATTGAGAAGTTGATTATTTTGTTGATCCTGTAAACTCAATATAACCACAACATGTCACCTAAATCAAGCTGTATAAGCCTCATTACCATTCAAAACTGCACCCAATCCTCACACCCTCAACCATTAAATCACAATCAAGATTTACCCAATTTTTAACAAAATAAATATCTCAATAAATCCCCATCAAAAAATAAAGTCTTCATTCATCTCGTCACATTACATCAGCATCATTCACAAAACAAAATAAAGTCAACAGAAAAAAAAATTCACGGAGGTAAACAGACAAAAAAGAGATCCAACTGTACACATTATAAAATTGACATCAAATTCTCATCAACATTCATTAAAACAGATTTTATTTATGCATTTTGAATAAGTCTTTTTTTTGCGCGCCCAACCTCGATTTTTTTTTAAAAAAAAAAGTCATTTCATCATTTTAAAATATTTTGCTGAATGAAAGTCGATTCAAAAGAGGAGAAAAAAATTTATTAAGACCATAAAAAAGCGATGGACAAGGTAAAAATGATGATTTTAATGTCTCAATCGCGAGAGTCTTTGCCGCTCTCCAAAAAAAAATTATATTCAATTTCTAATTAAAAAGATCTTCAAAAGCGATCTGCATGATGATTATTATAGTATTTTGCCCCAGACATTATCTATACGTGAGTGAGTGTGTGTCTACGTGTGTGTAACAAGAAAAATAAGATAATAAACGCACAAATGAAGATTGTCGGCGTCGGCAGCAGCCTGAAGAGCATCAAACATCAATTTGCGATGCGATCGTTAATATCTTAATTATACTTTAACAATTTTTATTCCATCGTTATCTGGTTTTGTAGAGGATGTGAGTGGCTATTGAAGAGGGGGTTTGGGTTGTGTGGCTTAAGCGTTGTTCATAGACAGTTCAGGAGAGTTTTGGATAGTTTTTAGGAACTTTGGAGAAGGAACCCACCGTTGGTTGTGATCCCTAACCTCAACCACACCCCTTAGCTTCGTTATTGGATAGAATCAACTATAAATGACTTGTAAGGATGCTCCTGGAGGACATTGAGTATAATTTAGTGTTAAATGAGTACCAAAACTGAATATGGAAGTTTGAGGTTATGTCAAAATAGGGTCCAACAGAGATGCACACACCTTAGTACGAGCAATACAGTTAGAATTCCAAAACAACAGCTTCTGTATTCGATTTTATGTTCCTTATTGCAAGAATGTGACACACATTTGCTCATTAACTGTATCTGTCGTAAAACATTACTCAAATCGGCTTAAGTCTATACATTCCAACGAAAATCAGCCACAGTTGCTTACAATACTCTATAAACTTGCCAATAAGCCCCTTCAATCACCCCAGTTTGCCCTTCATCTCTACAACAATCTCATTTAATCAATCCCACTCAGCACATTAATTAACTTAATTTAAATTAAATTAAACCAAATTAATTACAGCCTCAAATGCGCCATTGATTCCTTGTGTGTGGATTTATGTTTTTAGAAAGCAATTTTCGGATCATTAAAATTTAAACGCACACAAATTTGATTTGATTTTTTGTCGGAATTGAAAAGTAGAAGAAAAAAAAATTGGAGCTGAAAAGCAAGCAAAAAAATAAGGCATTCAAAGGAAGGGGAAATTATTGCGTCATTAAAACAAATTGTGGCTGGCGCTTAAATTCTCCGGCATTAAGTCGATATCCTCTCTCTGTCTCATGATCTCTCCCTCTCACTCGCTCATCGCTGCCTCATTTTTTTTTTAATAATGAATATTTTTTTTTTGTTTTTATTATTTTACCACACAACAGCTACGAACGACGACGACTATACGAGTTCTGATGCTGATTGCGGAAATTTTTTTCTTCTCTTCTCTTTTAGACATTCGATTGAAACGGCTCATGGGTGGTCCAACTGAACGAATGTTGAAGTTTTTTTTCTTACTTTTTAGTTGTTTTTTTTTCTTTTTCATTTCTTGTGAGTCGTTTTGGTAGATTTTTGCATGTTTGCTGTCTGTCAAAGGACACATAGTTCTTTTGAGGGGGGTTGGGGGGGTTTGTGCAGGTTTTGAGAGTTGAGAAAGGTGTCAAGAGGTGCCACTAGTGATTTTCTCAAGTTTTGAGGTTAAAATTTTAATTTTCGCTTATTTTGAGGTAAGAATCTCAAATTTCTCAAGTGTTGGGGTTAGAACCTGAATTTTCCAAATTTTTGAGGTTAGAATCTCAATTTTATCTCGTTTTGAGGTTAGAATCTCAACTTTCTCAATTTTTGAGGTTAGAAAATCAAATTTCACTCAATTTTGAGGTTAGAATCTCAATTTTCTCACGTTTTGAGGTTAGAATCTTATAATTCCCACGTTTTGAGGTTAGAATCTTATAATTCTCACGTTTTGATGTTAGATTCTCAATTTTCTCAATTTTAAAGGTTTGAAAATCAAATTTTACCTAATTTTGAGGTTACAATCCAAACTTTTGAGGTTAAGTTCTCCTCATTAAAAAATCCAATTAACATTTCAGTACCAATTTCCAATTAAAATGCATTTCTCTACACATATTTTAATGATTTTTATGAATTCATACCGATCAGTTGACTATAAATTAGTAAGAAAAAGTCTGCTTGCAGCAAAAAAACAGCTAATGCGACTTTTAAGTGCCTCTAAATTGTAATTAATGAACATAAAATGCAGATGATGACTTTAATATTGACAATAAAATATTATCAAAATTATTAAGAATCTAAATTATGACATTCAAGGGGGTACAGCATCAGCAGAGGTACAAAATCTCAGAATTCATCCAGCCAAAAAATTAGCAAATTCATAAATTTTATGTACCCATAAATCTCCAGCAGCTCAAGCCATCAAAACAAATATTTTTTCCTCGTCTCGAGAACAAAAGAAAGGAACAAAAAAATTTTTGTCTATAAACATTATAAAATGAAGTAAAACTGACTGCTTGGCAATCTCAGTCCTTCCAGAAAGTCATAAATCACATGAATGTCGACGTGAAGGGATGCTTTGAGTGAATTATTGGAAAAAATAGTCATCAATGGTGTCCTTCAAAGTGGGTAATTGGTTTAGGATGAAATATGTGTCATATGGTGTGTGACATGGACGTGGGGATGCATTAAGTTTTGAGTTTTGTGTGCATTTTGAAGTTTTGTTTGGAATGAAATTGAATTTAAATTTAAAATATGGGGTTTTGAAGTTTATTCTAACCTCAAAAACAGCTTAATGTGAAATTTCAACCTCAAATGATTACAAAATTGACATTATAACCTTAAAACTAGGTAGAATTTGATTTTCTAATCTCAAATAGTGATAAAATTAAAATTGTCACCTTAAAACTTGAGAAAATTGAGATTCTAACCTCAAAACTTGAGAAAATTGAGATTCTAACCTCAAAACTTGAGAAAATGAAGATTCTAACCTCAAAATTAGCAAAAAATTGACCTTTATAATTCAAATTTTAATAAAATTGAGATTCTACTCAAAAATTCAACTCAAAGTTTGTAAAAATTTAAGTTCATAACCTCAAAATTTTCAATTTTTTTACATTTTTCAAATAAAATTTCTCGCAAAATAATTTTAAAAACTTCGAATAAAAACTCACCTTCTCAATTTGATCCAGCGCTAGTGCAGCATCAAACCAACTCGTCCTTATGTATAAGTCTGAATATAATTTTTCATCTTCCACTGACGCTTCCGGATGCGGCTCCGGCACTCGAGGTATCGGGTCATTTATTGGTAAACCCATTTTTTAATTCACTTAATTTTTTTTTATTTTTAAAATTATAAAAAATATTTTTGCTTATTTTTTGAGTATTTTTTAAAACAATTTTATAAATTCACTTTGAACTGTTGTTTTAGTTAATTTTAAATTAATGATGATGAGTTGTGTCAAGATGAATTGTTGTGATGATTTTATCCATTTATGATGAATTGCTAAGCGAATTCTTTACATTTTTGAATGAAAGAAGGTCTGAAATGAAACAAAAAGAAAGAAAATTGTAGAAATGAGTGTTAATTTTTTTGTTTGAGGTTAAGTAAGGTTTTGGGGGTTAATCTGCTATTTTTATGGAATTTAAGATAGAGTCTGACTCATGTTGAGTGTCCATTAGCTCTAGAGCTCTATTTTAAACGCAATTTCAAGGCCTTTTAAGTTTGAATCTCTAATTTCTACCAACAATTCCACAAAATTGACCATAAAATGCTCATAAAACCAATCAAATCCCTTTAAAAAAACCCTCAAAACCTTCCAAAAACTCCTCGAAGGCCACTCAACCTCCATTAAACCTCCAAGCCCATCCAAGAAATTTCCTGAAAATTCTCTCAACTTCTACGCACTTTTTTCAGTGGTAAACAAAATTCCTCGACGAAAAGAAAACGAAAAAAAAAATTTCTTCGAACCGAAAAAAAAGAATAAAATAAAATTTCTTGAAAAAAAAAAGTCTTCAGATCGACCGAAGGCAAGGCAAAAACAGAGAGTAACAAAATATAAATTGAGAAGAAAAAAAACACAACATTGAAACAGCCGTTCAAGAAATTGAATCGGTTACGGTCACTGGCACTGGTTTTCTTCTCGAGATCTTTTCTTTCTGCCTCGTTTTCGTTTCTTTTTTTTTTGTCTTCTTTTTTCCTCTGACTCGCTTTAATGTCTTAATTTTTTTTTTCTTCTGTCTTCTCTTGCTCTTCTCTTCTTATGGATGCTGATGATGATGTTGTTGCTTCTGCCTTCTTCTATTACTACATCGATCGAACATTTTCATTTCTTTTGAGTATTATTATTGTTATTTGGGAGTTTGTTTTGATGACTAAATTAAGTCTGAGAGTTGGATTCTCGTTTTGTTTGAAGTTTTGGATCTTTTTTGGGAGTTTAGGGTTCTTTTAAGGGAGATTCTTTGTTTGGGATAGAAGCTTATATAATCAGAATCTAGTAAAACATTAAAGATTTAAAGCAATGAACATAAATTGGTAAAAGAAAACTAAGAATGGAAGGATGAGCTAGTTTCTCAGTTCAATAATTATAAAGAAGATGGATTAGAGCAATGATAGAGTCGATTAAGGTTCTTAAACCTTTAAAAGGGTTTCTTCATTCTTAAACTTCTTCTTAAAATTCGTCACTAAAGATTTGGAACGGATTTGGTGTTTTCACTTTTGATTTTCTGAGTTCCATAAAAAAAGTACATTTTTAAACTTTAAGTGTACTAATCTAGTACACACATATACTAAATTAGTACTCTCGCCTACTAGATTAGTACATTTGCTTATTAATTTAGTAAACTTGCCTACTGAATTAGTAAACTTGACTACTAAATTAGTAAACTTGACTACTAAATTTGTAAACTTGTCTACTGAATTAGTAAGCTTGACTACTAAATTAGTACTCTTGTCTCCTAACTAAAGTAAGAACTGAATTTCTCTTATTTAAATGCAACTCACGATTTAATTTGAAATTTAGATATTTTTCAAACATTTTTTATTCAGAGAAAATTTAATTATTTCAAAAAAATCTTAAATACTCCAAAAATAATAATTTTATCTTTTTGAAAAATGTATTTTTTTACATTTTTAAAAAATAATCCAGCAAATTGTAAAAATTCGTCAATTTAAAACTTATTTTGTTTTAAAAAATTTTATTAATTTTGATTATTTTTTTTTATCTTTTTAACATTTTTGAATAATTCTTAAAAAAAAATACTTACATTTTTGTTTATATCCTTTAAAATTCAGTCTGTTTCTTTCTCCTAATTTAAGTTAAAATCTTGCGATGCACTTTAATTTTAAATATTTAAAACAAATATAAATTTTCAAATTTTTTCACTTTTTTTAAATTTTTTAAAAAAAATTATTTTTGTTTTGTTTTTAAATTTTTAAATAAATTCTTTAAAATCTGTTCAGTAAGTTCTTTAATAATTCTTCCTTCTTTCTTATTCTACAATATTCTTTCTCGACTTCCTTCTCGAACTATTTGCTCATTATTTATGCTAGAAATTCATTCACGACATGAAAAATTCTTTTCGCATTCCATTCGATTTTGCAGATTTTTTTCTACTTTTTCACTATTTTTTCAATTTTTTTTTATAAAATCAAAATTAATTTTTTTAAATATTTTTTCAAGTTTTTATTTGAAAATTTCACTTTGACAGTCTCCAAAAATCTCAAAACTTTTCATTTCGTTTTCAAAACACGAGAAAAAATGTCTCAATACACAAAAAAAGTCGACGGAGAACAAAAAAAAATATTTTTTCTCTCACAACAATTTTTTTTAAAAAACTTCACTGATGTTTGAATTTTTATATAATTTCCACAATTTTCCTCCGAATTTTCCAAATCTTTATCCACAATTGTTAAATATAAAAATTTCACTTTAACTTTACAGAATTTTTATTTAAAATTTTCCACAAATTTACGCTTAAATTTCACAAATAAATTCCATAATTGAGAATTTTTGTGCTCATTTTTTTCTTCATCACTCGCGCAGCGCGTTTGTTATATCATTTATGTGTCTGAATTGTTTGAATGTCTCACATAAAATGAAACTCGCACTCGATCGGTTTGTGCTGCTCTGAAAAATATTTTTCTGTCTGTAAAAGATTCTCTCTGATTTTTATTTTTTGATGTTTTACTCTCGCTGGATCTTTTCTCTCCGATTTCCATTCACAAATTGGCCATCTCTCAAATGATCGTGTGCGGCCTGACTCGATTTAGGATGGTATGGATGTTGATTGAGAAGATTTTGGCCGAATATTTGGGACTTTTTCTTTACTTTATGATTTTTTTACAATTTTGGACTAGATTTTTAATTTTAGTACTAGATTTTTTTATTCTATGTACTAGATTTCAGATCTAAAGTACTAGATTTGCTAGCAAATTGACCAGATTGTTTTAATGATGGACTAAATGTACCAGATTCATTGACTGAAGTACTTGATGTCCTAGATTCTTTGACTGGAGATGTGCCAGATTTATTAAGTAGGGTGCTAGATGTACTAGATTCAGTTACGGAAACACCAGATGTAGTAGATTCATTTATTAAAGTACTAGATATAATAGCTTCTTGGACGGAGACACTAGATGCACTATATTTATTGACTGAAGTACTAGATGTAGTAGATTCTTGAACAGAGGCAATAGATGTACTAGATTCTTGAACAGAGACAATAGATGTACTAGATTTATCGAATGAAGCATTATTTGTACTAGATTTTTTGACCAAAATATTACATCTTCCACAAATGTAGTAGATTTATTGTTAAGTAGCAATAAAGTCTTAGAAAAAAGACTAAGCTGCAAGGAACATCAATTAAGCAACTCTCACAACAGCCTCATCTCACACCCGATCAATTTGCATTGCTCAATATCTCAACAATCCTCTCCCAAACCCCAACTCCTCTCCCACTCACCAAAATCCTCTCGCACATCCATTCACAAAACAAAAATCCTCTCAAATGATCGTGTGCGGCCTAATCTTTTCTCTCGCTCTCTCCTCTTCTTCTTTTCTGTCTTCATACACATATTTTTTTATTCAGGCACAGTGAGCATACATCGACTCCGTCCCGCGCCTTTACACAAGAAAGAAAAAAAGGAAGAAGAAAATAGACGACAAAAAAAAAGAGAAAGAAGGAAAAAAATTTACGATATTTTTACGATAACTTTTTGTTTTCTTTCGCTTTACTTTGTTGGAATTGCTGTTGCTGCCGATGCTGTTGTTGTCTATGCGAGTCGATGAAAATTTGCTGTTGATAAATTGCGACTTTTACTTGTGTTGATTGAACTGTGGACATTAATTTTACTTTTTATTGCAGATATATGCGCGAGGTCTGCTGATGATTTTGTAGTTTTGGATGTTGTTGTTGTGGCATTCGAATGAGGCACGAGTCATTGTTTCGGATTATAATGTTAAGATTTGAGAACTTGTTGGGAACTGAAATTAAATTTGGGGCTTATAATGTCAGAAATTAGTGTTATAACCTCAAAAATAGAAAAATAACCTCAAAATTCGGTATTATAACCTTAAATTTTAGACGATTGTGGATCATAGGACCGACCGAATTTTCGGCCGAACTTCTGCTGAACTCCGGCCGAAATTTTTTGAAATTTCGGTTGAAATTTCGGCCGAAATTAGACAGAAATCTTGAATTTCTTTTTAAAAAGGTAAAATTTTATTAATTTTTTTGTATGAACCGAAGTTTTTTTGACGAATTAAAACAATTTCGGCAGAAACTTCGGCAGAAATCTTGTGTAAACCAAAAAATTATTTTCTTTAAATCCATTTTTTCTGATTCACCGTGTAGTTTAACGTAGTACAAAAATTTGGGGATTATCCTCGGATTGAAAAAGTGGATAATCCGATCAGTGAATTATCGACCTTAGTGAAACACCGATTAATTTTCATTATTATTTTATCGTAACAATATTTTAATTAAAAATTTAATTAACAGAGTAATTCCTAGTACTTTACTACTACTTTGGTACTTTAGTTGTGTCTTGAAATAATTTTTGATTAAAATTTTTTTAACGTGCAAACTCCTTTTTGACCAGACTTTTTGTAAAAGGAAAAATCATAGTCAAGCAAAATTTGAGAAATTTGATTCAAACACATCATCAGTGCTATTATTTAAGCCCAATAAACTACAGCTATAATTTAATGCTAAATATTATAAAGTAACATTAAGTGTAAAAATGTTTTTTTTTTTAAAAATTGAATTAGATAAAGATGATTTATTGTTTTAGATAATTTTTTTTCAAGAAAAATTCAAGTTTGCGGCCGAAATTTGAGCCGAAATTAAAACAAACTTCGGGCGAAGTTTCTGCCGAAATAGTTTTAATTCGTCAAAAACTTCGGCTCATACAAAAAAATTAATAAAATTTTACTTTTTTTAAAAGAAATTCAAGATTTCTGTCTAATTTCGGCCGAAATTTCAAAAAACTCCGGCTGGAGTTCAGCAGAAGTTCGGCCGAAAATTCGGTCGGTCCTATGATTCACGCCCATTTTAGACACATAACCTCAAAATAATCCAAAATAACCTAGCATAACCAAACCTAATCTCTCTAATACTTTAGAAGGAAATTCAACACATTTTTGCCATTTAAAATTCTCAGAAAGTTCCACACCGCATCGCCAAACACCCCAAAACATTCCTCACAACGCCAAACTTAATATTTCATTTGTAAAAATTTCATTTTCATTTATTTCTGTTGCTTCTAAAATTAAAAGCTTTTTAATTTTTTTTCTTTCGTTTTCATTTCATTAATTAAAACCTCGACATATTAATCATATTGCCCGCAAGCTGTCACGAAATATTTCTTTTTTCTTGTTAATGTTCAACTCCATTAAATATTTTTGAGTGTGTTTTGGTTATTTTGTGACTTTGTATTGAGAGTTTTTGAGTTGAATTTGACTAGTTTCTTGGTTGAACGAGAAGAAGTTGAAGCTGATGTATTTGTAGTACTAGATTATCTGAAAATTGTACTAGATGGTCTCAAATATGTACTAGATAATTTTAAGTTGTACTAGATTCTCTCAAAGTTTGACTTAATTTTCTCAAAGTTGTACTTAATTCTCTCAATTTTGTACTTGATTTTCTCAATTTTGTACTAGATTTTCTCAAATTTGCGCTAGATTCTCTAAAAGTTGTACTAGATTTTCTAAAACTTAAACTGAATTCTCTCAATTTTGAAACTAGATATTCTTAATTTTTGAACTAGATTTTCTCAATTTTTAAACTAGATTTTCTCAATTTGGTAATTAGTTCTCTCAAATTTGTACTAATTTTTCTCAAATTTGAATTAGATTCTCTCAAAGTTGTACTAGATTTTTTTAATTTTGTACTAGATGTTCTCAAATTTGTACTAGATTCTCTCAAATTTGTACTAGGTTTTCTTAAATTTGTACTAGGTTTTCTCAAATTTGTACTAGATTCTCTCAAAGGTGTACTTGATTCTCTTAAAAATGTACCAGATTCTTACAAAGTTGTACTAGATGATCTGAAAGTTGTCTTAGATTATCTCAAAGTTTGGCTAGATTCTCTCATGGTTGTACTAGATTCTCTCAAATTTAGACCAGATTGTCTCAAATTTGTACTAGATTCTCTCAAAGTTGTACTAGATTCGCTTTAAACTCGACTAGATTCGCTCAAAACTAGACTAGATTCTCTCAAATTTAGACCAGATTGTCTCAAATTTGTACTAGATTCTCTCAAAGTTGTACTAGATTCGCTCAAAACTCGACTAGATTCGCTCAAAACTCAACTAGATTCTCTCATAGTTGTACTAGATTCTCTCAAATTTAGACCAGATTGTCTCAAATTTGTACTAGATTCTCGCAAAGTTGTACTAGATTCGCTCAAAACTCGACTAGATTCGCTCAAAACGCAACTAGATTCTCTCAAATTTGGACTAGATTGTCTCAAATTTTTACTAGTTTGTCTCAAATAAGTACTAGATGATCTTAATTTTGTACCAGATTTTCTTAAACTTGTACTAGCTAATCTTAAATTTTACTACATTTATCTTAAATTGTTCCCAAAATTGTTCGAAAATCTCCAATAATCGAACTTAACAGACCCAAATTCTAGTATCCATAAACATATTAATTAAGATTAATAAACCATCGAGACCGCTGTTCATCCGAAAAAGGATCCCATATCTCCCTCCAAACTGACATCAAGCCTTATAAAATATTACTCAAAATCAATCATCACGTGAGAATTGAAACTTCATCTTAATGCTCATTTTGATAATCAAAGGGATTTCTTTCTTTTTTTCAATTTCGGGGGTCTTTAATACTTACTTTTTAAGTTTCTTTTCAAGCAATAAAAATAAAATGATGAGAAATTAATGAAATACAATGTAAAAGGCAATCAAACTTGCCTTCGCATTTCATTTTATAAAAAAAGAGTTATAAAAATTATATTTTATACTCGTAAATATAATGATGATGGTTTTTGTTGAGGTTGTTGGGAATGAAAAGTGCGTAAGTCCACTTTTGAGGGTATTGTTGGATTTTGAGGGTCAATTTTGAAGAATTAAGAGTCAATTTTGCTGCTTTCAATAAAAAAATTTAAATATTTTGACTTAAATTGCTTCAAAATCTCCCAAGTGACCCCCAAAACCCCAAATCCATAATGTCAATCTCAAAACAGCACCAAAAAATTAATAAAATAAGAAATAAAAGCAACAAATAATTTTTTAATGTTAAAAACGAAGAGAACAACAAGCATAAAAGCAAGAAAACAACAACAAAAAAAAGCTACAGAAAAAGAAGTGCTCGAAAGACCACCCACGTTGAATGTGTGTTTGCGTACACTCCGCACAACAACAACAAGACAAAAAAATTATTATTATTTTTTTTATATTCTCTGTTTCTCTTCTTACTTACTGGCTGCTTATACTGTTGTTGTTACTGTCTCTTTTTGAGAATTATTTTATTTATTCGATTAAGACGAATGTAAGTTTGAAGATTTAGGTGATCATGTTTGAAGGACTGAATCTCTGAATTTCATTTCATCAATTGGACGGCATCTGACGACGAAAAGTCACAAAATAGTAGCTGTTGGCTGGCAACAGGCTGACCAAAGGCAACCTTGCATCGAATTGGGCTTAATTTTTGTTGTCATGACAATTTTTTTTGGCTGTCTGTCATTCAGGTTAGTTTAATTAACATTTCGACTAGTCAGGAGAGGTCCTTAGCAGTGTTGAAACCTAGCACCAGGGGTGTTGCCATTATCTAAAGAGGAAGGGGGGGCGGAGGGGGTTTTCGGATAAAATAAATAAGTTTAGGAGGTGTTTTGAGATTTTTTTGTCGAAAAATCCTAGCAAATTGAAGAATTTTTTTTCCAAATTATGTAAGGACGGGGGGGGGGGGGTCCCCTGCCTAGCACTCGCCTTAATAGACCTTAGCATATGTTGATCAGGATCAATTCAATCTTTTGCCGTTTTATGTGGCAGGACTTTGCAAGATCTAAGGAAAAATTTTGTCAAAGACAACTTTGAATCAACACTGGTTCCAAGACGGTATCTTGACTTCAACTCTGAAAATTAATCATCCATGTAAGTACCTTTTCTGAAAAAGAAGTCATTGAAGCTGTTTAAAGTTCATAAAAATATTAAATTCACGAAATTTTATTTGGAATTAATTTGAGGCAGCTTATTCAATTGTTTCTTGTCTTGATGACATTTTAGCTGAATTTCCTTTTTTTTTCATTCAATAAATCAAATTCAAATTATTTGTGCGTCATTTTATGCGTTTTTAAATGAGCATTCCTTTTAAAAGCAAAAAAAGAAACTTCACATTTGTGATTTCGAATTGAACAATGAACACTTTTCATATGTTTATAAATGTTCTTCTTGACCGTGAAGAATTTTCCATCATAATCGCACTGATATTTGCCAATTTTTCCACCAAAAGTTGTTCCGAAATGAGGCTTGCTTTTGTGTCTGTCCAAAGATTCTTCACAAAGGAATTTTAGCCCACAAATGTTGCATTTTGGGAGGTAAATTTGCGATTTGATTGATTTTGGCTTCTCTGGAATCATTTTTTTTTAATTTTATGATTTTTTGTCTGATTTTGAGGATGCTTTTCAGTTGAGTGATGAACTTTTAATGCTGTTTAGGATCAATTTACTTCTCATTTTATTAAATAATTTAATCATTATCAACTAAGATTTTGACTATTATTAAACAAAACTTAACTATCAGGTAACATAGTTTGGTCAAACTCTGCGATTTTGTTTACATCTTCACTAAGACAGCTGCATTATGAGCAGGAACTCTCATTTTACAAATTGAATTCTTTATATTAAATTTTTAGGTGTTGAAACTTTTTGCTGGAAGTCTTCGATTTGAACAGATTCTTTTCTAGGAATTAATATCTACTCAACTTTTTCAATTTGGTGAATTTCAAGATGGCGGTTTTTTTTCAGAATTGCGGATTTTCTTTTGATAAAAATTAAAAATGGTGGATTTTTGGTTTTGTTGAAAAATTCAAAATGGTAGATTTTTTTTAATTTTATTGAAAAATTCAAAATGGTGGATTTTTTTTTGTTTTGTTAAAAAAATTCAAAATTGTAGATTTTTTTTTTGTTTTATTGAAAAATTCAAAATGGTGGATTTTTTGATTTGTTAAAAAATTCAAAATAGTCGATTATTTTTGTATTGTTGAAAAATTCAAGATGCTGATTTTTTTTGATTTGTTAAAAAATTCAAAATGGTCGATTTTTTTTGTTTAGTTGAAAAATTCAAAATGGTGGATTTTTTTGTTTTGTTAAAAAATTCAAAATGGTAGATTTTTTTTGTAAAAAAAATTCAAAATCGTGAATTTTTTGTTTTGTTGAAAAATTCAAAATGGTCGATTATTTTTGTATTGTTGAAAAATTCAAAATGGTGATTTTTTTGATTTGTTAAAAAATTCAAAATGGTAGATTTTTTTGTATTGTTCAAAAATTCAAAATATTAGATTTTTTTGTATTGTTGAAAAATTCAAAATGGTGAATTTTTTGATTTGTTAAAAAATTCAAAATGGTCGATTATTTTTGTTTTGTTGAAAAATTCAAAATGGTCACTTTTTTTGTTTTGTTGAAAAATTCAAAATTGTGGTTTTTTTTGTTATTTTGTTGAATTATTCAAAATGGTAGATTTTTTTGGTTTCATTGAAAAATTCAAAATGGTGGATTTATTTTGTTTTGTTTAAAAAATTCAAAATGGTGGATTTTTTTGGTTTTATTGAAAAATTCAAAATGGTGGATTTTTTGTTTTGTTGAAAAATTCAAAATGGTGGATTTTTTTTATTACCTTAAAATGACGGGTTTGTTTAAAATTGATGTTTTCTCGTCATGCTTGACGGGAATTATACTAGTTTTTTATAAATTTTCACATGAGTCGTTATAATTTAAACTTTTTTCCACAACTTTACATCCATAGCTTATCGGATTCTCATGAACTTCATTGTGATGTCTTGTTAACAAGATCTTATGTCCAAATCACTTGCCACACAATTCACATTAAAAATTGCTTATTAAAAATAAATTTATGAGCTTTAAATATGTTTAATTGACTAAACCTAGCTGGACTTATGTCACACTTGAGCATTCTCTCATATTCTGAATTTCTAAGAAGTTATTTAATTTTTTGTGTGCATCAATGTGATACTTCATAGTTTGTTTTGTTTTTAATAAATTTCCACACAAATCACATTGCCGCAATATTTTTGGATGTGATCTGTACTTATGCTGATTTAAGCCTGACTTATTGTTAAAAGATTTTGGACATTTCGTGCATTGAAAAGCCTTTTTAATTAGTGATCGTGTCTTGATCTTTTTTACACATACTTTTTCAGAATCAACTTTGATAGATTTTCTAGTTGAATGACGTTCGAATGGATGCGCCGACTTCATATGTCTGTACATTTGATAATATTTCATTTTGACATTGCAAAATTCACACTTATTCGCGGGCAAATGGTACTTCATGTGACTTCTTAAATTGCGTTTGAACACAAACTTTTTTCCGTCAAAGTCACAGCAGAAATAATTTTTGGAATATTTTATTATTTGAACTTCCTTTGTGTTCTCGTCAAATTTTTTTTGTTTTGACTTCTTTTTTGGATGATTTTCATGCTTCATATTTTTGTGCTTTTCTAAAGATTCTTGGCAAAGGAATTTTAAGCCACAATAATTGCATTTAGGAAGGAACAATTGTGGCTCATCTGAATCCAATTTTACACATAACTTCCCATTTAATGTCAATTTTTGGAGCGGTTCTGAATTATTGTTGATGGCATCTAAGTTCTCATCTAAAGCTTCATTTCCTGTATTGTTATTTAAACTCCTAGACTCAAAGTATGACTTTAAATCCTTCTTAACTGGCATAACTTAAATGTAATTTACACTTTTTTATTAAAATTTGTTAATCAAAACTTTTCAGAACTTTGCTTATTGAATTCTTCCTCAAAACTGCACATCATTAATAAAAGTTAAGCATATTTAGATTTTTTTCAAGGTTTATTTAACTACCAGAAATGAGATTCGATAACTTTTTCTAAAACAATAATAATTATCCATTTCCCCCAAGCACCACAAGTCGGTTAATTGAATAGAAATCCGGCGCCAAAAAGGCATGACGATTCGATTCGATGCCAGTCTTACAGGCTTGGTGCCGGAATTTCGATTGATTAATCGGCTTGGGTCATTCAGGTTAAGACCTGCTTGCCGCTTAGAAGTTAAGAAGATGATCCATGAACCACTTGTTGTGTCGGGTTTGAGTCGGTAATTACCACAAAGATGTACAGTGTACCGAAACAGCTCACATCATACAGTTTGTTGGATTTATGGGTTTTTTTACGAGACACAATAATGTGCCGTGGCACATAGGTTGACCATTACTGCATTAGAAGATGTCATAATATAAAAGGTACCAGAAACCGGAGTTCGTCAAATGATAGATTAATGATCTGATCGAATGGCCGAAAGTCGGATCGACAATCGAACCCACCAGTGATATTTTAGATCGTTTGTTGTAAGCCTCCGTTGCTAAGTATACAAGAGTACACTATTATCTGGATGACTTCATTACTTCATTAAATTTTGACATTGCATGGGACATCAAGTCTTATGACGTACTCATGTCTTTGCAATGTGCAGAGCTTGCAAGTGATTCGGATCCCACTATCAACTGTAGGTTAAAAGGCTAGACCTTATTTAAGTATGTACAAAGTTTCTATACATTTTGTTGCTTTTTGTTTTAAGGTTTCAGGCATTCAATTTGCCTATTATCTCTTAATATTGATTTCATTTACGGATTTTACTTTCTTTTGTATTTCATTTGATTTATTCGGTGTTTTGAGATGCAAGACGACTGTGAAAGGCTAGACCCTTCACACATTATTATTATAAGATCTTCACGATTAATGATTGATTCAATCTGCGATAATTAGATCAAATTTACAATTTTTGTTTGATTGATCGACGATTAAAAACGATTTTTCTGAGAATGATTGAAGTTGATCAATTTCAAAGCGTGGAAACTCAGGATTAATCCTAAAAAATCCCAAAATCCTAAAAAAAATCCCTGAGCCAAAAAACATGGAAATGTGAAATCCTTTTAAATCCCTGATGCATTTGATGAATAATTTCGGGATTTAAAAGTGATTTCAGGTTTTCATGTTTTTTGGCTCAGGGATTTTTTTAGGATTTTGGGATTTTTCAGGATTAATCCTGAGTTTCCACGCCTTCATCAATTTCATGCTTTTGATCGAATTTCCTAAGTACATGATCGTTGACGAACCTTGACAACCACACTGATAATATTGCTTACATTCATAATCTTTATCCTTGAGCTTTGATTAGATTGTACTTTCAATTTGAAATAACGACATTTTAAAGTTCAAACTGCAAACTTTTAAAGCGAGAGATTACAAGCAAACAAAGGAAGTCACCAACACATACACAAAACAATTAAAAACATATTTTTATTCATTCTTTTGAATTTAAATAATTTATTAATTATTTAATTAATTATAAGTTTATACTAAGCTTTCAAAGCTTTGAATCATATAGATCTTCAATTTATGAACTTGCTCAAATTAACAACTTTGTATTTAGCGCATAAAAAGACAAAGTTGAAGTAAAACAATAACTTAATTAGTAGATTTCATTAGCAACAAGTCAGACACTTGTATGAGCAGTTTCCATGACATTTCGTGGTTGAATCATATTAAGTGAAATTAATTACGCTAGGCTCAGTGGACACAATCTAGTTGTGGTAGCAAATAATCACGAAAATACAGCAATTTTTGAACTATTTCGACATATTAAAATTTATAGAACTCAAATATTAGATAAGATATTGGTAAGTTTTTAGCACTTACACTTTCCTAAATCCAAACGAACTTACCATACATAAACTTTAAAAAATAAAATCAGATTCTGACTAGATCAGCAAACTATTTGTTGACTTATTTATTTATTGATTATCATTAAAATTGTCAGTATTAAATCAAATTTTGCAAAGGTAAGAAAATATTAAATATTTAAAAATATGTCAACAACATTTTAATACTTCACAGACTACAAAAACACCCGAAAAATGGAAGTCAAATGTAATTTTGGGACTATAACATCCAAAAGTTTAGCAGGAAAATTCTACTCGTGTGTAATTAAACATCAAATAATTCCAGAAGATCAAGACCTTATCAAATTCATAGGCGAGCATGAACACGAAAAAACCAACAATGACGTCCAATGCTTAAAATTCATCAACTGCTTAATCACAAAAGTTCCACAAGGACTCACAAAAGTCTTTCCAAATTTAACGTCTTTAAACGTTTCCGAGTCAAAATTGAAGAAAATTGTCAAAAATGATTTAATTGAGTACAAAAATTTAAAACGATTTATTTGTGAACTTAATGAAATTGAGTTCCTGCCTGGTGACTTATTTGAAGGATTTAAGGATTTAGAATGGATTGGATTTTGGAAAAATAAATTGAAAGTCATCGAACCGAATATTCTGGATGGACTTAAAAAACTTAAACTTTTAAATCTATCGAAAAATGTTAATTATAACAAATTATTTGCAATTTATCCAAATTATAAATCTACAATAACTCTTGATGCAGTTCGTGATCATCTTTATGAGAAATTCTTTTCTGTCGATCGTCAAACTGCAGTCAATTTTATGGATAGACTGCAACATCAAGCTTCAAATTCAGCACAACCAAAGCTTCCATCAAAATCCAGTTTATCTGTAGATCTCACAGCTTTCATTCAAAATGACACCAATAAAGACTTCAAGGTAGTCATCGGTTCTCAAGAATTCCCAATCCACAAGTTCCTGCTCGCAGCTCGAAGTCCAACTCTGGCTGAATTGCTGAAAAACAACCCTCAAGCTGAGGATTTGAAACTTTCAGACGTGTCTGCTGAAATTTTTGAGATAATTCTTAAATTTCTTTACACTGATGAACTTCCAGGCGACGATGGGACAGACTTTTTGCAAATCTTTGCTGCTGCTGGGAAGCTGAAGATAAAAGAATTGGAGAACTATGCCGCTGACAAGGTTATTGATCAGATTGATGGAATCAATGCTATTGACATCTTCAGACTAGGTTGTAAATATAAAAATTATGAGATGAAGCAAAAAGCTGTCAACAAAATCAAGGAAAAGTACCCAAAAATGAATTTTATGGATTGATGATTCTGGAAAAAGGTGACAAAAATTATTGAGGATAATTGAGTAGGAATTTGTAGCATCAACATGGAATTTGATTAAAATTAAAGTGGAATAATTAATGCGAAATTTTTAAAAAAATTGAAAAATAATAAAACAAAATAAAATTAAATTAAAAAAAAATTTATTTATTTAACTTGATTCTCATGAGACTTCATCTGATGATGCCTAACATTAATAGCTCGTGTAAATTTCTTCAAACAAATCAGACACTTAAATTTCTTATCATGAGAATTCTCATGACACTTTAATTTACGTCTAGTTTTGAATGCAGAATTACAAATTTTACATTTATAGTCTCCAAATTTACGGTGAACTTCTTTCATATGTTCATAAATATTGCTTTTTTCAGTGAAGAATTTTCCGTCAAAATCGCACTGATATTTGCCAATTTTTCCACTATAAGTTGTCCCAAAATGAGGCTTGCTTTTGTGTCTATCCAAAGATTCTTCACAAAGAAATTTTAGTCCACAAATGTTGCATTTTGGGAGGTAAATTTGAGGCTCTTCTGAAATTGATTTTTTGGATTTGATGATTTGTTCTTTGTTGCTGTTGTCACTAAACGTGAAGTATGATCTGATATCCTTTACTGATGTCATGGTTTGTTCCTTTTCAGTGTCTTGCTTGATACTTTTTAATTAATCTTGGATTTTCTGGGCTGAATGCCTCTAAAATGGCGAAATTAATCAATCTTATAGTTCGTTAAGTTGAGAATCTTATAAAATAGTTTTTAATCTGATTCTATTTTTTGAGATGAACTTTTTTTTAATTTACCTGAAGTCTGGCATACTTAATCAGTTCCTTAATGTTTGATTCCTATTTACCTAACTCAGCAAATTCTCATGAAACAAAAACTTTAAATTCTTGGACATTCTTAATTGAACTTTAGTCAGAACTGAATAATTTGGTAAACACAAGCTAATTGGATCCAACAATAACCTAAAGTAAGCAGCAATAATCATGAATTTCATCACTGCTCACCAAATGAAGTACCTGGACAACAAATTGAAGCAAGATTTTAAAGATTCTGAGGCAAAATTGAACAACGAAATTCAGCAATTGAAAGATTTTGTCACAAACTTGAGTCAACAAGTTCAGGAGATGAAAGGCTCTGCAAATGAACCAGAAGGACAGCAGATAGAGGCAAAATTGAAGCTTGAAGTCGAAAGATTACGAAACTCAGAATCTAAACTAAACCAAAAGGTTGAACAATTGAAAGTCTCAGAATCTGAACTTCTCCAGGAAGTCAAGCAATTACGAGAATCAGAATCCAAATTGCTTCAAAAAGTCAAACTATTGCAAAACTCAGAATCCAATTTACTCCAAGAAGTCAAACTTTCAAGAGATTCCGAGTTCAAATTGACAAAGCAACTTCAACTTTTAAGCCACTCTGAACTAAATTTGACACAAAAAGTTCAACAGTTTCGACATTCAGAAATAAAATTAATCCATGAAGTCAATAAATTGAAGGTTTCTGAATCAATTCTGAAGATCAAGATTGACAAACTGAAGGATCAAGAGATTAACACAAAGTTGCAGCTGCAAGAGTCGATTATGAATGAATCTCAATTAAGAATGGCAGTAAATCAACTCAGAACAGACCTCAAAACCATGAAGCTTAAACATGCACAAACTATGAAGATTAAAGAAGGCTTAACTGCTGACTTTAAACTTTACATCCAAGACAATTCCACAAAAGACTTTCAAGTTCAAGTCAAAGATCGAACATTCTCAGTCCACAAGTTCCTCCTTGCAGCTCGAAGTCCAACTCTAGCTGAATTACTGAAAGCCAACCCTGAAGCCAACAACTTAAACTTAGTTGACATTTCGGTTGACATTTTTGAGATAATTCTTAAATTTCTCTACACTGATGAACTTCCAGGCGACGATGGGACCGACTTTTTACAAATCTTTACTGCTGCTGGGACGTTAAAGATTCGGGATTTGAAAGATTATGCAGCTCGTAAGATTATTGAAGTTACTGACACAGAGAATGCTATGGCAATTTATAATTTTGGAAAACAGTATGGACATGATGGAATGCAGCAGAAGGCATTTGAGCAACTTAAGAGAAAATATCCGGATATTATTTTGGGAGGTCATTATTCATCATGTGTTGAGGTTATTAGTGGCATCTTTGAGCTTTCAAAATTCAACAATGTTAAAAAGTAATGAAAATGAGGAAAAGTTTGTAGGAGAATCAGCGCGGAAGCTGGGAGACGGGAGTGTTTGAAGAGATATCATGCAGAACAAATTGAAATTTAAGAATTTCGTGAATTAAAGTATATTTTTAAAGTTAAATCCTATTGCAGTATCCAAATAATAATAAAATTAAGTATAAGCTTCAAGAATTAGAGACAAAAATCAATAAAATGGATAAAAAAACAATTTTTGTGAAATCTAACCTAAAAATAACTTTCACTTTAATTAAACTGCAATTACTTAGTCATTTAAGCTAGTTCAGGCAAGATTATTGCCTTCGAATGTAAACCCTTCAATGTTATGGGAAATTCGAGTCAATTCCTATATTAATAAGCCCTGAACGAGTCCAGACATCCAGTAAATGGAAAATTTATTTGGTAAATCTTATTTTACAGCTCCGTAAATTGTATTATCCAATAATGGGACAAATTTATAGCTTAGTAGCTATAGTCGATAAAATTTGACATAAATTAATCCATAAACCGAAAAACCCTTCAGTTCCAACATTCAATCCACCAAATTGCTCAACACTTCCAGCAGAATCTTATGTTTCATAAACGTTTGGGAAATTCTAAGGAAAAGCGTTTGGAAATTAAAATCCAGTTTTAACACTTGATTATTCTACTCATATTTCGGCTTGGAGTTAAACTTGGGTCGAGAGTATCACTTAAATCCAGTTTTGGAAGTTTAATTTTCACCTGAATCTACATTCATCCTTAAAAACGACCACTGGGTTCCTTTTTTGAATTGTAACATAAAATTTCACGATCCTTTTTCGATTGCACGTCAAGACTTTATCGCTAATTTATTCAGAAACTTCACGTTAGCACCTTTTTAACTGCTACAAGTTTAGTGGGTATAGAGGGATTGGGGTAGCCGAAATCTGATTCCTAAGCTGACCAAATGTCAATAACATACCTTGATAGCTCTAAATGTGAGCTGAAGTAGCTTGGTGATGGAATGGTTTAGTACTTAGGTACCTAGTTATTGCAATACTGACACAGCGATCATGGGTTCTAGAATCGGCATGGGAAAATTTTCACTTGTCCTTTTTCGAATCATATGTACTGAAAATGAGGCTCACAGCCTTTCTTTGTAGGCTACAGGCAGAACTGTCATCAGAGGAGTGGTTCGGATCCCACTGTAAACTGTAGGTCTAGGTTTGAGCGAGAGGTCTGGCGAACCCTCTCTTGTTAAACTATCATTAGCCTTGTAACGCATAAAAACGCGCAGCTATGAGGAAAAAGTACTTTAAAGGATAGATTAAAAGATAAAACATGGAGGGTGGCTGTCAAGAATTTCAGTAATTCTTGATTTTAATTATTCTGCTTCACATTTCATTTTTAACTGAATTCATATATTCAAATAAATCTTCAGAACTGTTCACCATAATTGCCCAAACTCACCACTTAAATGGTGAAATGTGGGTATGAAGATCAGTATAGAGCTGAAACTCAGTAGTGATACTTCGAGCAATTTAATTCCCTGATCCAGAATAAATTTTGAACGGAAGATACCGAAAGGTTAGCTGAATAAAGTCGATTGAAATTGAGCTAAAGTGGGATTTTCTTTGTGAACGCAAAATATTTCTTCCTCGAATTTCAGCTGTTCATTATTGTTTGCAGGAAAGGGTGAGTGACTAAATTAAGTTCACTATTTTTTTAAAAATACGCACATAAAGTGCATTAAATTAAATAAATCAAAAGGGATTTCTTAACAGTGGCAGCCCCACATGCAGGCTAGGAATGGTGAGGTTTACAACCAACCATTCCTGAAATCAAGATGTACAAAGAAAGCAACATTAGGTAAACAGGACTGGATTAATAACGACGACCTAGCGCAAAGGACAATGGATAGTGGATATAGGAAGGGTCCAGAATTAAAATCCATGTCAGAGTCACTTCTATTAGTCAACTTGCTGAAGAGCCCTATCAACTGGCTGCAGATACAATGTTACTTAAGAAAGTTTCGAAAATCATCGATTCTAGTCTTTTGACTCAATTTTGATAAATAAATAATTCAATCTTAAAGTTTCATAATTTTAACGTATTTTAAAATTTCAAAATAATCGACCAATAAAAAACAATTAAAAGTTTTCATAATTTTGAAAGTATTTGTTGAAATTATTAAGATAAATTGATTGAATATTCATTTGAACTGCACATTCTGACTAAGTTCTTCATAGTTGAAGCATTAACCACAGCCAACAGAACATCAATTTTAGCTGATTGCATCATTATTAAAGTAAGTTATTAGGTTTTGAGGTTATCTTACCAAAGGCAAGTGACATGTGCTTTAAAGCCTTTGCGCCGTTTCCATATCTTACTCTTTTGTAGAGCCATAATAAGATGAGACACTTAAAATAACAATAAGGATATAATAAACTTATTTTTACCTCTACTTTAGTCAACCAGAAACTCAAACTAAAGATGGACATTTCCTGGGAATTCGAGTACTTCATTTTAGATTCTCAAAACACCTACGGACTCATGATTGAATACCAAAACATCCCAGCAGATACACAATTCAATCTCACAGGCGATCATGATGCCTACAAGACCGATCAGGATGTAAACTTTATTTTCTTCAACAACTGCAATGTCGCCAAAGTTCCTGTTGGACTTACGGAGTTGTTTCCTAACCTCAAAATAATTGGAATAAGCAATTTAGGATTTCAAAATGACAAAATTGACGGTTTGGTTGAGTACAAAAATTATGGTCGATTTGTGTTTTTGAGAAATGAAGCTGAGTTCCTGCCGCTAAATTTAATTAAGAATTTTGAGGATTTGAATGTTTTTGACAACAATCTTTATGACATTGAGCCGAGGCTGATTGTTGGATTTGATGAATATAAGGAAGCTAATTTTGGAGTTGATTTGGAATGCGTTAAATTTAATTCAGTACATGCTAAGTATGACTTGGGAGCAAGTTTGAAGGATGTTTTTAAACAAATTGGAGGATAGTGGATTTGGTTTTGTACAATAAGGGGTGATTTAAAGGGTTACTTGGGGGCTTTGACTCTAGCATTGAGCTTTGATGTACTAAAATTCGGAAAAATATTTGAAAATGTTCCACAAAATTTAACCCAGCACAGAAAGTGAGCACGTGAAGTTAATCAAGCTTTAATCTTATTGTAGAGCATAAACAAACAACTTTAAATTAGCCATTTAATCTTATCTCAAATTTCTGGGTATTGGCAATTTAACAACACTTGAACTAGTTTCTCAATTCTTATCAATTTTATTCATTTTCGTTTAAACTTGAGTCATTGTTGGACGTACTTTTTGCATTATTTGTGGATTTTTAAAAAGTGTTTTTTTTTCTTTTTCAATAAAATATTTTAAAATTGAAAATCTTAAAAATAAATTTCAAAAAATTCAATTATTTAATAAATTGTAATAAAAATTTAAAAAATGTAAAAAATTTAAAAACTGAAATTAAAAATTGAAATAAATTTTTAAAAAATTAAAAAATTGTGGAAAAACTTAAAAAATTGTGAAAAAACTTAAAAAATTGCACAACACAAAAATTGCACACAAAATCCAAAGAAAATGTAAAAAAATATCAAAAAAAATAAAAATTTGGAAAAAAATCAAAAAATTCTTAAAAAAATAAAAAAAACTTGTAAACAATTTTTAAAAAATTGTAAAATAACCTTTTAAATAATTGTACAACAAAATTCAAACAAGTGTAAAAAATTAATTACATTTGAAAAAAATTGAAAAATTTAAAAAAATAAAAAATTTGAAAAAATTAAAAAAAAATATTAAGAAATAAAAAAAAATTTATAAAACAATTTTTTAAAATCTGTAAAAAAATTAAAAAGTTCCAAAAATTATAAATTGAACCTCGCAAAAAATGGAATTATTTTGTGAATTTACAGACTTTACATTTACTCATGGTGAAAAATCCTACGGCTGTTGGATAAGAAACCAAGAAATTCCAGCAGATCAAGTCATTCAAATAGCCACAAACCATGAAGATCAAAAATCCAACAATGACGTCCGTCATGTCAAATTTGACAAGTGCATAGTCACGAAAGTCCCCCAAGGACTGACAAAAATCTTCCCTAACCTCAAAATTTTGGATATTTATGACTCAAGATTGAAGACAATCAGCAAGGATGACTTGATTGAGTACAAAAATATCGAGAAATTCCTTTGTGAGAGGAACGACCTTGAGTTCCTGCCTGGCGACTTGTTTGAGGATTTTAAAAATTTAAATTGGATTGATTTTTATGGGAATCAATTGAAGGTTATTGAACCTAATATTTTGGACAGTCTAGAAGTTGTAAAGCATGCAATTTTCGGCGGAAATCCTAATTATGACAAATGTTACTCAATTTATCCAATTTACAATCCCAATGCGACTCTTGAAAAAGTCAAGTATCAAATTTTTGAAAAGTTTTTCTCATCCGACCAACAAAAAATTCAAGAATTTATGAACAAATTCGACAATCCAAGTAAAATGTTGAAAATTTACGACGCAAAAGCGAAAACTGTCGTGGCAAAGTCAAACATTTTGGACCTCAAATTCAGCATGCTGGAGGAAAAATTAGAAAAATTATCGCAAGATTTAGAAAATGAGAAAATGAAGAAACTTGACATGGCAAAGAACTTCCAAGAACAAATTGACTATCTCGCTTTAAAGCTCCAATCTGGACTCTCTGTCGACATTAAAACCTACATTTTGGAAGAATCTACAAAAGACTTTAAGATTATCATCGGTTCTCATGAATTCACAGTCCACAAGTTCCTGCTCGCAGCTCGAAGTCCAACTCTAGCTGAATTACTGAAAAGCAACCCTGAAGCTGACAATTTGAAGCTTTCAGACGTGTCTGCTGATAATTTTGAGATAATTCTCAAATTTCTCTACACTGATGAACTTCCAGGTGACGAACGCACCGACTCCATGCTCCTTTTTGCAGCAGCTGGTAAGCTGAAGATCCAGGAACTAAAAAACCACGCAGCAGAGAAAGTTATTAGTCAAATTGATGAAGACAATGCCCTTAAGATTCTATATGAAGCAAGTAAGTATGAGCATGACAAGCTAGCGCAAGCAGCATTTGAAAAGATCAAAAAAAAGTATCCAAGAATGCATTTTAAAGACAAGTGGATGAAGCAGCCTGAAAAGTTACAAAAAATTCTTGAAGTGATTCACAAAAAGGGAGAAGCGATGAAGGAAATTGAGGAAGTTTTTCATCATTTGAGGAAAAAGTAGATTTATATGTTTTTTTTGGGAAATAAAGGGGGTCGTTTATAAATAACGTCACATGGGATCCTTTAGGGGGCGGGTCCGTTCACTAATGACGTCCAGGGGGGAGCCATTAGAAATTCCTGGAAATCCATTTTTTTTGAAAAAAGACCGTTAATTTCTGACGTCATAAGTGAACGACCCCTTAGGGCTCGTTCACTTATTACGTAACACAAAAAAACGAGTTTTTAGACCCCCCCCTGTAACAAAGCGTAACAAAATTTAGACCCCCCCCTCCCCCCCTAGTGCGTTACGTAATAAGTGAACGAACCCTTAGCTAAAAACTGTATTTTTCATGGGCATTTGCTTCAAATCTTATTCATATTGTGTGATAATTTCTATGATGAATTACAATTCAGCTTTACTCATTTGCAATCTAAAAAACAGCTATTTGACAATTTTATTAATCATTCACAGTTAAGTTAAGTCTCGCTTTACTTCGTTATCTTCTGTAAATTAAAATTGTTAATTTTTAAATGTATAAATCCATATTTGTGCCAAAAAAGCCACCTAAAACTTTAGAAATGGCTGTTTTGTGTGAATTTACAAACCAAACATTTCCGCACGGTGAACAATTTTATGCCTGTGAAGTCAAGAACCAGATTATACCCGAAAATAAGGACGTAAAGCTAATTGAAAGCTTCCAAAATGTTAAAATAAATGATGATGTTCATGGTGTGAAGTTCAGCAACTGCACAATCAACAAGATTCCATCAGGACTCACTAAACTCTTCCCAAACATGAAGTTTCTCATCATTATAAGCTCAAAGTTGAAGAGCATATCCAAAAATGACTTGACTGAATACAAAAGCTTAGAGAAATTCATCTGTGAAGGAAATGACGTTGAATTCCTGCCTGGTGACTTGTTTGAAGGATTCTCGAACTTAGTATTCATCTCGTTCTCAATGAACAAGTTAAACGACATCGAAGCTAACATCCTGGATCAACTTCCAAACCTCAAACATGTTAATTTCAAGAATAACCCAAAATACAGCAAAGCCTTCTCAATTTATCCAGTGTATAAAGCAAATGCAACCCTTGATGACGTCATGAGCCAATTATTTGAAAAATTCTACACAAAAATCGAGAATGTCAAGAAAATGATGCAAAAGTATGAACAGGAAATCCAACAATTGAAGAATCCTGGAGGAAATTTACTCAAATTTTCAGCGCCATCAACAGTTGCAGAGTCTGAATATCAAAAGCTCGTCCATAGACTCCAAACTGGAATCTTCGGTGACCTGGAAGCTTATATCCTTGACGAAAAATCAAAGGACTTCAAAGTCATCATTGGTTCTCAAGAATTCCCAGTCCACAAGTTTCTGCTTGCCGCGCGCAGTTCAACTTTGGCTGAATTGCTGAAAAACAACCCTGAAGCTGAGAATTTAAAACTTTTGGATTTGTCTGCTGAGATTTTTGGTAAAATTCTTAAATTTCTCTACACTGATGAACTTCCAGGTGACGATGGGACAGACTTTTTGGAAATCTTTGCTGCAGCTGGGAAGCTGAAGATTCAGGAATTGAAGAACTTTGCAGCAGGGAAGATTTTTGACCAACTGAATGAAGAAAATGCCTTTGAGATCCTTAAACAAAGCAACAAGTATCAAATTTTTGAATTGAGGGACAAAGCTTTCCAGATGATCAAGAATAAGCACCCAAACATTGAGATAAAGGATGAATGGGCAAGTGAGCCTGAAAAGTTGTTCAAAATTGTTCAAAACACAAAAATGAAGGAAGAAGCAAAGCGTAAATATGAAGAAGAAATACGCAAGCTTGATGAGCAGTTTGAACATTCAATGATAAAATGAGGTTAAGTTTGAAGAAGATCAATTTATTGTATTTTTTAAAATTATGTTTAAACTGTCAAAATAAATTATGTTTTTATTGCACTTAGTCATTGTAACCTACTCATGTACTGTTAATGATAAATCACAACTAACCGGTCCGGTCAACCACCCGCCATTTTTAAAACAATTCTTGAATGTGGTTCTAGTTAAAGGCCCCTCCCAAGTTTTCCCGTCAATTAAAAAATTTCAAACCCCTCAAAAAACGTCCTGGTTACGACCCTGCTAACGCTTATGAAAAATTGATTCACAGTCACTAAAACTTAGTAATTTATCTCATTGTCATAAAATTTGTTTTAAATGACAAATTATTTTTATAGTTCTTGACTCATTTGTCATCAAAGTGAGACACTAGTCGACGTGTTTAATAAATTCTAGTTAAAAATCTATAAACGTTTGCTTATTTAAGCTAAGTTTTGAAAGGTGAGTGTTTATTATGCTGTTGGATAACTCATTTCAGTGATGGCCAACCCAAGTGCCGCGAAAAAAATTCAGCAAATCCCACGAATTCGACAAATTAGACTTACCATCAAGATGTGCCGTGTCACAATAAAGGTTGGACATCACTGCCTAATACTTACTGTAACCATTTTCCTATGTGGAGCTTAGGTTACAACAAAAGGCTTTCCATCTGACTCTGTTGCTAGATATGTCACCTAGTTTGACAACTTCTCTGTCCTCACATTAAACTGCCATTTTTCATCACCATTTTACGCCAAGTCTCATATCACTGCTTACTATCGATAAAATACTATCGTAATGATTGAGAAATCAACTTCTATTAAGAATAGAACCCAATTTTTCGCAATAGTGAGGGTTATAGATATTAAGTCGATTCGGTCATAATGGCTTTACTCTAGCATTGGCTGATTCACCTATAAATCCTTTGGTTCTTTAACATCTACATTGTTATAAGATCAGTTCTCTCTGTATGGTATCTGAGTAGAGTATTAACTGTCTCGAGTGACTAAAAGGTTTGATTTTGACGCATGACTGACTTTCGCAGTCCGCATCGCTCTCATATGACTCGTGGCAACATCAAAACAACAACAAGTATGTGCTTGTTAAGTTATCGAGCTTTGTTTACACTAATCCGCCAATGTTAGAGTGAAGTATCTTCTACCAAGTGGTTAAGCTGCAAACAGGATATCAATAACCCTCACTTTTGTGATGATGTAGGTTCAACTAGCTTCTAAAGTTGATCTTTCAATCATTACATAGAGCGATGTCATCAAATCGCATGATACCAAAAATATGACGCATCCCACAATATTTTTTAAAAAATAATCATCCATAATTTTCAGGCTTACTCAATTCTATTCAGTCATGGCGATTCTATGTGAATTCTTAAACTTCCTATTACAACACAACGAAGAAATTTACGGCTGTGAGATTAAAAGGCAAGTAATATTCGAGCACAAAGAACTTAAACTTCGTGCAAAGGTCCTCAACGGAAGAACCAACAATGACGTGCATTCTGTGAAGATTGAGAGCTGTATGATCACTAAAGTCCCAATTGGGCTCTCAACTTACTTCATTAACTTAAAGGTGTTGCACATAAATGAGTCAAAGTTGAAGAAAATCACCAAAAATGACTTGACTGAGTACAAAAATTTGGAAAAATTCATCTGTACAGACAACGAAGTTGAACATTTGCCATTTGACTTGTTTGAGGACCTCAAAAATTTGGAGTTTATCGACTTTAGTGGAAATAAGTTGAAAATCATCGACCCTAACATTTTTGATGGACTTGACAAAATTAATCATATCAATTTACGTCGTAATCCAAACTACACCAAATGCTTCTCAATCTACCCAGCGTACGTTCCTAATGCTACTCTTGATGGCCTCAAAACTCAACTTTATGACAAGTTTCTGTTTGATTCTCAAAATTTAAAGACCTTGCTCAGTCAATTTAAGCAAAAGATCCAGGAAATCAGAGCTTACGAGGAGAACCAAAGGTCAGCAACCTCAGCATTTAAGACAACTCAGGAGCTGAAGACTTTAGCGTCAAAATTAAATCTGGAAAATCAACAACTTAAAGATTCCAATGCAAAATTAAAAACCGACTTTGAGTACGAAAAGCTCAAAAATGCCAAACTGCTCCTCAACTTCCAAAAAGGCATTTTCTTTGACCTCTCAGCGCTCATTCAAAATGAAGCTACAAAAGACTTTCAGATCACAATTGACGACCACAAATTCCTAGTCCACAAGTTTTTGCTCATCGCACGAAGTCCAACTCTGGCTGAATTGCTGAAAAACAACTCTGAAGTGGAAAACTTAAATTTACTTGACATTTCCGTGGACATTTTTAAGATAATTCTTAAATTTCTCTACACTGATGAACTTCCAGGTGACGACGGTACGAACTTTCTGCTCCTATTTGCTTCTGCTGGAAAATTGAAGATTGAGGAACTAAAGGATTACTCAGCAGGAAAGATTGTTGCTCAAGTTAATGCAGAAAATGCATTTGAGGTGTTCAAGTTGGGTTACAAGTATAATCATGGGAGGTTGAGGGAACGAGCTTTTGAAGAGATTAAGAAAAAGTATCCAAAGATTGAGTTCAAGGATGAATGGTCGATTGATTTGCATAAGATGGCGATGATCATCGATGGATTTATGAGAAGGGAAGAGGAAATTATGAAGTTGGAGGAAGAAATTCAAAGAATTAAGGATGAATTCAGTTATTTGACAATGGATTGAGGAAGGACATGAAGTCATAATTTATTTTCATGATTTAGCTAAGGTTGAGTCATGCTTAATCATTTTTTAACCCACAGTCAATAGATTTATTGTATAAACCCTAAAAATTATTAATAAAAGCTTCAAAAGTCATCATATACTGACCAGGGGCGTAGCCAGGAATTTGAAGAGGGGGGGGGGGGGGATTTTTGTATGGAAAAATTTAAGGGGGGGGGGGGATATTTGTGATTATATCATAAAAACCCTAGCAAAATAAAGAAATTTCTGTTTACGTTGGGGGATTTCCCAAATCCTCCCCTCCCTGGCTACGCGCCTGATACTGACTAAACCAGTGGTGTCCAACCTTTTTTCAGGTCAAGCCATTGCCAAAACTGCACACAGCATTCGGTTCGTGTAATTTCCTGAATCTACTAGTGTTTCGCGTCATAAAGGTTCACCATTACTGGACTAAATCATATGAATATCAATCAATATCACATCAATCCTCCTTCTATACATCTCCAAGGTCACAACCCGTCACATACCTAGAAACAATGTTAATTAAAGATCCAACATGTTAAAAAATATCATTTCACAAGCCAAAACGAAACTGGAACTTTTTGTTGATTTTTTTTGTTCTCAATTCACACATTTTTTTTCTCAACTTCTTTTTCTCTTTGGATTGAGTCATTTGACTCGCAGCTGATCTTCTGCAGGTTTTTCTAATGTTTACAGAGTAAATTATCGTTTATTAATGTTGATTTTCTCTTAACATTGAGACTTTTTTTTGTGATGAATCGCTCAGTTTAGTGTTGAAGTGTTGATGTGGATGGAGTGAAAAAGTTGATTTTTAGAGGTGATTTGAGGTAAGAAGTTGGTGATTTATATCGGAACTAGAAATCAAGATGGTCATTAGTTCAGATAAAAGATGAATTTAATATATATTTTTGCTTTTAAGTGGGTTAAAGTATGAAGTTGGTCCAACAAAGAGATTTTAAGAGCTATTCTTACTAAATTAAGTGATTGAGCTTACTAAACTACTTGTATGGATCACCATAGATCCCTCATTTCATTAGAAGACAGCTAATTCAGCTAACTGTACTGATTATGACTAGGCTGTCCAACTGCGCATTTTTGAGCGGGCAGTCCCGCTTTTTTGACCAAAGTCCCGCCTAAATTCCTTAATTTCCCACTTTTTGAACCTACTTTTCTTGGAAAATGCTTGAAAATGTGGACTGTCCTACGCTAAAATTGGGACACATCCCGTATTTTCACCAAAAATCGATAAAAACCGATAGACAGCCTTATTAAAACTTGCTTGTCAACACTGGTTCACTATTGTTCCTTTTAAAACTCAAACAATAGCTTAACATCTTCCCAATTCGCCAATAAATCAATTATTTTCACATTCCAGCACAAAAACTTGACCATGGAGCTCCGTTGCAGATTCATCGACTTCACATTCGCTCACGGTGAGAAGTTCTACGGCTGTAAAGTTGAAAACCAGCAAATAATTAACCAACATTGTCTAAAATTCATTGGAAAGCATGATAAAGGAAAGACTGACGATGACGTCTTGTATGTCATGTTCTCTAACTGCAACATGGCTAGAATCCCGCAAGGAATCAAAAAACATTTTTGGAATATGAAAATTTTGGACATCGATCGATCGAAATTGAAGCAAATTGAGAAATTGGATCTGGCTGGATATAAAATTTTGGAAAAATTCATCTGCTACAAAAACGAACTTGAGCTTCTTCATGAGGATTTATTTGAGGATTTTAAACATTTGGAATTTATTGATTTTTGTGGAAACAACTTGAAAGTCATTGAACCGAATATTTTGGATGGACTTGAAAGATTAGCAAATGTTAATTTTGGCGAGAATCCAAATTATGATAAATTCTATTCAATTTATCCAATTTACAATACAAAATCAACTTTAGACGAGGTAAAGGCTCAGCTTGTTGACAAGTTTTTCTCGCTTGACTCGAAACTTATTGAAATTTACCTCAAAAAGCTGCAAAATCCAGTCCAAATGTTGAAAATCTTCAGCAACAGAACCACAAATTCATCAATAAAGTCAATAATTTTAGAATTCAGACTCAATTTTCTTGAAAAAAGGCTTGAAAGTTTATCAGAAAGTTTAGAAACTGAAAAACTTCAAAAGTTGGAAATCACAAAAAATTTCCAGCTCCAAATCGACAGCCTGACATCCCAACTAGACACTGGCATCCTTGGAGACCTTAAAAGATTCCTAAAGAATGAAAACATCAAAGACTTTACAGTCAAAGTCGATGATCGAGAATTCCAAGTCCACAAGTTCCTACTCGCAGTTCGAAGTCCAACTCTGGCTGGGGTTCTTTACAAAAATCCTGAAGCTGAGAATTTGAAGCTTTTGGATGTGTCTGCTGAGACTTTTGAGATAATTTTGAAATTCTTTTACACTGATGAACTTCCTAGCGATGCAGAGACGAACTTTTTGCATCTTTTTGTGGCTGCTGGAAGGTTGAAAGTTGAGGAACTGAAAAAGTGTGCAGCAACGAAGCTTCACGATCAAATTGATGCAAATAATGCATTGGAAATCTTCAAATTAAGCAGCAAGTTTCAGAATGATGAGCTTAAAGTTAAATCATTTGCAGAACTAAGGAAAAAATACTCAAAAATAGAAATTAAGGATGAGTGGATTAAAGATTCAATTAAAGTTGAGAAGATTATTGAAAGATTTGAAAGAAAAGAGGAAGCAATAAGGAAGATTGAGATTGAATTTGAGGATTAAGAGACAAAAATTTACTAGATTAAGAAACAACGATTCAATAAAATCTTAAAAAGTTTTTATATTTTTTACAAATTTTTTATATTATTTTCATTTTTAAGGAAAAAGCTTTTTTTAAATGTACTGCATGTCGATGAATTCTTGGAAAGGACGAGAGTTTTGAGTCACTGTTAAAAAGGAGTCCCCAAAACCTAGCTTACCTTTGCCACTACATAACAGTTACCATTTAAAGAAGCATAAAAAACCTTAAAATAATTAAATATGCAGGGACTTGAATTGATCAGATTGAATGTTAGCTTTCAGAAAATTGGTTCAACAGGAAGCTCATTAATCCAGTCAGTAAAGTGCAGAATATTTGTAAAAATCGAGTAAGTGTCAACATCGCATCCATAAGTCATGTTATTAAGTGATGCAGAGACAACTCCACGAAGATAGTAAGCACTGCCATCAGTCACGACCAATCCACTTCCACTGTCGCCGATGCAAACACCAGTTCCATTTCCAGCTCCACCACAGAACGTTCGCTTGCTTGAGTATCGAGCCAATTCGTAGTTTTTGAGGAAGCAATCTTCATTTTGATGAATTGGCAAGTTGATGGATTTTGGGATGATTGAATGTAGCTTTTTTGGATCTCCGTCCTTTCCATATCCAACGGCAACACCTTCCATTTTTGTAGCCAATGTTGAGTTAGCGTACATGAGACAAATCGGTTGGATATACTTGCTGTATGTGACTTCAGTTTCGAGGACCATAATTGCAATATCAGCATCATAAGTATCAGTGTGTGGATTCCAATCAGGATGGATGTGAATACTCTGAACTGCATAAGGAAATCTTCCAACTTCATTTTTCTTCTTCAACCTGTGAACGCCAAGAAGGACTGTGATGTCTCGTGCCAGGAACACCATGCAGTGAGCAGCTAGGAAAAGTTAAATGGAATTAATATGCATTTAATAGAGAAAGTACGTTCGCTGGGTCTGGTTTTGGGTACACCTTAGAGCAATGCTGGTCAACCTTTTTTGTGGTACAAAACACCTAAGTGGTAAGCGATTACCGGAACTGCTTACCCATTTTGTTCCAAACGAACGTTTTGTTCGTGAGATTTATTGAATTTATTTTTCAGGGCAAATTGGTTGACCATCACTGCCCTAGAGTGTGATTGACAAAATTGCTTCCTGCTTTAATTTTTAAAAACTAATTTAAGCTCCAGCCTGTACACCAACAAACTTTTATGATTCCTGAGTCAATTTTTGTGGTCCCGGAATCCTTTAAAGCCCTTTGCTATTTTACTGATCTAAATAATGCTACATAATCTCACCTGTGACAACTTTCCGTTTTGAAATCAAAGTTCCACCACAAAAATATTTGTTTCTTGGTGCAATTAAGGCAGCAATCCTGTAAGTTTATATTGTAAGTTTTAGAATGTGCTGATTAATACAATTTTATACTTTACCATGGAAACATGCCGCGTTTGACTTCACTTCCTCCAATGATTGTTCCTTGTGCTTTAGTTTGTATACTGCAAGATTCAATTTTAAGTTGTCTGGCTTGATAATTGTCAAAGCATTTTTTCAGGTTTGCTTTTATTTTACTTTTATTTTCTGTGTCAAGTTGACAGCAACTGTTGTTTGTCATTTTAAGAGCTGAAACTGCAGTGTTGTCGATGACTTTTGGGTCAATTGCGTTGATTTTGTTGTCTTCGAGATCAACAGCTGTCAACTGGCTGTGAACATCGAAGGAATCAGAGTGAATTGTTGTCAATTTGTTGTTGCTTAAATTTAATGCTTGTAAATTGTTCAACTGATTGAAGACACCAACTGGCAGGTCTGAAATTTCATTGCTGTATAAACCCAATGTTTGTAAATTCTGAAGACCATCGAAGCTATCAAATTTCAGATTTTTGATTCTGTTTTCAAAAAGCCACAATTTTTCCAAATTGCTAAGTGCTCCAAAACACTTTGATGGAATTTCCGAAATTTGATTTCCTCTCAAGCTTAACAACTTTAAGTTCTGCAAATTCACAAACCACTCTGGATTGATTGACTGAAGCTTGTTGTTGTCCAAATACAGCACTTCAAGTTTTACAAGTGGACGAAAAATGTTGCTTGGCAGGAAATTTATTTGATTATCATCTAAATCTAAATCCTCAAGTTCCTTTTGATTGAGGAACAAATTTTCAGGCAACGATGTCAGTTGATTGTTAGATATCAAAAAAATAGTAAATTTTGAGTTTTGAGTCAGCAGATTTTCTGGAATTTCTTGAATCTTGTTTCCAACTAAGTACAAATGATTCAAATTCTTGCAATTTGACAGCGAATCTTCATCAATTGATTCCAGTTCTGCATCACTAATCTGAATGACTTCAAGATTTGGAAACTTTTGACAGAAAATTGATGAAAATGATCTCAGTTTGTGGTTTTTATAAGAAATAATCCATTTTACATCAGCATCGCTGTGTCCAGTTCCATGTTGTCCATCAATTCTTGTCAGTTTTTCATTATAATTTGCTTGCTTTGTACTCAAATCACATCTATAATAAGAAGCATTTATGTTTTTATATCCAGTAGTCCAGTAATTTTGATATTTGTGGTCACATTTTACAACTTGTCCTTTTGCTTCATAAAACATCAAAAATATAAAGCAGATCTTTAAAATTTCACTCATATTTGATTTCATTATTATTGCATTTTTTTAAATTTTTTAGCAAAAAGCTAACACAAAATAAAGCAAAATTTTTAAATCTATACGATTAACTGACTAAACGATGATAAGAAGGTCCAATAAATTTTAATTTCGAGCATCAAAAGCGACAATTAATCTCTGAGAAGAGAATTTGAGAAATTGAGCATTGAAATAAATCCAGTAATTTTATTATTTATTGATGAACAATCACATTGACTTTGAATTTGATGACTTTTTTGACTGTGAGTGTAAACTTGACAGTAATCAGTGGCATGGCAAGACAACAACAAACATACACCGAACTTAGTCAAACATTCGCAATCTTTTTGCATTTAATTTAAGCTTAGATCTTGCCCCAACCTTTGCGCATTTGATTATTCTCTTCGACTTTAGGAGATATCAAATTTATGTTGCTGGGTGCTTTGGAGATGCTTCAAAATCGGCCCTAAGCAGTGGCGTCAAAGAGCGAAGTTGGGAATTTAACTGGGAAATGGGGGTTTATATTTTTTTTCGTTTGGAAAAATTTTGGGGAGGGGGGGGGGGGGGGGGGGTGACAAGGGGGTTTTTAACAAAAACCCTAGCACAATGAATAAATTTCTGTTGACCTAGAGGGGAAATTCACCCCCTCCTCTAGCTACGCGCCTGAGTGGGCTTTTGCCCAAGGGGCTTTTTTTTTGAAAAAATCTCATACAAAGTGGCGTCAATTTTTAATCTCGTCCCCTGGTGCCAAAAACCCTCGATACGTCTCTGAACGTTACAAAACTAAGACCCCCATTTTTACCACTAAGAGTTACAAAACATACAACCGACCCCAATGTGAATAAATTTAAAAATAGAAAATCATCAAAAATATGAAATTTTTATGTACATAAAAGCTGATAACAAAGCGTGAATCACTCAATTTAATGATATAGGCTTCAATTAATCTTCACACACAAATTTAAATGTGACTGAAATTTAATTTTTTCTTCACTCATAGTTTAACAGTTTAATAGAAAAGTCAAACATCAAGATATTGTAAACTAAACTGATTAGTCGACCAAAGACACCACAACAAAGTGAATCAATGGAAGATTTAGACACAAAATATCGAATCCCACTCGAGATGATCATCAAAATAATATCAAACTTAAGCTCCATCAATGACCTGAAGAATTGCATGCTGCTGTGCAAAGACATCCGTGATTTAATGCTTAAAACACCTGAAATAATGAGGAAAATTGTCATTAAGGCTCAAATAAGCCACGATGTTCAAGATAAAGTAAACTTTTTCGAAACTACAACAAAATTTATTCGTAAAATTGACTTAAATTTTAAATCAGTTGAAAATTTTGAAGGATTTAAGTCAATTTTGTGTCAAATGGTGAATTTGGAGGAACTAAAATTTGAATTAAACGGTAAAGTTGAAGTTAAGCACAATGAGCCATTTGAGTTGCCTCAATTAAAGGTTTTAGATGTGAACCTTAAAGATCTGGAAGTGCTGACCAGGAATATTAAAAACTTAAAGAATTTACACAAATTGACAGTGACTTGCGAATATTTTTACAACAATTTCAATGAAATTTTGCAAACTTTTGTGAATTTATTGCATCAACAAGAAAGTTTAAAGGAACTGAGGATTAATGCCCATGATTATCGACCATTTGTGTTCCCAGATCAGCAAGTTAATGAGTCTATGAAGTTCCAGCTGACAAAGTTGACATTTTATGGCAAATGCACTGGAAGTGAAAATTTCAATAATTTCTTCAAGCCACAAGCTGAAAACTTAAAGGAACTAGTGTTGATGTGTCCGGACGACAATGGAAGTTTAAATGCTAAATTTGGAAATTATAAAAATCTTAAAAAATTGACGCTTGATGCTGCAATTGACTTGAGTGTTCCTGCTGATGAAAATCGTCCCTGGAAGTTGGATTCGGTTAAGATTTTTAAGGTTTTTTATGAATCTCGTTTAATTTACAGGACATATACAGCAGCAAATAGACAAACTAATATAAATGACGTAGTCACAAGATTCCCAAATGTTGAGGAAGTCCACTGCGAAAAAGTCATGAATTCCGATGGCATTTTCGACAAAATCACTAAACTCGACATAAGCTACATTAATTGCTGTGAATTTACCAAGATAAAATTTCCTAACCTTAAAAAATTGACCGTTTCACTTATTTTTGAAATTAAAAGTGAATTAGAATTTAAAAATTTCGCAAAAACCGTTGAAAATGTTAAAATTTTTCGTCTCGGATTTTCCATTAATGAAATTATTTTGAAAAATTTACAACTTTTTAAAAATTTGAAATTATTTTATTTTCATTTTGACAATAATTTGCATCTTTTGATTGATTTTGAGAAGAAAATTGTAAAATTTTGGTCATGTATTGAAATTAAAATTTTAAATGTTTTAATTCTATATTTTGAAGGTTTTAAGCTGCTGGAAATTTACAAAGAAAATGGACACAAAGTTGACAAGCGTTGGGAGTTTTCTGTTGGGCAATCACATCCGTTATTGCAATTTTAATTAAAATTTGATGAAAAATAAAGTTAAAATACAAAAAAAAAATTAAAATAAAAATTGTGTATTTTTAATGAAGTCATCCAGATGCTACTTAATCCTAGTATACCTAGCAGGCGCGTAGCCAGGAGGGTCTTGTCCTCCTCCTAAACGTTTTGAACATCATCGGAAGCACGTCCTAAAACGCTTAAGAGGGGGACAAGACCCTCCTGGCTACGAACCAGATATCTAGCAAAAGAGACACTTTATGTACCAAAGACCTCAAAACCACATCCAACACTCGAATCGAGCTTTGTAACTAGAACGGTAAAAATGGAAAAAGAGCTTTTAAAACTTGACGTGGCCTGTGATTGAACCCAGAAAATTTGGGGCGTAAGGCAAACGTTCTACAACTTAAGCTACTGATGCTAATTCACTGCTTAGCCGTCCCAAAACTAGCCTTTCCATTTTCTACAGCCTAAATCCACTCAACTCCACACTTTTGCTTTTCTTTCCCAAGTCAACTTTGCCTCTACTTCATCCATTCTCCCCTTGAATTGTATTTCAAGTTCAGATTTATTAATTTCGTATATAACAAGCTTGTCCTACAAAACTGAAAAACAAAAATCAGTGATAACAAAAAACGAATGTTACTGACCTAATATTTAAGCATTAAAAAATTATTAAATCAGAAAGGGGCTGTTCAAAAATGACGTCGACCATTTTGGGTTTTTTTGACGCTTCAAACAAAATAAACTTTTATTAATCCAAATTTTATGACAAGTGGTAAGATGGGAGGAATTGGTCTAATAATCTCATTTATAGATGGACGTCATTTACGAACGGTGTCTAAATTGTATGTTCTTGAAGTCAAGAAGAAGAAGAATATGTGGAATTTCCGTATATTACAGCTGATTTCTGAAAATGACGAAATCACAATTTAAATGAGCAACTGCGTGTTGATAACATAAATGATTTTTTCCTTCCTTTAAACTTCTTCTTTACTCACAGTAAATAAGGACACATCAAGGGTGTGGTACTGATGAAATGATCAAAAATGATCAAAAAATGATCAAAAAGGTTCAAAATGTAATTCTTCAGTTCCTAAGCCTTGGAACACATTATGCTTTCTCGCTATCGGGATCGGGATCGGGATTTCCCGGGATTTACCGATCCCGATCAATCCCGGGATCCCGAAATTTATCGGGATCGGGATTGAAAATCCCGGTTTTTTAATTTAGGAAATTATTGATGTTTTAGAACCTGCTAAATACGCGACAGAAGAATTATTGCGTAAATCAGACGATTTATTAATTGCTGAAGGAACAATTAACTTTTTGCTAGACGAATTGTTGCTACAAGGAACATTATTGTCTCAAAAGGTTTACGATATGAATTGCGCTCGCATAGGTGCACGAAGAAATGGAACATTAATTGACTTAATACTTTACCTCAATATATTTCTTTAGACAAGCATTTTAAATCGTCAACAAAAGCTGCAATACATAAACTTGGCATTGACTTATTGAAGAAGTATTTTGTCAAAAACTCTACAAATGGAGCTATGGAAGCTTCAACATCCAGTGCAAATCAAATCCAACCGTCAAACATTTCTATTCGAGATAGACTGAAACTAAGCATATCTGAATATACATCATTAACAACAGATGCAGCAGCAACAGAACCAAATAACTTGAAAAGAGAGTTTAATTGGTATGACAAAAATAAGAAGAGAACCGTTTTATTAGATCAACTTTACGATGCATTGATAACAATGCAGCCGACCTCAACTCAAAGCGAACGAAATTTCTCTATTAGTAACAAAATTCTTACAAAACAAAGAAAACGTTTACTTGACAAGAATCTAAATGCAATTGCATTTGTTAAAAGTTTTTTCATTAATGCTTAATTTTTATTATTATATTCACACCGTTTTCTATAACCTTTTAACTTACATCTTTATCAACATTTATTTTCTATTTTTGTTTATGTTCACATTTTTCAAATGAAACATGGATTAAAACATCTACCTTGTAACACATAAAGTATAACTAATTAATTAAGGAATAAATGACCGTATAAGTAGCAAAAAAATATATAATTTTTTTTGGGAAAAAAAGCAGAAAAATGCTGTTTTTTAAATTTTTTTACATATTCGGGATTCCCGGGATTTCCCGGGAAATCCCGAAAAATTTCAATCCCGATCCCGATCCCGAAAATTTGTCGGGACCGGGATTTCGAGAAAGCATAGAACACATAAGAGAGCGGAATGTAGCCAATAATAATTTTATGCAACTTTGATTTCATGTTTTTATTTCGAAATTTCAGACTGTTAAGTGAAGAAATGCAACAAGGAAGTACAGATCTTTCTGGCTTACAGCGTAAGGCTGATGTGGCGGGTTTTAATTGAGTCTGAGCTAGCGCCAGCCATAAACCAGACTGTTTTCTGCCTTGTCTTTGCCGTGATTAAATCTATAATTGAAAATTAAAGCTTAATTTTGACTATTTTTAAATAAAATAAGAAAAATTTTAATTTACAATTTTAGAAATGTTTAACAATTTTTACTTTCAATTTTATCAGCCGCCTTAGTGATGCCATAACTCCTAGTAAAGTCCTACGCATTCGTTTAGATCCACTTAGAAAATTCCGAATTTCTCATCACTGGAAGATTTTTTTGTAAAACGGTTTTCAGTTTCAAAACAGTTATTAGTAATGGGATTAATTAATAAAATAATTGGAAAACTATCTTTCCTCCTCTCGACATAATCCTTAATTAATTGAAAATTACAACAACAACAAGTCGCATTCGTTTAGATCCACCACAAAGAATTAAATGTTTTATTGGGAAATTCAAAATGTAATGAACCTTTTTAATTTAAATAATATTGCTCTAGTATTAAAGAATATTTTTTTATAAAAATGAACAATATAAAATAATTTTCGGAGAAATGCCAAAATGTTATTACTTAACAGAGACTGAGAAGGCTGTAATCGATCAGCTGCATTCATTAGGCACATCAAATCGGGGAATTGCACGTAGAATTGATAGAAATCATCATTTAATCGGAAAATACTTGAAAAAAGGTTCAAGCTATGGCCAAAAAAAGAAGACAAAAGGAAATTCATAAATTACAAAACGCCAAAAGAATCAGTTGGTGGCTCTTGCATTAGCTAGAAATCATTCATCAAGAGAATTTGTGACTGAACTTGGATTGCCGATCGGTCATAAGCATGTAGCAAAATTATTGAAGCAAACGGGTCATTTGAAATGTACTAAAAAAAATGAAACAACCATCCCTCAAACCTGAGCATGAAACTGCAAGACTACGTTGGGCAGAAAAGTACTTTAATTGGAGTACTGAATGGACGAACGTGGTTTTTTCTGAAGAAAAGAAATTTAATGGATGGTCCAGATGGTTTCTCATGTTACTGGCATGATCTGCATAAGTTTAATTATAGTCGTAACTTTGCTTGAGGATCTCTCATAGTTTGGGCGGCATTTTTTATGTATGGAAAGACGCCTTTGGTCAAAATCTCGACTCGAATGAAGTCCCGGAACTATATTGAAGTGTTGAATGGCATTTTGATACCATTTTCTGCTGATTTCATGGAAAGAGAATTCATTTATCAGCAAGACAATGTAGCAATACATGTGAGCAAGGTATCAAAGGCATGGTTCTCAAGCGTTGAAATCGATTTATTGGATTGGCTATCACGTTCACATGATCTTAACCCGATGGAGAATCTTTCGGGCATACTAGCACGTAACGTTTATAATGGTTGACGTAAGTATTCATCTGTCCAAGAGTTGGAGGTGGCAGTATGGCATTTTTGGCGAGAAATTGTTTTAAAAACGCTCAAAAAATTAGTAAATTCAAAGCCCAACAGACTTTTTAAGCTTGTTAATCGAAATTGAAAGCAAATAAATTATTGAACTTAACTAATCATTCATAAATTAAATAATTCTTTGTGGTGGATCTAAACGAATGCGACTTGTTGTTGTTGTAATTTTCAATTAATTAAGGATTATGTCGAGAGGAGGAAAGATAGTTTTTCAATTATTTTATTAATTAATCCCATTACTAATAACTGTTTTGAAACTGAAAACCGTTTTACAAAAAAATCTTCCAGTGATGAGAAATTCGGAATTTTCTAAGTGGATCTAAACGAATGCGTAGGACTTTACTTGATAACTTGATCACTTGAATCTGCTTTAAGTAGCCAAGACTTCTCAGTTAAAAATTCATCAAGCTCATTAAAATATAAAAATTTAAAAGAATTGAAAGAAAAATATAAAAATTTTAAATGTTCAAAAGTTAATTTTGAATTAAATTTTACAGTTTTTTCCAGCATATTAATCACAAATTCACGTCTACATCCAGCCTGACGTGCAGGAGTTATATAACTAAAGTTAAAAGTTTTCAAACTTTCACAAATGTTCAAATTTTTTAAAATATTCAAAGAATTAAAATCAAAATTAAGCTCAAGTATGTCTCTGGACTTTATGGATATGTGCTGAATTTTTGGGCAGTTTTTTGCAAATATATTGAAGCTGTTTTGAGCTTCACATTTAAAATTTGTTGCTGTCAAATCTGTTAAATTTGGAAACTTTGATGCTTGAAAATCATCAAAATCAAAAAATGTTAAAATTAATTCTTTAATTTTATCAAAAATTCCGTCAGTAAATTTCAATCCTTTACAGTCAATAACTTCAAGATTTGGAAATTGCGTCACTAATCTTTGCAGATTCGTTAAATATCGACGATTTGAATTTTCAAAATATTTTAATTTAAAATGTTGAAAATTATTCAAAAATTTCGGTTCTAAATGCGAAACAATTTTTTTTAAATTTACAAAATTTTCAAATAAAAACTGCAAAGTTTCATCGCTTATATCGGAAGTAATGTAAAGTTCATGTAAATGTTGTGCTTGTCTATTAAGCCAAACTTTAAAAAATGGAGTTTCCAGCTCTAGTGAATGACAATTAATGCTCAGCGACTGTAACTGAATCTTACGACCAATATTAATCCCAGGAAGCTCAAAAACATCATATTCGTCAAAATTAAACCACAAGTTTTTTAAACTTTTTTGGCGGGAAATAAATTCGACAAGATTTTTCAAGTCTGCAGCATCAAAATCATCGTAAATTGTGCATCTTATTGAGAATGTCGTCAAATTTTTGATTCCTTTAGTGATTGATGTGAATGGCTTTAAAGATTCGATGTCTGTCCTTAAAATCTTCAATTTTGGCAGCTCGATTGATGACATTTTCTTGACTGTGCCTTGTTGTCTTCGACTGGTTGAGAATCTCAGCTCCTTCAAGTTTTTAGTTTTTCTAAGAATTAAGAAACCAATTCTTAGTGAATTTTTATGCGAGATGTTCAGATGCAGACTTTGGATGTCTTCCGCATTGGCATTAATTAAACTGAATATTTCAAAATGATTGACATTATAAATGTGGCCTTTAATGACAATTTTCTTCATTATTTCTGGTGTTTTGAACATCAATTGTCTGACTTCTTTACATAGCAGCATGCAGTTTCTCAGATCCCTGATGTCACTCAATTGTGAAATTATTTTGAGAATCAACTCGGTTGGAAGATTTAAGCAATCCATTTTTTCACTAATTTTATATTTTTATTACACAAATTAACTCCACAGTCGCCTTATAAGTTATGTGTGCCTTATCAGTATGTTCTATACAGAATAATGAGGCAAACGTGATTTATTTCAGAAAATAGATGCGAAAGTGAGTGGCTGTTCACATTTGATGTCAAACATTAATGGAAAGGGGTGTTGGGATGCTAGATCCCGCTATAAACTGTAGGTCTAGAGGGTGTGGTAGAATCGATTCTGTTCTAATTTGAATCGCAGTGCCTCCAGCTGAAAGGCTGGGTCCTTCACACATTATTATTATTGGGATGCTAGATTTGCTATATCATAATTTCTTATGTGTCTAAGTGTCACGAAGTGGGTTGGAGTCCGAGCGAAAAAAAATTAATGTTGATATAGTGGACATGGACAGCCAGTTCTAACACCAATACATCGCCATCATGAGAGCACTAGTGCTTAGCCAGGATTTATTTTAATTTTTTTTACAAAAACCCTAGAAAAAAGAAGAATTTTCTGATGTCGAAGGAGTATTTGTCCCCCAAATCCCCCCCTAGCTCTTGCGCCCGTGGCAACATAATTTTTTTGTCGCTTGGAAAGATGAGTTGGGGGATAAAGGAAGTGAGTAAATGGAGAGGGGGAGGTAATAGGTTGGAGAGGGAGTCAAGGAAGAAAGTGGCAAAAAGAGAATGGAGGGAGCAGAGAGATTAAATAAGGGGGAAGTAAAGAAGTGGGGAGTGGTTAATGGGCGAGTAGTCAAAAAGGGGAGAAATAAAGGGGGGGGATTTTTATTTTTTACTGAATTTATAAGGGTTCGTTAACTCATTACGTAACTTATAACAAAGTTTGCACGAAAAAAACAGCTGATTATGTCCAGGCTCATTCATACCTAAAGTTACAAACTTCGGAACAAGAAGAACAAGTTCGGAACAAGAATTGATGGACAACCAGGGGCGTAGCTAAGAATTTAAAGAGGGAGGACAAAAAACATTTGTATTGAAAAATTTAAGGAAGGGGGGGGGGGGGTGTTGGGATTTTTCATAAAAACCCTAGAAAAATAAGGAAATTTCTGTTTACGTTGGGGGATTTGCCCCCCCCCCCACTGGCTACGCGCCTGTGGACAACATAAAACTGAGCATAGTGATGCTTATAAGACATTTTGATGCGAATTGGTTTTCCAATTATGCTTGGAACAAACTGAAGAGATTTTCATCAATTTTCTGTCAATCGTTTCCGAATCTTAAAATAATTCAAATAAATGATGCATAGCTGGAATCAATTGATGAAGATTTGCTGTCGAATTGCAAAGAATTAGAACTTTGTCTGTTTTTAATTGAACCAAATTCAGCTTTTTATTCAAACTTACTTGCTGGTTACTTAAACTTTTAAAAGTTAAATTTAAAGAAATTTTTTAAAGTTTATAAAAAATGTATAAAATAAATCAAATTTTGCTCACTTAAGATAACCAAGCTGACAATCTTTAAAACTAAATATAACAAATTTAAAAGATTTAAAATTAAATTCCAAAAACCTTTCAAAAATAGGATCCAAATCTGAACTTATTTTAACAATTTTTGTCATAAAATTAATTCGACATTTTTTCCATTCATATTCTGTCGGCTTAATTCTCAAAAAGTCAATGTGAAAAGTTTCTAAATTTTCCAAATCATTCAATTTTATCATAAAATTAAATGACTCAACTTGAAGACGTCCGCCAAATTGAAAATCCATGAAAATTTTCTCAATTTTTGGCGCATTTTTTAAAAAACTTTCAAAATTTTTCTCTAAAATTACTGTCGTGGTTTTAACAGTAAAAACTCTCAAATTTGGAAGTTTAATGTGACACAAATTTGTAAAATTTGAATAATTTAAATCCAAAATTGTTATTTTATCAAAAATTTGATCGCAACTCAGCAAATCGCCGCACTTTAAATGCTCAATATTTGGAAATCTTTCGACAAGTTTAAACAAATTGATTTTATCGCCCATAAAGCTATTCGATAAATCCTCAAAATACATTAGCGACCTCAACTCCCAATGTGGACATTTTTCAGAAAATATTGAATTATTTTTTTGTATGAATAATTTTAAATTTTTTAAATTATAAAAATTTTCAAATAAAATTTCCAAAAAATCGTCATTTGGACAATTTTCAAGAATTAAATTTTTTAAATATTTTCCTTGGATTTTAAGGAAGCTGTCAAGCATTGGATTTACTGTATTTTTAATTCTACTGATGCTTAATGTTGTCAATTTGAATTTTAAATCCTCGCTGATGTCTCGATGTGGAAAGTCCACTGGACAATTATCGTCAAATTTTAAATTCAACTTTTTTAAAACTTTTTGTTGGCTTAAAAATTTGACGAAATTTTCACAATGCTCGTTTGACATATTTCGGTTGTTTCCATAAGAAATTGTGCAATTGACCAAATTTTTATTATTTTTGACATTTGGCATGAGCAGCAAAAATGACTCCAAGTCAGTCTCTAATGACTTTAACTTTGGTAAATTGATGATTAAATTTTCGTCAACTTTATAGTTTGCATCCCTGTCACTTGCGTAGCTGTAAAGTTTCATTGTAACTTCCTCTAAATTCCTCATGTCACTTAAGATTGATCTGAGCTTCAAGCATGCATTTGTAGCATAAATTGTCATCCTAAGGCATCGAATCGATGTCGCATTAGCTTCAAGAAACTTTAAAATTTCGACTGTATCTTCAGAATCATCTTCAGCAATGTCCACATTTATAAGAATATTTCTCATAATTTCTGGTGTCTTAAACATCAAATCGTGAATTTCTTTTGATATTTCCATGCAGTTCTTTAAGTCATCGATGGAAGTCAATTTTGAGATTATTTCAAGGACTAGCTCATGTGGAAGTAAAGGAATCTGTGAGGGAAAATAATAATCAGAATGATTTTCACCAAATTTCTAATAATCCAGGAAAGCAAACGGAACCAAAAAGTTCAAAAATAAAACTTGTAGCTATGTTGACGTGAAGCTGGCATGAAGCATGAAATAATGCTCAGGAGATAAACTGTTATTAAATCCAGTAAGTAGCTCTTGACTTAATGTTATTAAAAATCTAATTAGAAGTCGTTCGTAAATTACGTCACGCTATAGGAGGGAGGGGGAGTGGTTGAATTTGTGACAATGTGAACAAAAAAGTGTTTTTTTTTGCTACAAGTGACAAAAGTTAGGAGGAGGCCTAACCAGTAAGGTCTGGGCACCACATAAAAAAATTGAAGCTAAGCTAGCGCACAATGAGTACCAAGACCCTTCTGAATACACCTTTATGAAGAGAGGGTCGAAAAAGTTGTTTTTAAATTGTGGAATGGAACCGAAAAAAATTAAAAATATTTTATTAATGCATTTTTATGACAAAGGGGAAGGGGGGTTCAAAAAAATTAGTTTTTTGCGTGACGTCATTTGCGAACGACCCTTTAAAGAATTCCCAACTTTTACATATTTTTTTTTGCATCAAGGGTTCCACTGAGAACCCTTGAAGCAAATTTCCTATTGACAAATTTGAAACTTTTATGCTTAAAAACTGCTAAAAGGCTTTTTCTGATTTCCTGGGTCTTAATTTTTTATGTCACTTACCTTTGCCATGTTTTGTTGGATCTTCTTGTGTAATTTTATTATGATAATTTGATTTATTCCACTTTTTAACTCCAACTTATGTAGCAATTCACATAAATGAACTTATCAAACCGAACATAAAACAGTAAATAAACAATATGACACATACTGGTCACATCAGGGGTGTAGCTAGGAGCCCCCACTTTTTGAAAAAATCCTTCAATTTGCCAAGGAGGTTAGAGAAAAATAATAAAACATTTCAAAACCCCCCTTAAAGATATTTCCGAATACTTCCTTAGGGTCACACACAGGGACTTATTCAGATAGGCTTGGTCATGGATACAAAATAAATTTTCAAAAACCTAAAATAATTTCAATTCCTATTTTTTTTTTACCGAAAGTTTAAAATTTTGAAAAATTCCGAAAACTCAAAGCACTCCCTCACAAACTGCCTAGATCCATCCCAATTAACAGAAGCAGAGAATGAAGAAATTTTTGTTTTTGTCGTCAATCGCTTTACGATTGTTATTTGTTGCATACAATTTCATTATTAAGTCACAACGCGTAATCAGCTGCTGAATACAAATGCTACTTATTTGTTTGAATATTAAAGAGTCAGTTTAATTGAGAGATTTGAGGGTGCGTGGAGCTTGAAATCATATTTTTTTTTGTAGACTATGTTAAAGTTTGTTTGAGCAGTCCATGAAGAAAGGTTACTTTCGCTAAATCTTACACAATTTGTCCCTTTAATACAATTGTGATCAACCTTTTTTGACACATGACACACTTTGAGAGTAAATCATGATTGAATTCGCACACATCATAAGGTTTGTGGGATTTCTTGAAATTTTTCGCAGCACATTTGTTTGACGCGTTACATGGGTTGGCCATAACTGGTCGAAAACGTATCCATATGGCACAAACCATAAATCCAGCACCACACCGGTGTGACTCTGACATGGTACCCCAAATGCACAAGTCGGTTAATCAAATAGATATTCGACGTAAAGCCAGTATGACCTTGACATGGTTCTGGCTTCGATTTAAATCCAGCACCATGCCAGAATCACATCAGCTTGGTGCCGGATTAATGATCGATTATTCAACTTGAGAGTGGTTCGGATCCAAATATAAATTATAGGCATAGATTTGAGTGCAGTGGTTTGGTGCATCCTAACTCGTGAAACTCTCATTAACTACGAAACGCCCTAGAGCACCTCTGGATCACAGTTGATCTAAATAGGTAAAGGTTTTTTTTTTATCCGACTTGAGTAATTTGCTTACTGGATTTAAATCAAAGCCAACACCATGCGAGAATCATGCGCCGGATTTCTATTCGATTAACCGACTTGTGCTATTTGGGGTAACATGCTAAAGGAATACCGTTCAGTGAAAGCCCACAATAAGAATAGATAAATCGGACTTAGAATATAAATTTGTCAATGAATCTTGAACAACTTGCTAAGAATGAATTAAAATGTAATCTTTTGTGGTCAGTAAAATTTGCATAACTCCGTTAAGCATTTCTATAATTTCCGTACATTCTTAAAGACCTTTAAGAGCCTCAATTCAATGAATTGACTTTATTTTCGCATTAATTAGCCTATTTTTTGTTGTTCTTGAGATATCAAGCTATGATTTGGTCATCCTAAGCTAACCCTGACTCTAAACAACTCCATTTGATCATCAGCAATCAATCTCGATTGTTCATCTCCAAAAAAAACTTAATTTTCATCCAAAAACCATCACAAAATGAGCGTAAAATCAATTCTTCATCATCATCTAATGTCTCTTTTTTTATAAGATCATCCAAAATTATTTCATTTTTTTCTTCTTTTCATTCTCGACATTCAAAAAAAAGTCTTCCAAAAAAAATCTTAACAATAAATCAGAATTAAAAGAAAAGAAGAAGAAATGAAAAAAAAAGTCTTCAATTTTTTTTGAGATCTTCATCAATTTTTATTACATTTTAACAATAATCGAGCACAAAAAGAAGACATTTCGTGTCCATTCTGAGATTCTTATACCTGGAATTTGAAATTGGAAACGTATAAAGGCGTGGATACCTCAAAAAATAGATTCTGTGGATATTTATGACCCCCACAGAAAAAAATGGTGTGGCTTGATGGACTGTTGGAAACGATGAGCTTAAATGCTTTATTCTTTAAACTTAACGTTGATGAGAATTTCTTTCCATTTAAAGCTTATGAGATTAATGTGAAATTGGAACTGGGATAAGCTTTCGTGGATTTTAGATTGGTTTTGTGGGTTTTAATGACTTAATTATTGTCGCGATATTTTTTGCTATTTTTTTTGACAAAATTATAGAAATGTGGAGATAGAATTAAGTTTTTTTAAAGGTGTTTATTTGGTAAAATTGGATTAAAATACCAATTCTGACCAAGATGAGCAAATTAATAACTCGACCTGAGATGACGAAATTCTTAGCTCGACCTGAGATGACCAATTTCTCAACTTGACCTGAGATGACCAAATGTTTAGCTCAGCCTGAGATGATAAAATTCTCAGCTTGACCTGAGATGACCAAATTCTTAGCTCAACCTGAGATGACCAAATGCTTAGCTCTACCTAAGAGGATCAAATTCTTAGCTCAACCTGAGATGACCAAATTCTCAGTTCGACCTGAGATTATCAAATTCTTAACTCTACCTGAGATGACAAAAATCTTAGCTCAACCTGAGATGACCCAATTCTCAGTTTGACCTGAGATGATCAAATTGTCAGTTCGACATTAGATAATCAAATACTTAGCTCTGATCTGAGATGGCCAAATTCTCAGCTCAACCTAAGATGACCAAATTCTTAGCTCATCCTGAGATGACAAAATTCTTAGCTCAACCTGTGAAGACAAAATTCTTAGCTCGATCTGAGATGATAAAATTCTTAACTCCACCTGAAATGATCAAATTCTTAGCTCAACCTGAGATGACAAAATTCTTAGCTCAACCTAAGATGACCAATTTCTCAACTCAACCTGAGTTGACCAAATGCTAAGCTCAACCTTAGATGACCAAATTCTTAGCTCAACCAGAGATGATCAAATTGTAGCATTGATCTGAGATTGCCAAATGTAAATGAATCTCAACCTCAACTTCAACTTCATAACCAGATTAATCATTAAAACCTCATAAATTCATGTCAAAAGTAAAAAGACTCCTAACAAGACTCATTCAATTAATCACACAAAAAATATAGCAAAAAAAAAATCTTCTTATTTGCCACACAAAAACTAAAAATCCTACACACAAGAAAAATGTATTCACCTTTGCATATCGCAGCTGTCATTGCCGTTAATTCATTTCATCTAATCGCATTTTCGTTTCGTCGAGTTTGAAGAAGCAGAAGGAACCAACGACATAATGTTTTAATTTCACTTTTCATATTTTTTTTGTGTTGCCATTTTCATCGCCATCAAAATTAAATTTATTCAAAATAATAAAAAATCGTCGTCTCAATTCGCATCATCGCGTAAAATGTCATTAAAATTTAGGTGAACCATCTGGCAAATGTGTCGCACAGAAGACGTTTCTTGTTGTTCTTCTTGACTTCTTTACGGCTTTAATTCGGGCTCTGTGTCGTAGGAAAGTAAACAATGTGTGAAATTTAATTATAATTTTTTTCAATCTACACATTCGTGCAGTTCTGACTCGCTGCTTGTCATACGGATGCCCGATGTGGCTGTGTGTTGTCGTTTCTTGTAAAAATAAATTTTAGATCTTTTTTTCCTCATCTTATAAAACTCGATGTCGTATTTTTAAGCATTGTTTTTAAGGTTTCGAAGGATTTTTGGTGTCAGTTTGACATTTAAGTTGATATTTTTCCAAGAGGATGAAACTTTTTTCCGAGAGGATTAAACCTTATGCCGAGTGGATTGAACCCGTTTCTCAGATTTTTACCATCCTGAAAGATTCTTTTACCAAGAAGATGGATTTTTTTACCGAGAGGGTCGAATTTTTACCGAGAGGAGAGAAAATTTTATTGAAGGGGAACGAATTATTTGCCGAGTTGATTAATATTTAGTCAAGAAGATTAAATTATTTACCGAGATGATTGAACTATTTGCCTAGGGGATCAAACTCTTGTATCGCACCTTCTACTTCATATTCATAAATCTAGCTTTCAACTCAAATAATCCCATCAAATCTACATTCAAAACCATTTCATCTCAATCCCATCACGAATCCTCTTTCCATTCTCAAACTGCGCCCAAAAAACAACTCATCATAATCAACTTCCACTTCCACAATTCTTTTTTTTTATGATTCTGATCGAGTTTTTTTTTACGATTTCATTTAATATAATTTTTTTCGGGAATCTCTCTTTCTATCTTTGCGCGCACATATGTGTCTCTTTGTGGGTGGTCTCGAGAGCTCTACGAGATCGTTTTCTTCTTCTTTTTTTTCTTACTTCTCATTTCATTTCAATTTTTTATTTTATCTCAATCTCTCATGCCTTATGTCTCTTATAATATATTAATGAGTTTGGGAAATAGGATGAGTGTGGTTGGTGATTGGAGCGCTTTTTTGGTATGTTTTTTTGTGAATCTTAGTTGATGTAACTCAATTTTATTAGAGGCTTTAGTTCAGCTCGACCCAAAGCGATCTGACTCAGCTTGACTCAAGATGACTCAGCTCGACTTGAGAGGTTTTAACTCAGCTCGACCTGAGAGGTTTTAACTCAGCTCGACCCAAGATGACTTAACTCAGCTCGACCCGAAAGGATTTGACTCAGCTCGACCCAAGTGGATCTAACTCATCTCAACCTAAGATGACCTAACGCAGCTCGATCCAAGATGACCTAACACAGCGTTACCCGAGAGGATCAAACTTAGCTGGGTTCAAGAAGATCTAATTCTACTCGACCCGAAAGAAAGAAACCTCAAAGAATCTACCAATACTGACAAAATGCAATCTTCTCCCCAATGTCAAAAATTCCAGCTTAATCCATACGAATCATGTATGTACATCTGTGTCTCTTTACGATCCCGGGTCATCATAACTCTCAATTCAATTCAATTTCTTTTAATTTTTTTCCATGTTCTTCTCCGTACCAAGAAAAAAAGACGTTTAAATTAAAAACGATTGAGGAACAACAATGAAATTGAATTGATGGACATGATGAACATACAAAATGCAATAATGAAAGAAGTCAATCTTTTGTGACGTCATTTAATTGACTCGTTTCTGATGAATTGAATGAGATTCTTTCCTGTTATTTGTAGCAATTTTTTGAGGGTACAATTCTCAAATTTATGGTTGTAAGATGTCAATGCTCAAGAGCTACGTGTAAATTGTCAAACTTAAATGTCTCACAGATGTTTGTTTTTTTTTTGCAATTTGATAGATGAAGATGATTTGTCGAATGATAAATGTGATTTGTTGGTGATTCTGAGCTATTAGGCAGAACTTATTTAACGACTTTGTTTCAAGGGGAAAGAACTGTGAAATCTTCCCGCTTTTAACCACATTTTACCGCATTTCACCGTGTTTAACTATGTTTCCCCGTGTTTCACCGCATTTAACCGTGTTTAACCACATTTGTTAATTATAAAAAAGTAAAGTGAAGACAACTTAATGATGTTTACCAATAAACAATTTTATTGAAATTTTATTGGAAAATGTAAGAAACAATCAGCTGCATTACAAAATCAACCGAATTAGCGATACCGTCAAGAAGATATCCTCTTACCTGTACATAAGAGGAGGAAAATCTTTATACAACTTTCTTCAAGCCAATATGGTATTGCCTGAGCTAAGTGGTCTGAAAAGGTATATGAATAATGAGCTGAATATTGTCAAAGGAAACGTTTTAAGATTCGATGAATTGCACCAGTATCTAGCAGCTCACGAATACCCGTTTGAAATACATGTTTTCGAAGATGGCTCACGTATTACTAGTAAAGTCGAATTTTGCCCAGATACTAATACACTCATTGGCTTAGATTCACCATTTGATCCTTTAACTGGATTAACAGTGCCAGTAATATTTATAATTCGATCACAAAATATGAAAAGGTGTCCTATGTTCAAGTGTTGCTTGCACAGCCAAATATTCCTGTTGCAAAGACGTTTCTTCTTGGAGCATATTTCACAGACAACTCATTCACAGCAATCGATGTCATGAACCGTATAAACTATATGAAAGAAGAGTTTATTAATTACGGCATTAATTTTCTTGGATATGGTAGTAATGGGGATGCTCGGATGTTTAATGCGCAAAAGAAACTCATTAATTTTGGTGAAGTGACTATGTATGGATCGATTGAATTATGTGATAACCTTATGTCAGAAAATTTCAGCACACAAGACATGTTTCACATCCTCAAGAGATGGAAAAATCTTATGAATCAATTTTCAAGACTCATGCGTATTGGTAATTTTATAATAACTGTCAATCATTTGATTAAAATGTATAAAAAATTTGACAAGGAATTACATGGAATAGTACAAAGTGATTTGGATGTAACTGATTTCATGAACTATGACTGCTTATACAAAATTACAAGTGAACGTGTATTGGATCTCCTTCGGACTATGGAAAATACACAAGGAACGGTTTTATATTTGGAGTTGATTCAGTGTGGTTTAAAATCATTTGTGGAGCATGATACACCGATTTCTGAGCGTTTATTTAATGCCGTATATATAGTTAGTTTCTTAAGTCTATGGAAGACAGATATCATTAACAAAGGAATGCAATGTGAAAGTTTCATTACTCCAAGCTGCTACGAAGGACTCGAGATGAATTTATTATGGCTTTTACGATTGGTTATTGACAAACGAGCTCACAACATATCTGAGAATACTCGCAACAGTGTGAAAGTGAATTTAGACATGTTCGCTCTTTAACTGGTGTTCAAAGTACGCAAATTAACTGCACACCGAAAATGTTCCTATCTCGTTTACACAAAATGGAACTGTTTGAACGAATAATGTTCGGGCTAAAGACGAAAGGGAAGTTATCATCGAGAGTGGAATCTTCGCAGCTATTGAAAAGGCAAGAGAAATTGGAATTTGTCATCAAGAAACTTCTTTAAGAGATTTGTTAAAGTCTTCTAGAAGACGCAATATATGTGAGAATGTTCAGTCTCGAACACACTTTGTTGCCAACCGGACTATTTCTGAATGGGATAATGAAGAACCAGAGTTGATCGATGAAACCCTTTCTTTTCAAAACTTCGAGTTTTTAAGTACAAGATCTGACGATAGATATATTTCAATTAAAGAGGGTAGTTCTACTAAAATCATGAAAAAAGATCAATTAATTTGGATGCTAGAAAATAACAAAATTCATGTTAACACCGATATCCGGCAGCGTTTTGTTCCTCGTAGAACGATACACATAAGTACAGAACAAAATCAAAACGAAGACTTTTGGATAGCCACTAAAGATGCAAAAGGTGACAATATTTTAATGTTTGATGAAGGAAATATACTCTTTGGAAAAGTTTTAAACTTTAAACGTCTTCATATTCGGTCGAAAAGTAAATCAACTTACTATTAAGATTTTGTAGAAATTGAACATTGTGACAACATTGCTGCAATGCTGAATCCTTTATATTTCATTGAGAATGGACGTAGAGTTGTAATGGACATTGTTAAATTTTTTGAGTTAAAACTACAAGTGTCATGTAAATTTTAATGTAGATTTTTCGCAGCAACACATAGCTAGTTTCATTAATTCTTTTAAAGATGAGTAAAATTTAAATAAAATTTAAATAAAATTTTTTTACAACGTTTTTGTTCTTTACATTTGCCTTAAATTCATTGCTTTTATAATACTTGTACATTTACCGTATTTAACCGCCTTTTACCGCTTTTAACCGTGTTTAACCACATTTCACCGTGTTTCACCGCATTTAACCGCTTTTCACCATATTTAACCGCTTTTAACCACAAGTTCTTTCCCCTTGCTTTGTTTTTCATTTGAAAATTGTTGAAATATTGAAATTTTATCATCTCGGAAAATAAATTCGGTCATCTCAGATATTTTAAAAATATGTCCTCTCCGCTCAAGTTGATTTAAATCCTCTCGGGTTGAGCTGAATTTGGTCAAAATCAACGAAAAGCAAAAACCTTCATTCACATACAAAGTAAACCTGAATCAATATTAAGATGCTAAAATATGCAGAAAAAACCTAGTGAATGGAAAGTAAAAGTAGATAAAAATGACGTTTCAATTAACGCCCGCGGTTTTTTTTTCAAATAACTTTTTTAACGACCACTAAAATTGAGTGAAAATTTCCTTAAATTAGCAAAAACGATCTGAAATTCAAATGACAAAGGAAGAGAAATTTGAGATAAAAATAAAATGAAAATGTCATTAAAGCAGATGTTTCTGATGTGAAATTACATTTTTGGTCACATATGAATAAAAAGATTATATTATTGAATGGGAAATGAATTGGATGATTGATTGAGTCAAATAAATTTCTAAATTGACTGTTAATTTGAGTTGGAATGCATGAGATGAGACATCTTCGACCTGAGAGGATCTAATTCAGCTCGACCAGAGAGGATCTAATTCAGCTCAACCTGAGAGGATCTAATTCAGCTCAACCTGAGAAGACCTAATCCAGCTCGACCCGAGAGGATCTAATTCAGCTTAACCCGAGAAGACCTAATCCAGCTCGACCCGAGAGGATCTAATTCAGCTCAACCTGAGAGGATCTAATTCAGTTCGACCAGAGAGGATCTAATTCAGCTCAACCTGAGAGGATCTAATTCAGCTTGACCCGAGAGGATCTAATACAGCTTAACCTGAGAGGATCTAATTCAGCTCGACCCGAGAGGATCTAATTCAGCTCAACCCGAGAGGATCTATTTCAGCTCAACCCGAGAGGATCTAACTCAGCTCGACCCGAGAGAATCTAATTCATCTCAACCTGAGAGGATCTAATTCAGCTCGACCCCAGAGGATCTAATTCAGCTCAACCCGAGAGGATCTATTTCAGCTCGACCCGAGAGGATCTAACTCAGCTCGACCCGTGAGGACGAAATTCAGCTCAATTGAAAATCCAAATAATTAAAATCATAAAAATTACCATCTCATTTATAAAATTTTCGACAATCTCCCTCATAGATCAGTAGCAACAATAAACTCATTCACATTCAGATGAAGTAAGTAAAAAAAAAATCTGCAATAAAATTAAAACTGACATAAACAAAAGTCACTGGCAACCACCAAGCTAGCCAGCAAGCGAGAAGTTAAAAATAATAAAAATTTACGTAAGTGAGCCATACAAATAAACAACAACAACAAAAAAAAGAAATAAAATAAAAATTGAAGAAATAAGACAGAAGGTAATGGCAGTAACAACCGAAATGAGCGACCGATATACTCTGGTCGGGGAGGACCACACACGTCGTTTGTATGAAGCTGAGGCCACACACATACTGGAATTATACAATTCATATCCGAATCTCTCTTTCTCACTCACTCTCTCCATCTCTGTCTCTCGCCCCAATATGATCATTTGACTTCTTCTGTGTGCAAAAGTGTGTGATTATCGACTGCTGTCTTCATTTGTTTGTTGATTTTCTTTTCTTTTCCTTTAATTTGTTAAAAAAAAACTTTTTTTGTTTGCTGCCATTTTTTGGCCCTTCTTTTGTGCTTGCATTTCGTTATGAATTATTGCAATTCTGGAGGATGATTGAATAATGTGGAGAGAGAAAAAAAAATGAGAGAGAATTTCGTTCTGGTAAATAATTTGGGATGAGATTCGAGATTTTGTTTTTATTGCTGTAAAAAAATTAAAATATTAAATGTTGAAAAGCGTTTTTTTTTCTTCGTGGAAGGAATAAATTAGGAGAAATATTTTTGAGGCCAAAAAATGGGATAGTTGCTCAATCTGAGATGACTGAATTTAGTGGCCCAATGTGAGATGAATGAATCTAGTTGCTCAATCTGAGTTGACTGAATCTAGTTGCTCAATCTGAGATGACTGAATCTACTTGCTCAATCTGAGATGACTGAATTTAGTTGCTCAATCTGATATGACTGAATCTAGTTGCTCAATCTGAGTTGACTGAATCTAGTTGCTCAATCTGAGATGACTGAATTTAGTTGCTCAATCTGATATGACTGAATCTAGTTGCTCAATCTGAGTTGACTGAATCTAGTTGCTTAATCTGAGATGACTAAATCTAGTTGCTTAATCAGAAATGACTTAATCTGAGATGAATGAATCAAGTTGCTTAATCTGAGATGAATGAGTCGAGTTGCTTAATCTGAGATGACTGAATCTACTTGCTCAATCTGAGATGACTGAATCTAGTTGCTCAATCTGAGATGACTGAATCTACTTGCTTAATCGGAGATGACTGAATCTACTTGCTTAATCGGAGATGACTTAATCTTCTACTTAATCTGAGATGAATGAATCAAGTTGCTCAATCTGAGATGACTGAATCTAGTTCCTCAATCTGAGATGACTGAATCTAGTTGCTTAATCTGAGATGACTGAATCTACTTGCTTAATCTGAGATGACTGAATCTACTTGCTCAATCTGAGATGACTGAATCTAGTTGCTTAATCTGAGCTGACTGAATCTAGTTGCTCAATCTGAGATAACTGAATCTAGTTGCTTAATCTGTGATGAATGAATCTAGTTCCTCAGTCTGAGTTGACTGAATCTAGTTGCTTAATCTGAGATGACTGAGTCTAGTTGCTCAATCTGAGATGACTGAATCTACTTGCTCAATCTTAAATGAATGAATCTAGTTCCTCAGTCTGAGTTGACTGAATCTAGTTGCTTAATCTGAGATGACTGAATCTAGTTGCTTAATCTGAGATGACTGAATCTACTTGCTTAATCGGAGATGACTGAATCTACTTGCTCAATCTGAGAAGACTTAATCTTCAGCTCAATTGGAGATGACTGAATCTAGTTGCTCAATCTGAGATGAATGAATCAAGTTGCTCAATCAGAGATGATTGAATCTAGTTGCTCAATCTGAGATGACTGAATCTAGTTGCTTAATCGGAGATGACTGAATCTACTTGCTTAATCTGAGATGACTGAATCTAGTTGCTTAATCTGAGCTGAATGAATCTAGTTCCTCAGTCTGAGTTGACTGAATCTAGTTGCTTAATCTGAGATGACTGAATCTAGTTGCTCAATCTGAGATGACTGAATTTAGTTGCTCAATCTGATATGACTGAATCTAGTTGCTCAATCTGAGAAGACTTAATCTTCAGCTCAATTGGAGATGACTGAATCAACTTGCTCAATCTGAGATGACTGAATTTAGTTGCTCAATCTGATATGACTGAATTTAGTTGCTCAATCTGAGTTGACTGAATCTAGTTGCTCAATCTGAGATGACTGAATTTAGTTGCTCAATCTGATATGACTGAATCTAGTTGCTCAATCTGAGTTGACTGAATCTAGTTGCTTAATCTGAGATGACTGAATCTACTTGCTCAATCTGAGATGACTGAATCTAGTTGCTCAATCTGATATGACTGAATCTAGTTGCTCAATCTGAGTTGACTGAATCTAGTTGCTCAATCTGAGATGACTGAATTTAGTTGCTCAATCTGATATGACTGAATCTAGTTGCTCAATCTGAGTTGACTGAATCTAGTTGCTTAATCTGAGATGACTGAATCTAGTTGCTTAGTCAGAAATGACTTAATCTGAGATGAATGAATCAAGTTGCTTAATCTGAGATGAATGAATCAAGTTGCTCAATCTGAGATGACTGAATCTAGTTGCTCAATCTGAGATGACTGAATCTACTTGCTTAATCGGAGATGACTGAATCTACTTGCTTAATCGGAGATGACTTAATCTTCTACTTAATCTGAGATGAATGAATCAAGTTGCTCAATCTGAGATGACTGAATCTAGTTCCTCAATCTGAGATGACTGAATCTAGTTGCTCAATCTGAGATGAATGAATCAAGTTGTTCAATCAGAGATGATTGAATCTAGTTGCTCAATCTGAGATGACTGAATCTAGTTGCTTAATCGGAGATGACTGAATCTACTTGCTTAATCTGAGATGACTGAATCTAGTTGCTTAATCTGAGATGACTGAATCTACTTGCTCAATCTGAGTAGACTTAATCTTCAGCTCAATTGGAGATGACTGAATCAACTTGCGACCGAATCCGATGCTAAAACACAGCAGACCATGCCAAGCTACACTTTAAAATTTAAAAATCAAAAAAATATGAAGTCAGTTGGCTACCGAAGAACATTGCACAACTGTTTAAAAAAAGTCAGTAAGATCCTTTTACCAATAATTTACTAACATGTAATTTGAGGAGTTCAATAAAATTTGCATTTTTCCACACCATTTGAGAATTACTTCCAAAAAAGTAGTGACTGTATACGTGCGGTCGTTGAAGTGAACAATTGTATATTAATTGCTTTATATTTTATGGGGAGTCTCAAGATTTGAAGAATATTTTTCAAATTAGCAGCATGGGCTGTGAAGATTATTTAATGTCACGTGTACCGTTATGAATATGGACTGATTTTGTGCAACTGAAGCTAGCCTAAGATAAGCATCGTAGATTAGCTTTGTTGCATGGTTGGATGTCTTAAACTAATGTTCAAAAAATAATCGAAACTTACTAAGGAGACGTTTTGCTACTGCTACATATTGTTTAATCCTTGCATAAGGCAACTTTATCTATCACAATCTGAAAAGTAGCTTGGTGTTTTCCAAATGTCCATGGCAGTGTTATGGAAGCAACATTCGCTCCTAGTCAAAATGAAGATGCATAAGACCCTCGTAAACATCCCAACGAATCATCAGTAAATCTACAAATCAATCCTTAACATCATTCCAATATGATCTTAATTTTTACTCTGTCTTTCATTCCTTAATTCCCTCAAACCAAGCATCAGACAAGAGCACAAAAAAAACAGTAGCCATGTCTTGCTTTCCATCTTTCTTCATTTAACATTTTAATAATTTTTTTTTCTTATTTCTGTTGTGTTTAAAGCCTTTTATAACATGTTATAATAATTCGGAGCATTTCGAAGACCACACACAGACTGTTCATTATAAAAAGATTATGTTGAGTCAAAGCCAAATCGAATTAAGTCAACCAAGTGAGTGAAAAAAAAGAGAGAGTGAGATGGAGAGATTTGAGTTATTTTTTCGACCTAATCGGATGGACGTGATGTTCTGACATATTTATTATTGAGAAAATTTATTAAAATGTATTAAAAAAAGTCACATACTGTGCGCTGTGCCTTTCCATATGCTTGATAAATTCATTAATTTTGTTTGAGATTTTTTTTGTTATTTGAGGGATTTCTTTATTTTTGGAAAAGGGTAAAATTGTTTTTTTTTTGTGAGAATTTTTATGTTTGTTTGGATTTATTGTTGTTGAATAGAAAATTAATTAATGAGAATTTTTTTAATAAATTTTTGTTATTACTACATTAAACTCTATTAATAGAATCATGATGAGATCGTTATTAGTCGAATTGAATTAAGGACACTAGTAATAAAAATAACAAATTTAGTTAATGATTTCAAGCGACGACTCTAAAATAAGGCCATACTTTGGAGCGACAACTTAAAATTTAGGGCTAAAGCTTTGAAGTTAAAGTGATGCCTTAAAGCGATGCCTTGATGCAATGACTCAAAATTGAAAAAATTATTTGAAGCGACGACTTAAAATTAAGGCAACGCTTTGAAGCGAGGACTCAAAATTGAAAAAATTGTTTGAAGCGACGACTTAAAATTAAGGCAATGCTTTGAATCGACGACTCAAAATTGAGAAAATTATTGGAAGCAACGACTTAAAATTAAGGCAACACTTTGAAGCGACGACACAAAATTGAAGAAATTGTGTAAAGCGAAGACTTAAAATTTATGCAACGCTTTGAAGCGACGACACAAAATTGAAGAAATTGTGTAAAGCAACGACTTAAAATTAAGGCAACGCTTTGAAGCGACGACTCAAAATTGAAGAAATTGTGTAAAGCGACGACTAAAAAATTAAAAAAAAAATTTTGAAGCGACGGCTTAAAATTAAGGCAACGCTTTGAAGCGAGGACTCAAAATTGAAGAAATTGTTTGAAGCGACGACTTAAAATTAAGGCAATGCTTTGAATCGACGACTCAAAATTGAGAAAATTATAGGAAGCAACGACTTAAAATTAAGGCAACACTTTGAAGCGACGACACAAAATTGAAGAAATTGTTTAAAGCGAAGACTTAAAATTTATGCAACGCTTTGAAGCGACGACACAAAATTGAAGAAATTGTGTAAAGCAACGACTTAAAATTAAGGCAACGCTTTGAAGCGACGACTCAAAATTGAAGAAATTGTGTAAAGCGACGACTAAAAAATTAAAAAAAAATTTTGAAGCGACGGCTTAAAATTAAGGCAACGCTTTGAAGCGAGGACTCAAAATTGAAGAAATTGTTTGAAGCGACGACTTAAAATTAAGGCAATGCTTTGAATCGACGACTCAAAATTGAGAAAATTATTGGAAGCAACGACTTAAAATTAAGGCAACACTTTGAAGCGACGACTCAAAATTTAAGAAATTGTTTGAAGCGACGACTTAAAATTAAGGCAACACTTTGAAGCGACGGCTCAAAATTGAGGAAATTGTTTGAAGCGACGACTTAAAATAAAGGAAATGTCCTGAAGCGATAACTCTAAATTAAGGCAATGCTTTAAAGCGAGGACTCAAAACTAAAGCAATGTTTTAAAGCGAGAATTTAAGATTAAGGTAGTCAACGAAGTCAACATAGTTCAGATTTTAATATCAGATCTTCAATAAAACATAAATTCAGAGCAACAAATAAACCAAAAATCACAAAAAATGGAAATCAAAAAGGCAACAATTTAAATCACACTCAAAAAAAAAGTCTCATGCGGGATTTCCTTTGAAGTTTTGCCGCCAATAACCAGCAATTGATGCGTGTTTTTTTCCATCTTTAGTTGCCACTTTTGATATTCATTTCTGCTACTGACTGTTGGCTTATAATTTTCAAGTTTTTTACGGATGACTGAAAATGGATCTCATAAGAGGACCCGAAAAGTTAGGAATTTATTGAAATGAAGGAGTTGCAAAAATATCGCGGAATTTGAGAGGTGATGAAAATCGGGTTGAGTTTTTGGGATAGAAAATTCCTAGAAATTTGTGCCGATTTAGATCAAAAAAGTGAGTATTAAATTGGGTAAAATAAGAATTTATTATATTTTACGCTTAATTGGAAGAGGATTTGAGGTAGAAAAATAGTTGCTTTGGAATTTTGTTTGAATTTTTAATAGGAATCGAGTTAATTAAGGGAACCAGGAATGATTTTAGTAAAAGTTGAACATAAAAATGTTTTAAAATAAATCAAAATTTAATTTTGCGTCGTCGCTTTAAAGCATTGACTTAATTTTGAGTCATCGCTTCATAGTTTTTCTTTAATTTTGAGTCATCGCTTCAAGGAATTGACTTAATTTTGAGCCATCGCTTCATAGTTTTGCCTTAATTTTGAGTCATCGCTTCAAAGCATTGACTTAATTTTGAGTCATCGCTTCAAAGCATTGTCTTAATTTTGAGTCATCGCTTCAAAGTTTTGTCTTGATTTTGAGTCGTCGCTTCAAAGCATTGACTTAATTTTGAGCCATCGCTTCAAAGCATTCACTTAATTTTGAGTCATCGCTTCAAAGTTTTGTCTTGATTTTGAGTCGTCGCTTCAAAGCATTGAATTAATTTTGAGCCATCGCTTCAAAGCATTGACTTAATTTTGAGTCATCGCTTCAAAGCATTGACTTAATTTTGAGTCATCGCTTCAAAGAATTGACTCAATTTTGAGTCATCGCTTCAAAGAATTGACTTAATTTTGAGTCATCGTTTCAAAGTTTTGCCTTACTTTTGAGTCATCGCTTCAAAGCATTGCCTTAATTTTGAGCCATCGCTTCAAAGTTTTGCCTTAATTTTGAGTCATCGCTTCAAAGCATTAACTTAACTTTGAGTCATCGCTTCAAAGTTTCGACTTAATTTTGAGTCATCGCTTCAAAGCATTGATTTACATTTTAGTCATCGTTTCATCAACTCAACCAAAATCTCTACCTTTAAATATCACGGAAGTTCCAAATTACGAAACAGGATGAAACAAAACTTTTAAAACAAACAAAACTTGAACCCTTAAAAGCAGTTCCGACCGTCAATAATAAAAGTAACAAAATCACGTGTAAATGCAAACATCAAAGAGCAGTAGCAACGCAAGAGCATCAACAAATTATTTTTTATCGCCTCACAAAAACATCTCACATTACAGACAGCATCACAAATCTGAATGGTCACGTTCAATTGAGAATAAAGTAGCTATGAAGCTACTTGTATGAGTATTAAAATAAATCTTTTGTTTAAAACAAATAAAATATAAATGAGAAGAAAATAACACAAAAGTAAAAAGTGCCGCTTCCGATCGTCTTTGGCATCGTCTTTGGCATCGTCTTACATCAATTAGCTGGTCATTTAGCGTCGATGAGATAAGTGAATGGGTAAATGAAAATTGAGTGGATAAAAATGAGAGGATTGAGGTAGAAAAAAGAATTTGAAACAAAGGAATTGTTGATGGAGACATGAATCGTGAGTTGTTAAGGGTTGTGAGTTGATTCTTAAGGAAAAAGCATGTCTGAGGAAAATTTAATAATAAATTTTAGGTTTTGAAGGGTAAAGTTCGAGACATTTTAAAAAAATCGATATATAACCTCAAAACTGACGTTAAAAAGCCTCATAAATAAAAAAACAGCAAAACCTCAAGTTCAGGCAACATAACCTCAAAGTGTAGTCGACCTAACCTCAAAAATTTGGTCAACATAACCTTAAAATTATATGAACATAACCTGAAAATTAGGCCAACATAACCTCAATTTTTAATAAAAATTACCATAAAGTTCCAGAACGTAACCTCAAAATCCGCCATTTATAATCCAATTTAACCTCCAAAAAATTTAAATCACATCCAAGAAGTTCCCACCAAACCCAGAAATACGTCATGTCACTTTCCCATGAAATTTTTTATTTATTTTTCAAATGCCTTAAATGAACAAATTAATGACTTACTACCTTCATCCATTTTTGAATAGAAAATTAACACCTTACATTAAGGAACAAAAGATGTAACCGAACAAGGGAAAAAGACGCAAAATTAACTCACAAATAGACTTTTTTGTGATAATTCTCATCTAATTATGGAACAAACTTTTTTGTTATTTACAAAAATGCGGAGAATTTCGGTTTCTGATTGTTGGGTTTATATAATGAAGATGTTGAGGAAGAAAAAAATAATTTTTTGAGGTTAGGGGTGGACACTAGGTGTGACTATAGCTTAAGATCATTTTTAACTACCTTTTAGGGTTATGTCGCTAAATTTTGAGGTTATGTTGCTTAAATTTTGGGGTTATGTTGATTAAATTATGAGTTTATGTTGCTTAAATTTTGGGGTTAGGTTTATTAAATTTTGAGGTTAGGTTTATTAAATTTTGAGTTTATGTTGCTTAAATTTTGAGGTTATGTTGCTTAAATTTTGGGGTTATGTTGATTAAATTTTGAGTTTATGTTGCTTAAATTTTGGGGTTATGTTGCTGAAATTTTGAGGTTATGTTGCTGAAATTTTGAGGTTATGTTGCTGTAATTTTGAGACTATGTTGCTTAAAATTTAAGATTTTGAGGCTATGCTGCCTATCCTTAGAGGCTATATTGCCTATGTTTTGAGGTTATGTTGCCTATGTGTTGAGGTTATTTACTTTGAGTTTTGAGGTTATCTTGCCAAAATAATCCTCAAAGCTTCCCAGCCTCAACAACTTTCCTACAAAAAAAGAGAATTCTTTCCATAAAATCGCAATCAACCGGAACAAATTTTCGCATTCTTTGCTTCCAATTTTTTTCTTTCCTTCTTTAAAATTGCCGACTTCTTCATCTTATTCCATTCACCTGATGATCATGACGATTGTACTGAAGATGATGATGATGATTCGTCACACAAGCATTAAAAGAGAGACGAGTGAAGGTGCTGATGAAAGGTTCATTAATTGCCATTACCTACCATGAAATGACATAATACAAGGGTAGATGAAAGGAGGGAAAGAAGAAGATGCAAAAAGATGTTATTGAGACATTATTTATTGCACTGGACAAATGCTTTGTAATTAATTCTGGACGACATCAAAGGAAATTTAGCCGACTTGTGTGAGGTGCTGTGAGACTTTTTCTGGTAGATGGACTTTTTGGGATTCTTAAAGGTAAAGTAAATGGCTATTTACAGTAAAATGATCACTTTTTTCAAAATTTGAGGTTAGGTTCAAAAAATGAGGCTGTTAATCTTACTTTTAAGGTTATTTTAGAAAATTTTAAGGTTATTTATCTAAATTTTGAGGTAATTTGGCTTAATTTTAAAGCTATGATATTAATTTGAGGTTATGAAGCCTAATTATAGGTTATAAAAGCTAATTTTGAAGTTATGCAAAAAATTTTGAGGTTATACAGTTTAATTTTGAATCTATGAATTTGTACTTTGAGGTTATGAAGAATAATTGAAGATTATAAAATTAATTTTGAGGTTATGTTTATTAATTTTTTCACAAAATTTGAAGGTTATGTCATGAATTTTGGGGTTAAATCCTATTATTTTGAACTTAAATTCAGGAATTTTGTATTTAAATTTTGTGAATTTTGAGGTTATGCAATAACATAGACACAATAATGTCTCATTTCATTTTCAAGACACATCGATCGATCATGATCCATCATTATCAAATGGAAAATGAAACACTTCAACAGCTTTCAAGTTGAGAAATGTGTCTTTGATATTTTTGATGAGCCGAGCCTTTCAAGTGAACGTGACTAGATTGAAAAGCAAGTTGACTTGACTTAAAAGTATTACACTCAATTATTAATGTTTCAATTTCAAAACCTTTTCTTCAAACAGGCAAACATTAATTTTTAATAATTTATTGTATACTCAAATCTTGAACGTGCTTTACACTACAATTTACCAATTTCTTTTGAATCTCATCCACGAAATCTTCACGATTTAGATAATTCTTCTTCATCAACTCATTAACACAGACATTTTCCTGCAGATCCACATACTTAAGCTTCCGAATCTTCGAAAAATCTACAAAAATCTCACTCAATTGATTCTTGTTAAAGTTCACAGCTTCCAGTTCTTTTAAATTCTCATTTAACAAATCAACATTAAGCTTCTTAAGACGATTCCGATCAGCAGTAAACCAACTGAGCTTGTCAAGTGGCTGCAATAATTTTCCAGGCAGTTCCAAAATTTTATTATCACTCAGCGACAAATAAACAATGCTTTCGAGATCATAAAAGACATTCCAAGGCACAACCTCAATATCATTATGATCCAACCTCAAATCAGTCAAATCAGTCAATCCAATAAAGTTCTTTCTTTCAATAACTCGCAAGTGTGAATGCATGACCTCGAAATTTGTGAGCTTTGGAAATTGATTTGAAATATAGTATGGAAGGTAGACAGTTAAGCATTTGTAGATGTAAAGTTCAGATACGTCTTGATTTTGGTATGAGTTGTAATGTTCGCCTGTGACTGTGGTTTTGAGTGGAGGGTTGTACTTGATAGTAAGGTTGCGGACGAGGCAGGTGTATTGGCTAAAAAAGATGGAATTGATTAGTTTAAATCATTTTGAAAAGAGATAAAATAGCTATTAAGCCATTTAAGACATCAGCAAGCTGTAGAAGCCATTAAACCAGTGTTTCTCAAACTTTTTAGTCTCCGTTGTAGTAAATCTTTTGTTAATCAATTGAATTTACATTATTTGGCACTGTTAAAGCTCTTTGGTTTCTCTTGTGGAACACTAGTGCTTTGTGGAGCATAGTTTGAGAAACCCTGCATTAAATTAAAATTGTGGTCAATTTCCTCAACCAGTGATGGTCAACCTGTGTGCCGCGAACATTTTGTGCTATCTTACGAACCGTATGATGTGTACGCTTTTGGTCATGGCTAATCAACAGGTGTGCCGTGTCATAAAAAAGGTTGTCCACCACTGTCTTACACAACTATTCAAAACCTAACATTTTTAAGAATGTAAACATCTAAGATGGAATCAAGAAGGAGAATCCCAAAATTGCAATTAAAAGCCTACAAAGCTTATTGAGGAGCCAGGAGAGTTCATTAGAGTCCAAATCTCGAAACATTTCAAGTTGTGCATCTACATGAAGCTATTCTCCAATAAAATAAACACTTACGAGTATTCTTTAATGAATTTACAGTTCAACAGAGCCACATCGTCCACAAACTTTTGTTTACTTTTAATTAAGATGATCCAAAGCAATATCAGAACTGTAATGGTTGTCAAAGTGACAAATCTAGGAGAACGCATTACTTTCAACATCTAATCCAGGAATATATAATTCAAAATTCTTAATAAAACTGAAACTTTTTGAGTCTAAATACCTCAGCAATCTAAAATATACTGAAAAAATGAAACAGTCTATAATCTAAATAAGAAGTCTGGAAATTTTGTATTAAAATTGTACTTGTACAATATGTTTTTGATGTACTTAACAAGCTCTATCAGCATGTACAACTAGAGATCTACACATTATAGTGTGTTATTGTATTAAATGTTTTGAAGTTTATTGTCACCTGTTGTAGTAGTTCTTGTAATAATTATATTGATTTATATTAATATGAAGGTATGGGTTTCGACCCTTAACACATCTCTGTCTACGAGCCTTAAGATAATAATAAGAAGCAATACTGTAAGGCAGGTACGTAGTCAAGATGGGGGGGGGGGACAAATCCCCCAACGTAAAAATAAATTTCTTTATTTTGCTAGGGTTTTTATGAAAAACCCCAACACCCCCCCCCCCCCCCCCCCCTAAATTTTTCAATACAAAAAAATTTTTTGTCTCCCCTTCTTCAAATTCCTGGCTACACCTCTGCTGTAAGATTACTGCTTATAAATAACTTGAATTATGGGCGTAGCCAGGAATTAGAAAAGTGGGCGAATTTTTGATTGATGATGATGATGTCCTTTTACTCCACTGTAAATTGTAAGGCGTTTACGAAACATTTGATCCTAAGGGGATTGCTAGCCGATGCCGCGAGCTCATTGAGTTGATAGCTTTGCAAAGCCACTTCTTAGAAGAATAGACGATTGCTAAGTAGTCTGCCTACTTGGCGGATTCCAGAATACAGCTTCTTGCGGTATGTCTGTGGGATCCTTCCTTAAACGTGTGATCCCACATCCTCCCTACGGTATACGCGCCTTGTATTCGACCGTATTAGAGAATTATTAAAAAATCACAAAAAAGCTTAATTTTACCAGCTCCATTGTTTCCAGGATTGACATCAATCGCTCTTTCTTTCTGAAAAAGCGTTTTCAATTTGCCAGGTATTTTTTAAGAAAAATATCCAAGTTTCGCTCCTTTCACAAAGTTTATACGACTTCCCATTAAAATGAATTTACATCCAGCTGATAGAACAGATAGAAGCACACTAATTGTTCAACTTGGTTGTTGAAATGTAAGCTTTTGACCACACTTCGATAGTCTATTAACATTTTTCCTTCACATTGAATGATTTGATTTGAGCACATTCACAACATTCATTTCTTGGCAGGCGCGCTGCCAGAAAAAAGGGGTTGAATCGAAAACCTGTGAACCATTTTATGGATTATTTAGCTATTTCGCCAAAGTCAGCATCAACTTACCTGATTCTATCACATGTAGTGCTCGTAACTGGTTACGAGGCCGCCCAGTTTTAGCATCGAAATGTATCGATTTGTGTGCATTTAACATAAGCTAGTTTATAATGAGAAGTCCTTAATAATAATAATGTGTGAAGGGCCCAGCCTTTCAGCTGGAGGCACTGCGATTCAAATTAGAACAAAATCTTTTGTACCACACCCTTTGAGAAATCCTTAAGGAGACCAGATATTTTTTGAAAAATCTCTCGAAAATGTCTCGTATCCCACGAAACAAATATTTTTTAAGAAAATAAAAAATTGACAATTTAATATCATGTTGGCTAGTCGTAAGAACTGGCACCTGAAAGCAAGAAATTATCTGCAAAAAAAATCAAAAATTAAAATAAAATTCTCTTTTTTTTTGCTGTGCAGTATTGGTGCTTTATTATGCATAAAAAAGACAAAATTCTCTTACACTCAGATTTTTGCTTTACGGAAAACAACAAAATAAAGACTTTGTGCTGGATAGACGAAAGTGATTCTAATTCAAAGTAGAAGGATTCAGTTACATTGCAAGATAGCGGGGAAAATGGAAAAACAAGTAGAAAGTTAACTTAAAATTATAAAGTTAGAGGATCTAATCACCATAATTAAGGATACGGATTGCCAAAGTAGACTTACTATTAAGAGCTATAAAATAGTGAGGAATTTAAAATATAGTTTCTAGTAGTAATTTAAGAGCTAAGGATATCTTCCAAGCCCTTGACAGCATCTTGGAGTGCCTTGCCGAATTTCTCCTTCTTTTCAGATGTCAATTTTTTGCCATCAACTTCAACACTTCCAGCTTCAAATTCTCCGCCTTGTGGTTTGAAGAGTTTAGCCAAAATATCGAATGTTCCAGTCTTTTTGTTGTTGGATTCTTCACATTCTGGGAATTTAGCACCATCGCAGTTGCAGGTCTTTTTGCAGCAATCTTGATCGTAGACATCACGGTAGAAGTATTTGAGCAATACATCAATGATCATCTTACGACGCTTGCAATCTGGTGAACAAGTACAGTCACATGGTTCTACAAGATAATTAATGAATATTAGTTAAAAATAAATAAATCTTAGAATAATTAAAAACTTACTCTTTGTGGTAACTTCCTCATTGCTTTCGCTTGATTCGACACAAGTTGTTGGTCCCTCCGTAACAGGTTCTTTAGTGCATTTACAATTATCAGGATTAAATTTGCCACCTGACTTAGCACACTTTTCAGATTCAGTTTTTCTCATTGCATCATCACAAACGGCTGGTTTTGGTGTCTCATTACTTTCGCTGGATTCAACACATGTCGTTGGTCCTTCAGTTGGTGTTTCCTTACTTTCTTCTGACTCCTCACAAGTTGTTTTAACTGGAGTTGGTGTTTCTTCACTTTCACTTGATTCAATACAAGTTGTAGGACGCTCAGTTCTTGGTTCAGATTTACTAGGTTTACCAGCTGAAGTACATCTACATCTACTGGCATTGAATCTTCCGTTTCTTGCTGCGCATTTCTCGCTTTCAACTCTTCTCATTGCACTACCGCATCTTTCTGGTTTTGGTTTTGATCCCTTGCTAGGCTTAGATGGACGTGGTTTAGTTCCCTTGCTAGGCTTAGATGGACGTGGCTTAGTTCCCTTGCTTGGTTTAGATGGTTTTTCGGGTCTGGATTTTGGTTTAGATGGTCCTTCTGGTTTGGATCCCTTGCTAGGCTTAGATCCCTTGCTTGGTCTTGATCTTGGAGCTGATGGTTTACCAGCTGAAGTACATCTACATCTACTGGCATTGAATCTTCCGTTTCTTGCAGCGCATTTCTCGCTTTCAACTCTTCTCATTGCACTACCGCATCTTTCTGGTTTTGGTTTTGATCCCTTGCTAGGCTTAGATGGACGTGGTTTAGTTCCCTTGCTAGGCTTAGATGGACGTGGCTTAGTTCCCTTGCTTGGTTTAGATGGTTTTTCGGGTCTGGATTTTGGTTTAGATGGTCCTTCTGGTTTGGATCCCTTGCTAGGCTTAGATCCCTTGCTTGGTCTTGATCTTGGAGCTGATGGTTTACCAGCTGAAGTACATCTACATCTACTGGCATTGAATCTTCCGTTTCTTGCAGCGCATTTCTCGCTTTCAACTCTTCTCATTGCACTACCGCATCTTTCTGGTTTTGGTTTTGATCCCTTGCTAGGCTTAGATGGACGTGGTTTAGTTCCCTTGCTAGGCTTAGATGGACGTGGCTTAGTTCCCTTGCTTGGTTTAGATGGTTTTTCGGGTCTGGATTTTGGTTTAGATGGTCCTTCTGGTTTGGATCCCTTGCTAGGCTTAGATCCCTTGCTTGGTCTTGATCTTGGAGCTGATGGTTTACCAGCTGAAGTACATCTACATCTACTGGCATTGAATCTTCCGCTTCTTGCTGCGCATTTCTCGCTTTCAACTCTTTTCATTGCACTACCGCATCTTTCTGGTTTTGGTTTTGATCCCTTGCTAGGCTTAGATGGACGTGGTTTAGTTCCCTTGCTAGGCTTAGATGGACGTGGCTTAGTTCCCTTGCTTGGTTTAGATGGTTTTTCGGGTCTGGATTTTGGTTTAGATGGTCCTTCTGGTTTGGATCCCTTGCTAGGCTTAGATCCCTTGCTTGGTCTTGATCTTGGAGCTGATGGTTTACCAGCTGAAGTACATCTACATCTACTGGCATTGAATCTTCCGTTTCTTGCAGCGCATTTCTCGCTTTCAACTCTTCTCATTGCACTACCGCATCTTTCTGGTTTTGGTTTAGTTCCCTTGCTAGGCTTAGATGGACGTGGTTTAGTTCCCTTGCTAGGCTTAGATGGACGTGGCTTAGTTCCCTTGCTTGGTTTAGATGGTTTTTCGGGTCTGGATTTTGGTTTAGATGGTCCTTCTGGTTTGGATCCCTTGCTAGGCTTAGATCCCTTGCTTGGTCTTGATCTTGGAGCTGATGGTTTACCAGCTGAAGTACATCTACATCTACTGGCATTGAATCTTCCGTTTCTTGCAGCGCATTTCTCGCTTTCAACTCTTCTCATTGCACTACCGCATCTTTCTGGTTTTGGTTTTGATCCCTTGCTAGGCTTAGATGGACGTGGTTTAGTTCCCTTGCTAGGCTTAGATGGACGTGGCTTAGTTCCCTTGCTTGGTTTAGATGGTTTTTCGGGTCTGGATTTTGGTTTAGATGGTCCTTCTGGTTTGGATCCCTTGCTAGGCTTAGATCCCTTGCTTGGTCTTGATCTTGGAGCTGATGGTTTACCAGCTGAAGTACATCTACATCTACTGGCATTGAATCTTCCGTTTCTTGCAGCGCATTTCTCGCTTTCAACTCTTCTCATTGCACTACCGCATCTTTCTGGTTTTGGTTTTGATCCCTTGCTAGGCTTAGATGGACGTGGTTTAGTTCCCTTGCTAGGCTTAGATGGACGTGGCTTAGTTCCCTTGCTTGGTTTAGATGGTTTTTCGGGTCTGGATTTTGGTTTAGATGGTCCTTCTGGTTTGGATCCCTTGCTAGGCTTAGATCCCTTGCTTGGTCTTGATCTTGGAGCTGATGGTTTACCAGCTGAAGTACATCTACATCTACTGGCATTGAATCTTCCGTTTCTTGCAGCGCATTTCTCGCTTTCAACTCTTCTCATTGCACTACCGCATCTTTCTGGTTTTGGTTTTGATCCCTTGCTAGGCTTAGATGGACGTGGCTTAGTTCCCTTGCTTGGTTTAGATGGTTTTTCGGGTCTGGATTTTGGTTTAGATGGTCCTTCTGGTTTGGATCCCTTGCTAGGCTTAGATCCCTTGCTTGGTCTTGATCTTGGAGCTGATGGTTTACCAGCTGAAGTACATCTACATCTACTGACATTGAATCTTCCGTTTCTTGCAGCGCATTTCTCGCTTTCAACTCTTCTCATTGCACTACCGCATCTTTCTGGTTTTGGTTTTGATCCCTTGCTAGGCTTAGATGGACGTGGTTTAGTTCCCTTGCTAGGCTTAGATGGACGTGGCTTAGTTCCCTTGCTTGGTTTAGATGGTTTTTCGGGTCTGGATTTTGGTTTAGATGGTCCTTCTGGTTTGGATCCCTTGCTAGGCTTAGATCCCTTGCTTGGTCTTGATCTTGGAGCTGATGGTTTACCAGCTGAAGTACATCTACATCTACTGGCATTGAATCTTCCGTTTCTTGCAGCGCATTTCTCGCTTTCAACTCTTCTCATTGCACTACCGCATCTTTCTGGTTTTGGTTTTGATCCCTTGCTAGGCTTAGATGGACGTGGTTTAGTTCCCTTGCTAGGCTTAGATGGTTTTTCGGGTCTGGATTTTGGTTTAGATGGTCCTTCTGGTTTGGATCCCTTGCTAGGCTTAGATCCCTTGCTTGGTCTTGATCTTGGAGCTGATGGTTTACCAGCTGAAGTACATCTACATCTACTGGCATTGAATCTTCCGTTTCTTGCAGCGCATTTCTCGCTTTCAACTCTTTTCATTGCACTACCACATCTTTCTGGTTTTGGTTTTGATCCCTTGCTAGGCTTAGATGGACGTGGTTTAGTTCCCTTGCTAGGCTTAGATGGACGTGGCTTAGTTCCCTTGCTTGGTTTAGATGGTTTTTCGGGTCTGGATTTTGGTTTAGATGGTCCTTCTGGTTTGGATCCCTTGCTAGGCTTAGATCCCTTGCTTGGTCTTGATCTTGGAGCTGATGGTTTACCAGCTGAAGTACATCTACATCTACTGGCATTGAATCTTCCGTTTCTTGCAGCGCATTTCTCGCTTTCAACTCTTCTCATTGCACTACCGCATCTTTCTGGTTTTGGTTTTGATCCCTTGCTAGGCTTAGATGGACGTGGTTTAGTTCCCTTGCTAGGCTTAGATGGACGTGGCTTAGTTCCCTTGCTTGGTTTAGATGGTTTTTCGGGTCTGGATTTTGGTTTAGATGGTCCTTCTGGTTTGGATCCCTTGCTAGGCTTAGATCCCTTGCTTGGTCTTGATCTTGGAGCTGATGGTTTACCAGCTGAAGTACATCTACATCTACTGGCATTGAATCTTCCGTTTCTTGCTGCGCATTTCTCGCTTTCAACTCTTCTCATTGCACTACCGCATCTTTCTGGTTTTGGTTTTGATCCCTTGCTAGGCTTAGATGGACGTGGTTTAGTTCCCTTGCTAGGCTTAGATGGACGTGGCTTAGTTCCCTTGCTTGGTTTAGATGGTTTTTCGGGTCTGGATTTTGGTTTAGATGGTCCTTCTGGTTTGGATCCCTTGCTAGGCTTAGATCCCTTGCTTGGTCTTGATCTTGGAGCTGATGGTTTACCAGCTGAAGTACATCTACATCTACTGGCATTGAATCTTCCGTTTCTTGCTGCGCATTTCTCGCTTTCAACTCTTCTCATTGCACTACCGCATCTTTCTGGTTTTGGTTTTGATCCCTTGCTAGGCTTAGATGGACGTGGCTTAGTTCCCTTGCTTGGTTTAGATGGTTTTTCGGGTCTGGATTTTGGTTTAGATGGTCCTTCTGGTTTGGATCCCTTGCTAGGCTTAGATCCCTTGCTTGGTCTTGATCTTGGAGCTGATGGTTTACCAGCTGAAGTACATCTACATCTACTGGCATTGAATCTTCCGTTTCTTGCTGCGCATTTCTCGCTTTCAACTCTTCTCATTGCACTACCGCATCTTTCTGGTTTTGGTTTTGATCCCTTGCTAGGCTTAGATGGACGTGGTTTAGTTCCCTTGCTAGGCTTAGATGGACGTGGCTTAGTTCCCTTGCTTGGTTTAGATGGTTTTTCGGGTCTGGATTTTGGTTTAGATGGTCCTTCTGGTTTGGATCCCTTGCTAGGCTTAGATCCCTTGCTTGGTCTTGATCTTGGAGCTGATGGTTTACCAGCTGAAGTACATCTACATCTACTGGCATTGAATCTTCCGTTTCTTGCAGCGCATTTCTCGCTTTCAACTCTTCTCATTGCACTACCGCATCTTTCTGGTTTTGGTTTTGATCCCTTGCTAGGCTTAGATGGACGTGGTTTAGTTCCCTTGCTAGGCTTAGATGGACGTGGCTTAGTTCCCTTGCTTGGTTTAGATGGTTTTTCGGGTCTGGATTTTGGTTTAGATGGTCCTTCTGGTTTGGATCCCTTGCTAGGCTTAGATCCCTTGCTTGGTCTTGATCTTGGAGCTGATGGTTTACCAGCTGAAGTACATCTACATCTACTGGCATTGAATCTTCCGTTTCTTGCTGCGCATTTCTCGCTTTCAACTCTTCTCATTGCACTACCGCATCTTTCTGGTTTTGGTTTTGATCCCTTGCTAGGCTTAGATGGACGTGGTTTAGTTCCCTTGCTAGGCTTAGATGGACGTGGCTTAGTTCCCTTGCTTGGTTTAGATGGTTTTTCGGGTCTGGATTTTGGTTTAGATGGTCCTTCTGGTTTGGATCCCTTGCTAGGCTTAGATCCCTTGCTTGGTCTTGATCTTGGAGCTGATGGTTTACCAGCTGAAGTACATCTACATCTACTGGCATTGAATCTTCCGTTTCTTGCAGCGCATTTCTCGCTTTCAACTCTTCTCATTGCACTACCGCATCTTTCTGGTTTTGGTTTTGATCCCTTGCTAGGCTTAGATGGACGTGGTTTAGTTCCCTTGCTAGGCTTAGATGGACGTGGCTTAGTTCCCTTGCTTGGTTTAGATGGTTTTTCGGGTCTGGATTTTGGTTTAGATGGTCCTTCTGGTTTGGATCCCTTGCTAGGCTTAGATCCCTTGCTTGGTCTTGATCTTGGAGCTGATGGTTTACCAGCTGAAGTACATCTACATCTACTGACATTGAATCTTCCGTTTCTTGCAGCGCATTTCTCGCTTTCAACTCTTCTCATTGCACTACCGCATCTTTCTGGTTTTGGTTTTGATCCCTTGCTAGGCTTAGATGGACGTGGTTTAGTTCCCTTGCTAGGCTTAGATGGACGTGGCTTAGTTCCCTTGCTTGGTTTAGATGGTTTTTCGGGTCTGGATTTTGGTTTAGATGGTCCTTCTGGTTTGGATCCCTTGCTAGGCTTAGATCCCTTGCTTGGTCTTGATCTTGGAGCTGATGGTTTACCAGCTGAAGTACATCTACATCTACTGGCATTGAATCTTCCGTTTCTTGCAGCGCATTTCTCGCTTTCAACTCTTCTCATTGCACTACCGCATCTTTCTGGTTTTGGTTTTGATCCCTTGCTAGGCTTAGATGGACGTGGTTTAGTTCCCTTGCTAGGCTTAGATGGACGTGGCTTAGTTCCCTTGCTTGGTTTAGATGGTTTTTCGGGTCTGGATTTTGGTTTAGATGGTCCTTCTGGTTTGGATCCCTTGCTAGGCTTAGATCCCTTGCTTGGTCTTGATCTTGGAGCTGATGGTTTACCAGCTGAAGTACATCTACATCTACTGGCATTGAATCTTCCGTTTCTTGCAGCGCATTTCTCGCTTTCAACTCTTTTCATTGCACTACCGCATCTTTCTGGTTTTGGTTTTGATCCCTTGCTAGGCATAGATGGACGTGGTTTAGTTCCCTTGCTAGGCTTAGATGGACGTGGCTTAGTTCCCTTGCTTGGTTTAGATGGTTTTTCGGGTCTGGATTTTGGTTTAGATGGTCCTTCTGGTTTGGATCCCTTGCTAGGCTTAGATCCCTTGCTTGGTCTTGATCTTGGAGCTGATGGTTTACCAGCTGAAGTACATCTACATCTACTGGCATTGAATCTTCCGTTTCTTGCAGCGCATTTCTCGCTTTCAACTCTTCTCATTGCACTACCGCATCTTTCTGGTTTTGGTTTTGATCCCTTGCTAGGCTTAGATGGACGTGGTTTAGTTCCCTTGCTAGGCTTAGATGGACGTGGCTTAGTTCCCTTGCTTGGTTTAGATGGTTTTTCGGGTCTGGATTTTGGTTTAGATGGTCCTTCTGGTTTGGATCCCTTGCTAGGCTTAGATCCCTTGCTTGGTCTTGATCTTGGAGCTGATGGTTTACCAGCTGAAGTACATCTACATCTACTGGCATTGAATCTTCCGTTTCTTGCAGCGCATTTCTCGCTTTCAACTCTTCTCATTGCACTACCGCATCTTTCTGGTTTTGGTTTTGATCCCTTGCTAGGCTTAGATGGACGTGGTTTAGTTCCCTTGCTAGGCTTAGATGGACGTGGCTTAGTTCCCTTGCTTGGTTTAGATGGTTTTTCGGGTCTGGATTTTGGTTTAGATGGTCCTTCTGGTTTGGATCCCTTGCTAGGCTTAGATCCCTTGCTTGGTCTTGATCTTGGAGCTGATGGTTTACCAGCTGAAGTACATCTACATCTACTGACATTGAATCTTCCGTTTCTTGCAGCGCATTTCTCGCTTTCAACTCTTCTCATTGCACTACCGCATCTTTCTGGTTTTGGTTTTGATCCCTTGCTAGGCTTAGATGGACGTGGTTTAGTTCCCTTGCTAGGCTTAGATGGACGTGGCTTAGTTCCCTTGCTTGGTTTAGATGGTTTTTCGGGTCTGGATTTTGGTTTAGATGGTCCTTCTGGTTTGGATCCCTTGCTAGGCTTAGATCCCTTGCTTGGTCTTGATCTTGGAGCTGATGGTTTACCAGCTGAAGTACATCTACATCTACTGGCATTGAATCTTCCGTTTCTTGCAGCGCATTTCTCGCTTTCAACTCTTCTCATTGCACTACCGCATCTTTCTGGTTTTGGTTTTGATCCCTTGCTAGGCTTAGATGGACGTGGTTTAGTTCCCTTGCTAGGCTTAGATGGACGTGGCTTAGTTCCCTTGCTTGGTTTAGATGGTTTTTCGGGTCTGGATTTTGGTTTAGATGGTCCTTCTGGTTTGGATCCCTTGCTAGGCTTAGATCCCTTGCTTGGTCTTGATCTTGGAGCTGATGGTTTACCAGCTGAAGTACATCTACATCTACTGGCATTGAATCTTCCGTTTCTTGCAGCGCATTTCTCGCTTTCAACTCTTCTCATTGCACTACCGCATCTTTCTGGTTTTGGTTTTGATCCCTTGCTAGGCTTAGATGGACGTGGCTTAGTTCCCTTGCTTGGTTTAGATGGTTTTTCGGGTCTGGATTTTGGTTTAGATGGTCCTTCTGGTTTGGATCCCTTGCTAGGCTTAGATCCCTTGCTTGGTCTTGATCTTGGAGCTGATGGTTTACCAGCTGAAGTACATCTACATCTACTGGCATTGAATCTTCCGTTTCTTGCAGCGCATTTCTCGCTTTCAACTCTTCTCATTGCACTACCGCATCTTTCTGGTTTTGGTTTTGATCCCTTGCTAGGCTTAGATGGACGTGGTTTAGTTCCCTTGCTAGGCTTAGATGGACGTGGCTTAGTTCCCTTGCTTGGTTTAGATGGTTTTTCGGGTCTGGATTTTGGTTTAGATGGTCCTTCTGGTTTGGATCCCTTGCTAGGCTTAGATCCCTTGCTTGGTCTTGATCTTGGAGCTGATGGTTTACCAGCTGAAGTACATCTACATCTACTGGCATTGAATCTTCCGTTTCTTGCAGCGCATTTCTCGCTTTCAACTCTTCTCATTGCACTACCGCATCTTTCTGGTTTTGGTTTTGATCCCTTGCTAGGCTTAGATGGACGTGGTTTAGTTCCCTTGCTAGGCTTAGATGGACGTGGCTTAGTTCCCTTGCTTGGTTTAGATGGTTTTTCGGGTCTGGATTTTGGTTTAGATGGTCCTTCTGGTTTGGATCCCTTGCTAGGCTTAGATCCCTTGCTTGGTCTTGATCTTGGAGCTGATGGTTTACCAGCTGAAGTACATCTACATCTACTGGCATTGAATCTTCCGTTTCTTGCAGCGCATTTCTCGCTTTCAACTCTTCTCATTGCACTACCGCATCTTTCTGGTTTTGGTTTTGATCCCTTGCTAGGCTTAGATGGACGTGGTTTAGTTCCCTTGCTAGGCTTAGATGGACGTGGCTTAGTTCCCTTGCTTGGTTTAGATGGTTTTTCGGGTCTGGATTTTGGTTTAGATGGTCCTTCTGGTTTGGATCCCTTGCTAGGCTTAGATCCCTTGCTTGGTCTTGATCTTGGAGCTGATGGTTTACCAGCTGAAGTACATCTACATCTACTGGCATTGAATCTTCCGTTTCTTGCAGCGCATTTCTCGCTTTCAACTCTTCTCATTGCACTACCGCATCTTTCTGGTTTTGGTTTTGATCCCTTGCTAGGCTTAGATGGACGTGGTTTAGTTCCCTTGCTAGGCTTAGATGGACGTGGCTTAGTTCCCTTGCTTGGTTTAGATGGTTTTTCGGGTCTGGATTTTGGTTTAGATGGTCCTTCTGGTTTGGATCCCTTGCTAGGCTTAGATCCCTTGCTTGGTCTTGATCTTGGAGCTGATGGTTTACCAGCTGAAGTACATCTACATCTACTGACATTGAATCTTCCGTTTCTTGCAGCGCATTTCTCGCTTTCAACTCTTCTCATTGCACTACCGCATCTTTCTGGTTTTGGTTTTGATCCCTTGCTAGGCTTAGATGGACGTGGTTTAGTTCCCTTGCTAGGCTTAGATGGACGTGGCTTAGTTCCCTTGCTTGGTTTAGATGGTTTTTCGGGTCTGGATTTTGGTTTAGATGGTCCTTCTGGTTTGGATCCCTTGCTAGGCTTAGATCCCTTGCTTGGTCTTGATCTTGGAGCTGATGGTTTACCAGCTGAAGTACATCTACATCTACTGGCATTGAATCTTCCGTTTCTTGCTGCGCATTTCTCGCTTTCAACTCTTCTCATTGCACTACCGCATCTTTCTGGTTTTGGTTTTGATCCCTTGCTAGGCTTAGATGGACGTGGTTTAGTTCCCTTGCTAGGCTTAGATGGACGTGGCTTAGTTCCCTTGCTTGGTTTAGATGGTTTTTCGGGTCTGGATTTTGGTTTAGATGGTCCTTCTGGTTTGGATCCCTTGCTAGGCTTAGATCCCTTGCTTGGTCTTGATCTTGGAGCTGATGGTTTACCAGCTGAAGTACATCTACATCTACTGGCATTGAATCTTCCGTTTCTTGCAGCGCATTTCTCGCTTTCAACTCTTCTCATTGCACTACCGCATCTTTCTGGTTTTGGTTTTGATCCCTTGCTAGGCTTAGATGGACGTGGTTTAGTTCCCTTGCTAGGCTTAGATGGACGTGGCTTAGTTCCCTTGCTTGGTTTAGATGGTTTTTCGGGTCTGGATTTTGGTTTAGATGGTCCTTCTGGTTTGGATCCCTTGCTAGGCTTAGATCCCTTGCTTGGTCTTGATCTTGGAGCTGATGGTTTACCAGCTGAAGTACATCTACATCTACTGGCATTGAATCTTCCGTTTCTTGCTGCGCATTTCTCGCTTTCAACTCTTCTCATTGCACTACCGCATCTTTCTGGTTTTGGTTTTGATCCCTTGCTAGGCTTAGATGGACGTGGTTTAGTTCCCTTGCTAGGCTTAGATGGACGTGGCTTAGTTCCCTTGCTTGGTTTAGATGGTTTTTCGGGTCTGGATTTTGGTTTAGATGGTCCTTCTGGTTTGGATCCCTTGCTAGGCTTAGATCCCTTGCTTGGTCTTGATCTTGGAGCTGATGGTTTACCAGCTGAAGTACATCTACATCTACTGGCATTGAATCTTCCGTTTCTTGCTGCGCATTTCTCGCTTTCAACTCTTCTCATTGCACTACCGCATCTTTCTGGTTTTGGTTTTGATCCCTTGCTAGGCTTAGATGGACGTGGTTTAGTTCCCTTGCTAGGCTTAGATGGACGTGGCTTAGTTCCCTTGCTTGGTTTAGATGGTTTTTCGGGTCTGGATTTTGGTTTAGATGGTCCTTCTGGTTTGGATCCCTTGCTAGGCTTAGATCCCTTGCTTGGTCTTGATCTTGGAGCTGATGGTTTACCAGCTGAAGTACATCTACATCTACTGGCATTGAATCTTCCGTTTCTTGCAGCGCATTTCTCGCTTTCAACTCTTCTCATTGCACTACCGCATCTTTCTGGTTTTGGTTTTGATCCCTTGCTAGGCTTAGATGGACGTGGTTTAGTTCCCTTGCTAGGCTTAGATGGACGTGGCTTAGTTCCCTTGCTTGGTTTAGATGGTTTTTCGGGTCTGGATTTTGGTTTAGATGGTCCTTCTGGTTTGGATCCCTTGCTAGGCTTAGATCCCTTGCTTGGTCTTGATCTTGGAGCTGATGGTTTACCAGCTGAAGTACATCTACATCTACTGGCATTGAATCTTCCGTTTCTTGCAGCGCATTTCTCGCTTTCAACTCTTCTCATTGCACTACCGCATCTTTCTGGTTTTGGTTTTGATCCCTTGCTAGGCTTAGATGGACGTGGTTTAGTTCCCTTGCTAGGCTTAGATGGACGTGGCTTAGTTCCCTTGCTTGGTTTAGATGGTTTTTCGGGTCTGGATTTTGGTTTAGATGGTCCTTCTGGTTTGGATCCCTTGCTAGGCTTAGATCCCTTGCTTGGTCTTGATCTTGGAGCTGATGGTTTACCAGCTGAAGTACATCTACATCTACTGGCATTGAATCTTCCGTTTCTTGCAGCGCATTTCTCGCTTTCAACTCTTCTCATTGCACTACCGCATCTTTCTGGTTTTGGTTTTGATCCCTTGCTAGGCTTAGATGGACGTGGTTTAGTTCCCTTGCTAGGCTTAGATGGACGTGGCTTAGTTCCCTTGCTTGGTTTAGATGGTTTTTCGGGTCTGGATTTTGGTTTAGATGGTCCTTCTGGTTTGGATCCCTTGCTAGGCTTAGATCCCTTGCTTGGTCTTGATCTTGGAGCTGATGGTTTACCAGCTGAAGTACATCTACATCTACTGGCATTGAATCTTCCGTTTCTTGCAGCGCATTTCTCGCTTTCAACTCTTCTCATTGCACTACCGCATCTTTCTGGTTTTGGTTTTGATCCCTTGCTAGGCTTAGATGGACGTGGTTTAGTTCCCTTGCTAGGCTTAGATGGACGTGGCTTAGTTCCCTTGCTTGGTTTAGATGGTTTTTCGGGTCTGGATTTTGGTTTAGATGGTCCTTCTGGTTTGGATCCCTTGCTAGGCTTAGATCCCTTGCTTGGTCTTGATCTTGGAGCTGATGGTTTACCAGCTGAAGTACATCTACATCTACTGGCATTGAATCTTCCGTTTCTTGCAGCGCATTTCTCGCTTTCAACTCTTCTCATTGCACTACCGCATCTTTCTGGTTTTGGTTTTGATCCCTTGCTAGGCTTAGATGGACGTGGTTTAGTTCCCTTGCTAGGCTTAGATGGACGTGGCTTAGTTCCCTTGCTTGGTTTAGATGGTTTTTCGGGTCTGGATTTTGGTTTAGATGGTCCTTCTGGTTTGGATCCCTTGCTAGGCTTAGATCCCTTGCTTGGTCTTGATCTTGGAGCTGATGGTTTACCAGCTGAAGTACATCTACATCTACTGGCATTGAATCTTCCATTTCTTGCTGCGCATTTCTCGCTTTCAACTCTTCTCATTGCACTACCGCATCTTTCTGGTTTTGGTTTTGATCCCTTGCTAGGCTTAGATGGACGTGGTTTAGTTCCCTTGCTAGGCTTAGATGGACGTGGTTTAGTTCCCTTGCTTGGTTTAGATGGTTTTTCGGGTCTGGATTTTGGTTTAGATGGTCCTTCTGGTTTGGATCCCTTGCTAGGCTTAGATCCCTTGCTTGGTCTTGATCTTGGAGCTGATGGTTTACCAGCTGAAGTACATCTACATCTACTGGCATTGAATCTTCCATTTCTTGCTGCGCATTTCTCGCTTTCAACTCTTCTCATTGCACTACCGCATCTTTCTGGTTTTGGTTTTGATCCCTTGCTAGGCTTAGATGGACGTGGTTTAGTTCCCTTGCTAGGCTTAGATGGACGTGGCTTAGTTCCCTTGCTTGGTTTAGATGGTTTTTCGGGTCTGGATTTTGGTTTAGATGGTCCTTCTGGTTTGGATCCCTTGCTAGGCTTAGATCCCTTGCTTGGTCTTGATCTTGGAGCTGATGGTTTACCAGCTGAAGTACATCTACATCTACTGGCATTGAATCTTCCGTTTCTTGCAGCGCATTTCTCGCTTTCAACTCTTCTCATTGCACTACCGCATCTTTCTGGTTTTGGTTTTGATCCCTTGCTAGGCTTAGATGGACGTGGTTTAGTTCCCTTGCTAGGCTTAGATGGACGTGGCTTAGTTCCCTTGCTTGGTTTAGATGGTTTTTCGGGTCTGGATTTTGGTTTAGATGGTCCTTCTGGTTTGGATCCCTTGCTAGGCTTAGATCCCTTGCTTGGTCTTGATCTTGGAGCTGATGGTTTACCAGCTGAAGTACATCTACATCTACTGGCATTGAATCTTCCGTTTCTTGCTGCGCATTTCTCGCTTTCAACTCTTCTCATTGCACTACCGCATCTTTCTGGTTTTGGTTTTGATCCCTTGCTAGGCTTAGATGGACGTGGTTTAGTTCCCTTGCTAGGCTTAGATGGACGTGGCTTAGTTCCCTTGCTTGGTTTAGATGGTTTTTCGGGTCTGGATTTTGGTTTAGATGGTCCTTCTGGTTTGGATCCCTTGCTAGGCTTAGATCCCTTGCTTGGTCTTGATCTTGGAGCTGATGGTTTACCAGCTGAAGTACATCTACATCTACTGGCATTGAATCTTCCGTTTCTTGCAGCGCATTTCTCGCTTTCAACTCTTCTCATTGCACTACCGCATCTTTCTGGTTTTGGTTTTGATCCCTTGCTAGGCTTAGATGGACGTGGTTTAGTTCCCTTGCTAGGCTTAGATGGACGTGGCTTAGTTCCCTTGCTTGGTTTAGATGGTTTTTCGGGTCTGGATTTTGGTTTAGATGGTCCTTCTGGTTTGGATCCCTTGCTAGGCTTAGATCCCTTGCTTGGTCTTGATCTTGGAGCTGATGGTTTACCAGCTGAAGTACATCTACATCTACTGGCATTGAATCTTCCGTTTCTTGCTGCGCATTTCTCGCTTTCAACTCTTCTCATTGCACTACCGCATCTTTCTGGTTTTGGTTTTGATCCCTTGCTAGGCTTAGATGGACGTGGTTTAGTTCCCTTGCTAGGCTTAGATGGACGTGGCTTAGTTCCCTTGCTTGGTTTAGATGGTTTTTCGGGTCTGGATTTTGGTTTAGATGGTCCTTCTGGTTTGGATCCCTTGCTAGGCTTAGATCCCTTGCTTGGTCTTGATCTTGGAGCTGATGGTTTACCAGCTGAAGTACATCTACATCTACTGGCATTGAATCTTCCGTTTCTTGCTGCGCATTTCTCGCTTTCAACTCTTCTCATTGCACTACCGCATCTTTCTGGTTTTGGTTTTGATCCCTTGCTAGGCTTAGATGGACGTGGTTTAGTTCCCTTGCTAGGCTTAGATGGACGTGGCTTAGTTCCCTTGCTTGGTTTAGATGGTTTTTCGGGTCTGGATTTTGGTTTAGATGGTCCTTCTGGTTTGGATCCCTTGCTAGGCTTAGATCCCTTGCTTGGTCTTGATCTTGGAGCTGATGGTTTACCAGCTGAAGTACATCTACATCTACTGGCATTGAATCTTCCGTTTCTTGCAGCGCATTTCTCGCTTTCAACTCTTCTCATTGCACTACCGCATCTTTCTGGTTTTGGTTTTGATCCCTTGCTAGGCTTAGATGGACGTGGTTTAGTTCCCTTGCTAGGCTTAGATGGACGTGGCTTAGTTCCCTTGCTTGGTTTAGATGGTTTTTCGGGTCTGGATTTTGGTTTAGATGGTCCTTCTGGTTTGGATCCCTTGCTAGGCTTAGATCCCTTGCTTGGTCTTGATCTTGGAGCTGATGGTTTACCAGCTGAAGTACATCTACATCTACTGGCATTGAATCTTCCGTTTCTTGCAGCGCATTTCTCGCTTTCAACTCTTCTCATTGCACTACCGCATCTTTCTGGTTTTGGTTTTGATCCCTTGCTAGGCTTAGATGGACGTGGTTTAGTTACCTTGCTAGGCTTAGATGGACGTGGCTTAGTTCCCTTGCTTGGTTTAGATGGTTTTTCGGGTCTGGATTTTGGTTTAGATGGTCCTTCTGGTTTGGATCCCTTGCTAGGCTTAGATCCCTTGCTTGGTCTTGATCTTGGAGCTGATGGTTTACCAGCTGAAGTACATCTACATCTACTGGCATTGAATCTTCCGTTTCTTGCAGCGCATTTCTCGCTTTCAACTCTTCTCATTGCACTACCGCATCTTTCTGGTTTTGGTTTTGATCCCTTGCTAGGCTTAGATGGACGTGGTTTAGTTCCCTTGCTAGGCTTAGATGGACGTGGCTTAGTTCCCTTGCTTGGTTTAGATGGTTTTTCGGGTCTGGATTTTGGTTTAGATGGTCCTTCTGGTTTGGATCCCTTGCTAGGCTTAGATCCCTTGCTTGGTCTTGATCTTGGAGCTGATGGTTTACCAGCTGAAGTACATCTACATCTACTGGCATTGAATCTTCCGTTTCTTGCAGCGCATTTCTCGCTTTCAACTCTTCTCATTGCACTACCGCATCTTTCTGGTTTTGGTTTTGATCCCTTGCTAGGCTTAGATGGACGTGGTTTAGTTACCTTGCTAGGCTTAGATGGACGTGGCTTAGTTCCCTTGCTTGGTTTAGATGGTTTTTCGGGTCTGGATTTTGGTTTAGATGGTCCTTCTGGTTTGGATCCCTTGCTAGGCTTAGATCCCTTGCTTGGTCTTGATCTTGGAGCTGATGGTTTACCAGCTGAAGTACATCTACATCTACTGGCATTGAATCTTCCGTTTCTTGCAGCGCATTTCTCGCTTTCAACTCTTCTCATTGCACTACCGCATCTTTCTGGTTTTGGTTTTGATCCCTTGCTAGGCTTAGATGGACGTGGTTTAGTTCCCTTGCTAGGCTTAGATGGACGTGGCTTAGTTCCCTTGCTTGGTTTAGATGGTTTTTCGGGTCTGGATTTTGGTTTAGATGGTCCTTCTGGTTTGGATCCCTTGCTAGGCTTAGATCCCTTGCTTGGTCTTGATCTTGGAGCTGATGGTTTACCAGCTGAAGTACATCTACATCTACTGGCATTGAATCTTCCGTTTCTTGCTGCGCATTTCTCGCTTTCAACTCTTCTCATTGCACTACCGCATCTTTCTGGTTTTGGTTTTGATCCCTTGCTAGGCTTAGATGGACGTGGTTTAGTTCCCTTGCTAGGCTTAGATGGACGTGGCTTAGTTCCCTTGCTTGGTTTAGATGGTTTTTCGGGTCTGGATTTTGGTTTAGATGGTCCTTCTGGTTTGGATCCCTTGCTAGGCTTAGATCCCTTGCTTGGTCTTGATCTTGGAGCTGATGGTTTACCAGCTGAAGTACATCTACATCTACTGGCATTGAATCTTCCGTTTCTTGCAGCGCATTTCTCGCTTTCAACTCTTCTCATTGCACTACCGCATCTTTCTGGTTTTGGTTTTGATCCCTTGCTAGGCTTAGATGGACGTGGTTTAGTTCCCTTGCTAGGCTTAGATGGACGTGGCTTAGTTCCCTTGCTTGGTTTAGATGGTTTTTCGGGTCTGGATTTTGGTTTAGATGGTCCTTCTGGTTTGGATCCCTTGCTAGGCTTAGATCCCTTGCTTGGTCTTGATCTTGGAGCTGATGGTTTACCAGCTGAAGTACATCTACATCTACTGGCATTGAATCTTCCGTTTCTTGCAGCGCATTTCTCGCTTTCAACTCTTCTCATTGCACTACCGCATCTTTCTGGTTTTGGTTTTGATCCCTTGCTAGGCTTAGATGGACGTGGTTTAGTTCCCTTGCTAGGCTTAGATGGACGTGGCTTAGTTCCCTTGCTTGGTTTAGATGGTTTTTCGGGTCTGGATTTTGGTTTAGATGGTCCTTCTGGTTTGGATCCCTTGCTAGGCTTAGATCCCTTGCTTGGTCTTGATCTTGGAGCTGATGGTTTACCAGCTGAAGTACATCTACATCTACTGGCATTGAATCTTCCGTTTCTTGCAGCGCATTTCTCGCTTTCAACTCTTCTCATTGCACTACCGCATCTTTCTGGTTTTGGTTTTGATCCCTTGCTAGGCTTAGATGGACGTGGTTTAGTTCCCTTGCTAGGCTTAGATGGACGTGGCTTAGTTCCCTTGCTTGGTTTAGATGGTTTTTCGGGTCTGGATTTTGGTTTAGATGGTCCTTCTGGTTTGGATCCCTTGCTAGGCTTAGATCCCTTGCTTGGTCTTGATCTTGGAGCTGATGGTTTACCAGCTGAAGTACATCTACATCTACTGGCATTGAATCTTCCGTTTCTTGCAGCGCATTTCTCGCTTTCAACTCTTCTCATTGCACTACCGCATCTTTCTGGTTTTGGTTTTGATCCCTTGCTAGGCTTAGATGGACGTGGTTTAGTTCCCTTGCTAGGCTTAGATGGACGTGGCTTAGTTCCCTTGCTTGGTTTAGATGGTTTTTCGGGTCTGGATTTTGGTTTAGATGGTCCTTCTGGTTTGGATCCCTTGCTAGGCTTAGATCCCTTGCTTGGTCTTGATCTTGGAGCTGATGGTTTACCAGCTGAAGTACATCTACATCTACTGGCATTGAATCTTCCGTTTCTTGCAGCGCATTTCTCGCTTTCAACTCTTCTCATTGCACTACCGCATCTTTCTGGTTTTGGTTTTGATCCCTTGCTAGGCTTAGATGGACGTGGTTTAGTTCCCTTGCTAGGCTTAGATGGACGTGGCTTAGTTCCCTTGCTTGGTTTAGATGGTTTTTCGGGTCTGGATTTTGGTTTAGATGGTCCTTCTGGTTTGGATCCCTTGCTAGGCTTAGATCCCTTGCTTGGTCTTGATCTTGGAGCTGATGGTTTACCAGCTGAAGTACATCTACATCTACTGGCATTGAATCTTCCGTTTCTTGCAGCGCATTTCTCGCTTTCAACTCTTCTCATTGCACTACCGCATCTTTCTGGTTTTGGTTTTGATCCCTTGCTAGGCTTAGATGGACGTGGTTTAGTTCCCTTGCTAGGCTTAGATGGACGTGGCTTAGTTCCCTTGCTTGGTTTAGATGGTTTTTCGGGTCTGGATTTTGGTTTAGATGGTCCTTCTGGTTTGGATCCCTTGCTAGGCTTAGATCCCTTGCTTGGTCTTGATCTTGGAGCTGATGGTTTACCAGCTGAAGTACATCTACATCTACTGGCATTGAATCTTCCGTTTCTTGCAGCGCATTTCTCGCTTTCAACTCTTCTCATTGCACTACCGCATCTATCTGGTTTTGGTTTTGATCCCTTGCTAGGCTTAGATGGACGTGGCTTAGTTCCCTTGCTTGGTTTAGATGGTTTTTCGGGTCTGGATTTTGGTTTAGATGGTCCTTCTGGTTTGGATCCCTTGCTAGGCTTAGATCCCTTGCTTGGTCTTGATCTTGGAGCTGATGGTTTACCAGCTGAAGTACATCTACATCTACTGGCATTGAATCTTCCGTTTCTTGCAGCGCATTTCTCGCTTTCAACTCTTCTCATTGCACTACCGCATCTTTCTGGTTTTGGTTTTGATCCCTTGCTAGGCTTAGATGGACGTGGTTTAGTTCCCTTGCTAGGCTTAGATGGACGTGGCTTAGTTCCCTTGCTTGGTTTAGATGGTTTTTCGGGTCTGGATTTTGGTTTAGATGGTCCTTCTGGTTTGGATCCCTTGCTAGGCTTAGATCCCTTGCTTGGTCTTGATCTTGGAGCTGATGGTTTACCAGCTGAAGTACATCTACATCTACTGGCATTGAATCTTCCGTTTCTTGCAGCGCATTTCTCGCTTTCAACTCTTCTCATTGCACTACCGCATCTTTCTGGTTTTGGTTTTGATCCCTTGCTAGGCTTAGATGGACGTGGTTTAGTTCCCTTGCTAGGCTTAGATGGACGTGGCTTAGTTCCCTTGCTTGGTTTAGATGGTTTTTCGGGTCTGGATTTTGGTTTAGATGGTCCTTCTGGTTTGGATCCCTTGCTAGGCTTAGATCCCTTGCTTGGTCTTGATCTTGGAGCTGATGGTTTACCAGCTGAAGTACATCTACATCTACTGGCATTGAATCTTCCGTTTCTTGCAGCGCATTTCTCGCTTTCAACTCTTCTCATTGCACTACCGCATCTTTCTGGTTTTGGTTTTGATCCCTTGCTAGGCTTAGATGGACGTGGCTTAGTTCCCTTGCTTGGTTTAGATGGTTTTTCGGGTCTGGATTTTGGTTTAGATGGTCCTTCTGGTTTGGATCCCTTGCTAGGCTTAGATCCCTTGCTTGGTCTTGATCTTGGAGCTGATGGTTTACCAGCTGAAGTACATCTACATCTACTGGCATTGAATCTTCCGTTTCTTGCTGCGCATTTCTCGCTTTCAACTCTTCTCATTGCACTACCGCATCTTTCTGGTTTTGGTTTTGATCCCTTGCTAGGCTTAGATGGACGTGGTTTAGTTCCCTTGCTAGGCTTAGATGGACGTGGCTTAGTTCCCTTGCTTGGTTTAGATGGTTTTTCGGGTCTGGATTTTGGTTTAGATGGTCCTTCTGGTTTGGATCCCTTGCTAGGCTTAGATCCCTTGCTTGGTCTTGATCTTGGAGCTGATGGTTTACCAGCTGAAGTACATCTACATCTACTGGCATTGAATCTTCCGTTTCTTGCAGCGCATTTCTCGCTTTCAACTCTTCTCATTGCACTACCGCATCTTTCTGGTTTTGGTTTTGATCCCTTGCTAGGCTTAGATGGACGTGGTTTAGTTCCCTTGCTAGGCTTAGATGGACGTGGCTTAGTTCCCTTGCTTGGTTTAGATGGTTTTTCGGGTCTGGATTTTGGTTTAGATGGTCCTTCTGGTTTGGATCCCTTGCTAGGCTTAGATCCCTTGCTTGGTCTTGATCTTGGAGCTGATGGTTTACCAGCTGAAGTACATCTACATCTACTGGCATTGAATCTTCCGTTTCTTGCAGCGCATTTCTCGCTTTCAACTCTTCTCATTGCACTACCGCATCTTTCTGGTTTTGGTTTTGATCCCTTGCTAGGCTTAGATGGACGTGGTTTAGTTCCCTTGCTAGGCTTAGATGGACGTGGCTTAGTTCCCTTGCTTGGTTTAGATGGTTTTTCGGGTCTGGATTTTGGTTTAGATGGTCCTTCTGGTTTGGATCCCTTGCTAGGCTTAGATCCCTTGCTTGGTCTTGATCTTGGAGCTGATGGTTTACCAGCTGAAGTACATCTACATCTACTGGCATTGAATCTTCCGTTTCTTGCAGCGCATTTCTCGCTTTCAACTCTTCTCATTGCACTACCGCATCTTTCTGGTTTTGGTTTTGATCCCTTGCTAGGCTTAGATGGACGTGGTTTAGTTCCCTTGCTAGGCTTAGATGGACGTGGCTTAGTTCCCTTGCTTGGTTTAGATGGTTTTTCGGGTCTGGATTTTGGTTTAGATGGTCCTTCTGGTTTGGATCCCTTGCTAGGCTTAGATCCCTTGCTTGGTCTTGATCTTGGAGCTGATGGTTTACCAGCTGAAGTACATCTACATCTACTGGCATTGAATCTTCCGTTTCTTGCAGCGCATTTCTCGCTTTCAACTCTTCTCATTGCACTACCGCATCTTTCTGGTTTTGGTTTTGATCCCTTGCTAGGCTTAGATGGACGTGGTTTAGTTCCCTTGCTAGGCTTAGATGGACGTGGCTTAGTTCCCTTGCTTGGTTTAGATGGTTTTTCGGGTCTGGATTTTGGTTTAGATGGTCCTTCTGGTTTGGATCCCTTGCTAGGCTTAGATCCCTTGCTTGGTCTTGATCTTGGAGCTGATGGTTTACCAGCTGAAGTACATCTACATCTACTGGCATTGAATCTTCCGTTTCTTGCAGCGCATTTCTCGCTTTCAACTCTTCTCATTGCACTACCGCATCTTTCTGGTTTTGGTTTTGATCCCTTGCTAGGCTTAGATGGACGTGGTTTAGTTCCCTTGCTAGGCTTAGATGGACGTGGCTTAGTTCCCTTGCTTGGTTTAGATGGTTTTTCGGGTCTGGATTTTGGTTTAGATGGTCCTTCTGGTTTGGATCCCTTGCTAGGCTTAGATCCCTTGCTTGGTCTTGATCTTGGAGCTGATGGTTTACCAGCTGAAGTACATCTACATCTACTGGCATTGAATCTTCCGTTTCTTGCAGCGCATTTCTCGCTTTCAACTCTTCTCATTGCACTACCGCATCTTTCTGGTTTTGGTTTTGATCCCTTGCTAGGCTTAGATGGACGTGGTTTAGTTCCCTTGCTAGGCTTAGATGGACGTGGCTTAGTTCCCTTGCTTGGTTTAGATGGTTTTTCGGGTCTGGATTTTGGTTTAGATGGTCCTTCTGGTTTGGATCCCTTGCTAGGCTTAGATCCCTTGCTTGGTCTTGATCTTGGAGCTGATGGTTTACCAGCTGAAGTACATCTACATCTACTGGCATTGAATCTTCCGTTTCTTGCAGCGCATTTCTCGCTTTCAACTCTTCTCATTGCACTACCGCATCTTTCTGGTTTTGGTTTTGATCCCTTGCTAGGCTTAGATGGACGTGGTTTAGTTCCCTTGCTAGGCTTAGATGGACGTGGCTTAGTTCCCTTGCTTGGTTTAGATGGTTTTTCGGGTCTGGATTTTGGTTTAGATGGTCCTTCTGGTTTGGATCCCTTGCTAGGCTTAGATCCCTTGCTTGGTCTTGATCTTGGAGCTGATGGTTTACCAGCTGAAGTACATCTACATCTACTGGCATTGAATCTTCCGTTTCTTGCAGCGCATTTCTCGCTTTCAACTCTTCTCATTGCACTACCGCATCTTTCTGGTTTTGGTTTTGATCCCTTGCTAGGCTTAGATGGACGTGGCTTAGTTCCCTTGCTTGGTTTAGATGGTTTTTCGGGTCTGGATTTTGGTTTAGATGGTCCTTCTGGTTTGGATCCCTTGCTAGGCTTAGATCCCTTGCTTGGTCTTGATCTTGGAGCTGATGGTTTACCAGCTGAAGTACATCTACATCTACTGGCATTGAATCTTCCGTTTCTTGCTGCGCATTTCTCGCTTTCAACTCTTCTCATTGCACTACCGCATCTTTCTGGTTTTGGTTTTGATCCCTTGCTAGGCTTAGATGGACGTGGTTTAGTTCCCTTGCTAGGCTTAGATGGACGTGGCTTAGTTCCCTTGCTTGGTTTAGATGGTTTTTCGGGTCTGGATTTTGGTTTAGATGGTCCTTCTGGTTTGGATCCCTTGCTAGGCTTAGATCCCTTGCTTGGTCTTGATCTTGGAGCTGATGGTTTACCAGCTGAAGTACATCTACATCTACTGGCATTGAATCTTCCGTTTCTTGCTGCGCATTTCTCGCTTTCAACTCTTCTCATTGCACTACCGCATCTTTCTGGTTTTGGTTTTGATCCCTTGCTAGGCTTAGATGGACGTGGTTTAGTTCCCTTGCTAGGCTTAGATGGACGTGGCTTAGTTCCCTTGCTTGGTTTAGATGGTTTTTCGGGTCTGGATTTTGGTTTAGATGGTCCTTCTGGTTTGGATCCCTTGCTAGGCTTAGATCCCTTGCTTGGTCTTGATCTTGGAGCTGATGGTTTACCAGCTGAAGTACATCTACATCTACTGGCATTGAATCTTCCGTTTCTTGCAGCGCATTTCTCGCTTTCAACTCTTCTCATTGCACTACCGCATCTTTCTGGTTTTGGTTTTGATCCCTTGCTAGGCTTAGATGGACGTGGTTTAGTTCCCTTGCTAGGCTTAGATGGACGTGGCTTAGTTCCCTTGCTTGGTTTAGATGGTTTTTCGGGTCTGGATTTTGGTTTAGATGGTCCTTCTGGTTTGGATCCCTTGCTAGGCTTAGATCCCTTGCTTGGTCTTGATCTTGGAGCTGATGGTTTACCAGCTGAAGTACATCTACATCTACTGGCATTGAATCTTCCGTTTCTTGCAGCGCATTTCTCGCTTTCAACTCTTCTCATTGCACTACCGCATCTTTCTGGTTTTGGTTTTGATCCCTTGCTAGGCTTAGATGGACGTGGTTTAGTTACCTTGCTAGGCTTAGATGGACGTGGCTTAGTTCCCTTGCTTGGTTTAGATGGTTTTTCGGGTCTGGATTTTGGTTTAGATGGTCCTTCTGGTTTGGATCCCTTGCTAGGCTTAGATCCCTTGCTTGGTCTTGATCTTGGAGCTGATGGTTTACCAGCTGAAGTACATCTACATCTACTGGCATTGAATCTTCCGTTTCTTGCAGCGCATTTCTCGCTTTCAACTCTTCTCATTGCACTACCGCATCTTTCTGGTTTTGGTTTTGATCCCTTGCTAGGCTTAGATGGACGTGGTTTAGTTCCCTTGCTAGGCTTAGATGGACGTGGCTTAGTTCCCTTGCTTGGTTTAGATGGTTTTTCGGGTCTGGATTTTGGTTTAGATGGTCCTTCTGGTTTGGATCCCTTGCTAGGCTTAGATCCCTTGCTTGGTCTTGATCTTGGAGCTGATGGTTTACCAGCTGAAGTACATCTACATCTACTGGCATTGAATCTTCCGTTTCTTGCAGCGCATTTCTCGCTTTCAACTCTTCTCATTGCACTACCGCATCTTTCTGGTTTTGGTTTTGATCCCTTGCTAGGCTTAGATGGACGTGGTTTAGTTCCCTTGCTAGGCTTAGATGGACGTGGCTTAGTTCCCTTGCTTGGTTTAGATGGTTTTTCGGGTCTGGATTTTGGTTTAGATGGTCCTTCTGGTTTGGATCCCTTGCTAGGCTTAGATCCCTTGCTTGGTCTTGATCTTGGAGCTGATGGTTTACCAGCTGAAGTACATCTACATCTACTGGCATTGAATCTTCCGTTTCTTGCAGCGCATTTCTCGCTTTCAACTCTTCTCATTGCACTACCGCATCTTTCTGGTTTTGGTTTTGATCCCTTGCTAGGCTTAGATGGACGTGGTTTAGTTCCCTTGCTAGGCTTAGATGGACGTGGCTTAGTTCCCTTGCTTGGTTTAGATGGTTTTTCGGGTCTGGATTTTGGTTTAGATGGTCCTTCTGGTTTGGATCCCTTGCTAGGCTTAGATCCCTTGCTTGGTCTTGATCTTGGAGCTGATGGTTTACCAGCTGAAGTACATCTACATCTACTGGCATTGAATCTTCCGTTTCTTGCAGCGCATTTCTCGCTTTCAACTCTTCTCATTGCACTACCGCATCTTTCTGGTTTTGGTTTTGATCCCTTGCTAGGCTTAGATGGACGTGGTTTAGTTCCCTTGCTAGGCTTAGATGGACGTGGCTTAGTTCCCTTGCTTGGTTTAGATGGTTTTTCGGGTCTGGATTTTGGTTTAGATGGTCCTTCTGGTTTGGATCCCTTGCTAGGCTTAGATCCCTTGCTTGGTCTTGATCTTGGAGCTGATGGTTTACCAGCTGAAGTACATCTACATCTACTGGCATTGAATCTTCCGTTTCTTGCAGCGCATTTCTCGCTTTCAACTCTTCTCATTGCACTACCGCATCTTTCTGGTTTTGGTTTTGATCCCTTGCTAGGCTTAGATGGACGTGGTTTAGTTCCCTTGCTAGGCTTAGATGGACGTGGCTTAGTTCCCTTGCTTGGTTTAGATGGTTTTTCGGGTCTGGATTTTGGTTTAGATGGTCCTTCTGGTTTGGATCCCTTGCTAGGCTTAGATCCCTTGCTTGGTCTTGATCTTGGAGCTGATGGTTTACCAGCTGAAGTACATCTACATCTACTGGCATTGAATCTTCCGTTTCTTGCAGCGCATTTCTCGCTTTCAACTCTTCTCATTGCACTACCGCATCTTTCTGGTTTTGGTTTTGATCCCTTGCTAGGCTTAGATGGACGTGGTTTAGTTCCCTTGCTAGGCTTAGATGGACGTGGCTTAGTTCCCTTGCTTGGTTTAGATGGTTTTTCGGGTCTGGATTTTGGTTTAGATGGTCCTTCTGGTTTGGATCCCTTGCTAGGCTTAGATCCCTTGCTTGGTCTTGATCTTGGAGCTGATGGTTTACCAGCTGAAGTACATCTACATCTACTGGCATTGAATCTTCCGTTTCTTGCAGCGCATTTCTCGCTTTCAACTCTTCTCATTGCACTACCGCATCTTTCTGGTTTTGGTTTTGATCCCTTGCTAGGCTTAGATGGACGTGGTTTAGTTCCCTTGCTAGGCTTAGATGGACGTGGCTTAGTTCCCTTGCTTGGTTTAGATGGTTTTTCGGGTCTGGATTTTGGTTTAGATGGTCCTTCTGGTTTGGATCCCTTGCTAGGCTTAGATCCCTTGCTTGGTCTTGATCTTGGAGCTGATGGTTTACCAGCTGAAGTACATCTACATCTACTGGCATTGAATCTTCCGTTTCTTGCAGCGCATTTCTCGCTTTCAACTCTTCTCATTGCACTACCGCATCTTTCTGGTTTTGGTTTTGATCCCTTGCTAGGCTTAGATGGACGTGGTTTAGTTCCCTTGCTAGGCTTAGATGGACGTGGCTTAGTTCCCTTGCTTGGTTTAGATGGTTTTTCGGGTCTGGATTTTGGTTTAGATGGTCCTTCTGGTTTGGATCCCTTGCTAGGCTTAGATCCCTTGCTTGGTCTTGATCTTGGAGCTGATGGTTTACCAGCTGAAGTACATCTACATCTACTTTCATTGAATCTTCCGTTTCTTGCAGCGCATTTCTCGCTTTCAACTCTTCTCATTGCACTACCGCATCTTTCTGGTTTTGGTTTTGATCCCTTGCTAGGCTTAGATGGACGTGGTTTAGTTCCCTTGCTAGGCTTAGATGGACGTGGCTTAGTTCCCTTGCTTGGTTTAGATGGTTTTTCGGGTCTGGATTTTGGTTTAGATGGTCCTTCTGGTTTGGATCCCTTGCTAGGCTTAGATCCCTTGCTTGGTCTTGATCTTGGAGCTGATGGTTTACCAGCTGAAGTACATCTACATCTACTGGCATTGAATCTTCCGTTTCTTGCAGCGCATTTCTCGCTTTCAACTCTTCTCATTGCACTACCGCATCTTTCTGGTTTTGGTTTTGATCCCTTGCTAGGCTTAGATGGACGTGGTTTAGTTCCCTTGCTAGGCTTAGATGGACGTGGCTTAGTTCCCTTGCTTGGTTTAGATGGTTTTTCGGGTCTGGATTTTGGTTTAGATGGTCCTTCTGGTTTGGATCCCTTGCTAGGCTTAGATCCCTTGCTTGGTCTTGATCTTGGAGCTGATGGTTTACCAGCTGAAGTACATCTACATCTACTGGCATTGAATCTTCCGTTTCTTGCAGCGCATTTCTCGCTTTCAACTCTTCTCATTGCACTACCGCATCTTTCTGGTTTTGGTTTTGATCCCTTGCTAGGCTTAGATGGACGTGGTTTAGTTCCCTTGCTAGGCTTAGATGGACGTGGCTTAGTTCCCTTGCTTGGTTTAGATGGTTTTTCGGGTCTGGATTTTGGTTTAGATGGTCCTTCTGGTTTGGATCCCTTGCTAGGCTTAGATCCCTTGCTTGGTCTTGATCTTGGAGCTGATGGTTTACCAGCTGAAGTACATCTACATCTACTGGCATTGAATCTTCCGTTTCTTGCAGCGCATTTCTCGCTTTCAACTCTTCTCATTGCACTACCGCATCTTTCTGGTTTTGGTTTTGATCCCTTGCTAGGCTTAGATGGACGTGGTTTAGTTCCCTTGCTAGGCTTAGATGGACGTGGCTTAGTTCCCTTGCTTGGTTTAGATGGTTTTTCGGGTCTGGATTTTGGTTTAGATGGTCCTTCTGGTTTGGATCCCTTGCTAGGCTTAGATCCCTTGCTTGGTCTTGATCTTGGAGCTGATGGTTTACCAGCTGAAGTACATCTACATCTACTGGCATTGAATCTTCCGTTTCTTGCAGCGCATTTCTCGCTTTCAACTCTTCTCATTGCACTACCGCATCTTTCTGGTTTTGGTTTTGATCCCTTGCTAGGCTTAGATGGACGTGGCTTAGTTCCCTTGCTTGGTTTAGATGGTTTTTCGGGTCTGGATTTTGGTTTAGATGGTCCTTCTGGTTTGGATCCCTTGCTAGGCTTAGATCCCTTGCTTGGTCTTGATCTTGGAGCTGATGGTTTACCAGCTGAAGTACATCTACATCTACTGGCATTGAATCTTCCGTTTCTTGCAGCGCATTTCTCGCTTTCAACTCTTCTCATTGCACTACCGCATCTTTCTGGTTTTGGTTTTGATCCCTTGCTAGGCTTAGATGGACGTGGTTTAGTTCCCTTGCTAGGCTTAGATGGACGTGGCTTAGTTCCCTTGCTTGGTTTAGATGGTTTTTCGGGTCTGGATTTTGGTTTAGATGGTCCTTCTGGTTTGGATCCCTTGCTAGGCTTAGATCCCTTGCTTGGTCTTGATCTTGGAGCTGATGGTTTACCAGCTGAAGTACATCTACATCTACTGGCATTGAATCTTCCGTTTCTTGCAGCGCATTTCTCGCTTTCAACTCTTCTCATTGCACTACCGCATCTTTCTGGTTTTGGTTTTGATCCCTTGCTAGGCTTAGATGGACGTGGTTTAGTTCCCTTGCTAGGCTTAGATGGTTTTTCGGGTCTGGATTTTGGTTTAGATGGTCCTTCTGGTTTGGATCCCTTGCTAGGCTTAGATCCCTTGCTTGGTCTTGATCTTGGAGCTGATGGTTTACCAGCTGAAGTACATCTACATCTACTGGCATTGAATCTTCCGTTTCTTGCAGCGCATTTCTCGCTTTCAACTCTTCTCATTGCACTACCGCATCTTTCTGGTTTTGGTTTTGATCCCTTGCTAGGCTTAGATGGACGTGGTTTAGTTCCCTTGCTAGGCTTAGATGGACGTGGCTTAGTTCCCTTGCTTGGTTTAGATGGTTTTTCGGGTCTGGATTTTGGTTTAGATGGTCCTTCTGGTTTGGATCCCTTGCTAGGCTTAGATCCCTTGCTTGGTCTTGATCTTGGAGCTGATGGTTTACCAGCTGAAGTACATCTACATCTACTGGCATTGAATCTTCCGTTTCTTGCAGCGCATTTCTCGCTTTCAACTCTTCTCATTGCACTACCGCATCTTTCTGGTTTTGGTTTTGATCCCTTGCTAGGCTTAGATGGACGTGGTTTAGTTCCCTTGCTAGGCTTAGATGGACGTGGCTTAGTTCCCTTGCTTGGTTTAGATGGTTTTTCGGGTCTGGATTTTGGTTTAGATGGTCCTTCTGGTTTGGATCCCTTGCTAGGCTTAGATCCCTTGCTTGGTCTAGATCTTGGAGCTGATGGTTTACCAGCTGAAGTACATCTACATCTACTGGCATTGAATCTTCCGTTTCTTGCAGCGCATTTCTCGCTTTCAACTCTTCTCATTGCACTACCGCATCTTTCTGGTTTTGGTTTTGATCCCTTGCTAGGCTTAGATGGACGTGGTTTAGTTCCCTTGCTAGGCTTAGATGGACGTGGCTTAGTTCCCTTGCTTGGTTTAGATGGTTTTTCGGGTCTGGATTTTGGTTTAGATGGTCCTTCTGGTTTGGATCCCTTGCTAGGCTTAGATCCCTTGCTTGGTCTTGATCTTGGAGCTGATGGTTTACCAGCTGAAGTACATCTACATCTACTGGCATTGAATCTTCCGTTTCTTGCAGCGCATTTCTCGCTTTCAACTCTTCTCATTGCACTACCGCATCTTTCTGGTTTTGGTTTTGATCCCTTGCTAGGCTTAGATGGACGTGGTTTAGTTCCCTTGCTGGGCTTAGATGGACGTGGCTTAGTTCCCTTGCTTGGTTTAGATGGTTTTTCGGGTCTGGATTTTGGTTTAGATGGTCCTTCTGGTTTGGATCCCTTGCTAGGCTTAGATCCCTTGCTTGGTCTTGATCTTGGAGCTGATGGTTTACCAGCTGAAGTACATCTACATCTACTGGCATTGAATCTTCCGTTTCTTGCAGCGCATTTCTCGCTTTCAACTCTTCTCATTGCACTACCGCATCTTTCTGGTTTTGGTTTTGATCCCTTGCTAGGCTTAGATGGACGTGGTTTAGTTCCCTTGCTAGGCTTAGATGGACGTGGCTTAGTTCCCTTGCTTGGTTTAGATGGTTTTTCGGGTCTGGATTTTGATTTAGATGGTCCTTCTGGTTTGGATCCCTTGCTAGGCTTAGATCCCTTGCTTGGTCTTGATCTTGGAGCTGATGGTTTACCAGCTGAAGTACATCTACATCTACTGGCATTGAATCTTCCGTTTCTTGCTGCGCATTTCTCGCTTTCAACTCTTCTCATTGCACTACCGCATCTTTCTGGTTTTGGTTTTGATCCCTTGCTAGGCTTAGATGGACGTGGCTTAGTTCCCTTGCTAGGCTTAGATGGACGTGGTTTAGTTCCCTTGCTTGGTTTAGATGGTTTTTCGGGTCTGGATTTTGGTTTAGATGGTCCTTCTGGTTTGGATCCCTTGCTAGGCTTAGATCCCTTGCTTGGTCTTGATCTTGGAGCTGATGGTTTACCAGCTGAAGTACATCTACATCTACTGGCATTGAATCTTCCGTTTCTTGCTGCGCATTTCTCGCTTTCAACTCTTCTCATTGCACTACCGCATCTTTCTGGTTTTGGTTTTGATCCCTTGCTAGGCTTAGATGGACGTGGTTTAGTTCCCTTGCTAGGCTTAGATGGACGTGGCTTAGTTCCCTTGCTTGGTTTAGATGGTTTTTCGGGTCTGGATTTTGGTTTAGATGGTCCTTCTGGTTTGGATCCCTTGCTAGGCTTAGATCCCTTGCTTGGTCTTGATCTTGGAGCTGATGGTTTACCAGCTGAAGTACATCTACATCTACTGGCATTGAATCTTCCGTTTCTTGCAGCGCATTTCTCGCTTTCAACTCTTCTCATTGCACTACCGCATCTTTCTGGTTTTGGTTTTGATCCCTTGCTAGGCTTAGATGGACGTGGTTTAGTTCCCTTGCTTGGTTTAGATGGTTTTTCGGGTCTGGATTTTGGTTTAGATGGTCCTTCTGGTTTGGATCCCTTGCTAGGCTTAGATCCCTTGCTTGGTCTTGATCTTGGAGCTGATGGTTTACCAGCTGAAGTACATCTACATCTACTGGCATTGAATCTTCCGTTTCTTGCAGCGCATTTCTCGCTTTCAACTCTTCTCATTGCACTACCGCATCTTTCTGGTTTTGGTCCTGATTTGCTAGGTTTTTCTGGTTTTGGTCCTGATTTGCTAGGTTTTTCTGGTTTTGGTCCTGATTTGCTAGGTTTTTCTGGTTTTGGTCCTGATTTGCTTGGTTTTTCTGGCTTAGGTTCTGATTTGCTAGGCTTGTTAGCGGAAGTACATCTGCATTTCTTAGCATTGAATCTGCCATTCTTCTTTGCACATGATTCTGCCTTGACTCTTCTCATTCCACTACCGCAAACTTCTGGTCTTGTTGGTTTTGGTCCTGATTTGCTTGGTTTTTCTGGTTTTGGTCCTGATTTGCTAGGTTTTTCAGGTTTTGGTCCTGATTTGCTAGGTTTTTCTGGTTTTGGTCCTGATTTGCTAGGTTTTTCTGGTTTTGGTCCTGATTTGCTAGGTTTTTCTGGTTTTGGTCCTGATTTGCTAGGTTTTTCTGGTTTTGGTCCTGATTTGCTAGGTTTTTCTGGCTTAGGTTCTGATTTGCTTGGTTTTTCTGGCTTAGGTTCTGATTTGCTAGGCTTGTTAGCGGAAGTACATCTGCACTTCTTAGCATTGAATCTACCGTTCTTCTTTGCACATGATTCTGCCTTGACTCTTCTCATTCCACTACCGCAAACTTCTGGTCTTGTTGGTTTTGGTCCTGATTTGCTTGGTTTTTCTGGTTTTGGTCCTGATTTGCTAGGTTTTTCTGGTTTTGGTCCTGATTTGCTAGGTTTTTCTGGTTTTGGTCCTGATTTGCTAGGCTTGTTAGCGGAAGTACATCTGCACTTCTTAGCATTGAATCTGCCGTTCTTCTTTGCACATGATTCTGCCTTGACTCTTCTCATTCCACTACCGCAAACTTCTGGTCTTGTTGGTTTTGGTCCTGATTTGCTTGGTTTTTCTGGTTTTGGTCCTGATTTGCTAGGTTTTTCTGGTTTTGGTCCTGATTTGCTAGGTTTTTCTGGTTTTGGTCCTGATTTGCTAGGTTTTTCTGGTTTTGGTCCTGATTTGCTTGGTTTTTCTGGCTTAGGTTCTGATTTGCTAGGCTTGTTAGCGGAAGTACATCTGCACTTCTTAGCATTGAATCTACCGTTCTTCTTTGCACATGATTCTGCCTTGACTCTTCTCATTCCACTACCGCAAACTTCTGGTCTTGTTGGTTTTGGTCCTGATTTGCTAGGTTTTTCTGGTTTTGGTCCTGATTTGCTAGGTTTTTCTGGTTTTGGTCCTGATTTGCTTGGTTTTTCTGGCTTAGGTTCTGATTTGCTAGGCTTGTTAGCGGAAGTACATCTGCACTTCTTAGCATTGAATCTGCCGTTCTTCTTTGCACATGATTCTGCCTTGACTCTTCTCATTCCACTACCGCAAACTTCTGGTCTTGTTGGTTTTGGTCCTGATTTGCTTGGTTTTTCTGGTTTTGGTCCTGATTTGCTAGGTTTTTCTGGTTTTGGTCCTGATTTGCTAGGTTTTTCTGGTTTTGGTCCTGATTTGCTAGGTTTTTCTGGTTTTGGTCCTGATTTGCTAGGTTTTTCTGGTTTTGGTCCTGATTTGCTTGGTTTTTCTGGCTTAGGTTCTGATTTGCTAGGCTTGTTAGCGGAAGTACATCTGCACTTCTTAGCATTGAATCTGCCGTTCTTCTTTGCACATGATTCTGCCTTGACTCTTCTCATTCCACTACCGCAAACTTCTGGTCTTGTTGGTTTTGGTCCTGATTTGCTTGGTTTTTCTGGTTTTGGTCCTGATTTGCTTGGTTTTTCTGGTTTTGGTCCTGATTTGCTAGGTTTTTCTGGTTTTGGTCCTGATTTGCTAGGTTTTTCTGGTTTTGGTCCTGATTTGCTAGGTTTTTCTGGTTTTGGTCCTGATTTGCTAGGTTTTTCTGGTTTTGGTCCTGATTTGCTTGGTTTTTCTGGCTTAGGTTCTGATTTGCTAGGCTTGTTAGCGGAAGTACATCTGCACTTCTTAGCATTGAATCTGCCATTCTTCTTTGCACATGATTCTGCCTTGACTCTTCTCATTCCACTACCGCAAACTTCTGGTCTTGTTGGTTTTGGTCCTGATTTGCTTGGTTTTTCTGGTTTTGGTCCTGATTTGCTAGGTTTTTCAGGTTTTGGTCCTGATTTGCTAGGTTTTTCTGGTTTTGGTCCTGATTTGCTAGGTTTTTCTGGTTTTGGTCCTGATTTGCTAGGTTTTTCTGGTTTTGGTCCTGATTTGCTAGGTTTTTCTGGTTTTGGTCCTGATTTGCTAGGTTTTTCTGGCTTAGGTTCTGATTTGCTTGGTTTTTCTGGCTTAGGTTCTGATTTGCTAGGCTTGTTAGCGGAAGTACATCTGCACTTCTTAGCATTGAATCTACCGTTCTTCTTTGCACATGATTCTGCCTTGACTCTTCTCATTCCACTACCGCAAACTTCTGGTCTTGTTGGTTTTGGTCCTGATTTGCTTGGTTTTTCTGGTTTTGGTCCTGATTTGCTAGGTTTTTCTGGTTTTGGTCCTGATTTGCTAGGTTTTTCTGGTTTTGGTCCTGATTTGCTAGGCTTGTTAGCGGAAGTACATCTGCACTTCTTAGCATTGAATCTGCCGTTCTTCTTTGCACATGATTCTGCCTTGACTCTTCTCATTCCACTACCGCAAACTTCTGGTCTTGTTGGTTTTGGTCCTGATTTGCTTGGTTTTTCTGGTTTTGGTCCTGATTTGCTAGGTTTTTCTGGTTTTGGTCCTGATTTGCTAGGTTTTTCTGGTTTTGGTCCTGATTTGCTAGGTTTTTCTGGTTTTGGTCCTGATTTGCTTGGTTTTTCTGGCTTAGGTTCTGATTTGCTAGGCTTGTTAGCGGAAGTACATCTGCACTTCTTAGCATTGAATCTACCGTTCTTCTTTGCACATGATTCTGCCTTGACTCTTCTCATTCCACTACCGCAAACTTCTGGTCTTGTTGGTTTTGGTCCTGATTTGCTAGGTTTTTCTGGTTTTGGTCCTGATTTGCTAGGTTTTTCTGGTTTTGGTCCTGATTTGCTAGGTTTTTCTGGTTTTGGTCCTGATTTGCTTGGTTTTTCTGGCTTAGGTTCTGATTTGCTAGGCTTGTTAGCGGAAGTACATCTGCACTTCTTAGCATTGAATCTGCCGTTCTTCTTTGCACATGATTCTGCCTTGACTCTTCTCATTCCACTACCGCAAACTTCTGGTCTTGTTGGTTTTGGTCCTGATTTGCTTGGTTTTTCTGGTTTTGGTCCTGATTTGCTAGGTTTTTCTGGTTTTGGTCCTGATTTGCTAGGTTTTTCTGGTTTTGGTCCTGATTTGCTAGGTTTTTCTGGTTTTGGTCCTGATTTGCTAGGTTTTTCTGGTTTTGGTCCTGATTTGCTTGGTTTTTCTGGCTTAGGTTCTGATTTGCTAGGCTTGTTAGCGGAAGTACATCTGCACTTCTTAGCATTGAATCTGCCGTTCTTCTTTGCACATGATTCTGCCTTGACTCTTCTCATTCCACTACCGCAAACTTCTGGTCTTGTTGGTTTTGGTCCTGATTTGCTTGGTTTTTCTGGTTTTGGTCCTGATTTGCTTGGTTTTTCTGGTTTTGGTCCTGATTTGCTAGGTTTTTCTGGTTTTGGTCCTGATTTGCTAGGTTTTTCTGGTTTTGGTCCTGATTTGCTAGGTTTTTCTGGTTTTGGTCCTGATTTGCTAGGTTTTTCTGGTTTTGGTCCTGATTTGCTTGGTTTTTCTGGCTTAGGTTCTGATTTGCTAGGCTTGTTAGCGGAAGTACATCTGCATTTCTTAGCATTGAATCTGCCATTCTTCTTTGCACATGATTCTGCCTTGACTCTTCTCATTCCACTACCGCAAACTTCTGGTCTTGTTGGTTTTGGTCCTGATTTGCTTGGTTTTTCTGGTTTTGGTCCTGATTTGCTAGGTTTTTCAGGTTTTGGTCCTGATTTGCTAGGTTTTTCTGGTTTTGGTCCTGATTTGCTAGGTTTTTCTGGTTTTGGTCCTGATTTGCTAGGTTTTTCTGGTTTTGGTCCTGATTTGCTAGGTTTTTCTGGTTTTGGTCCTGATTTGCTAGGTTTTTCTGGCTTAGGTTCTGATTTGCTTGGTTTTTCTGGCTTAGGTTCTGATTTGCTAGGCTTGTTAGCGGAAGTACATCTGCACTTCTTAGCATTGAATCTGCCGTTCTTCTTTGCACATGATTCTGCCTTGACTCTTCTCATTCCACTACCGCAAACTTCTGGTCTTGTTGGTTTTGGTCCTGATTTGCTTGGTTTTTCTGGTTTTGGTCCTGATTTGCTAGGTTTTTCTGGTTTTGGTCCTGATTTGCTAGGTTTTTCTGGTTTTGGTCCTGATTTGCTAGGTTTTTCTGGTTTTGGTCCTGATTTGCTAGGTTTTTCTGGTTTTGGTCCTGATTTGCTTGGTTTTTCTGGCTTAGGTTCTGATTTGCTAGGCTTGTTAGCGGAAGTACATCTGCACTTCTTAGCATTGAATCTGCCGTTCTTCTTTGCACATGATTCTGCCTTGACTCTTCTCATTCCACTACCGCAAACTTCTGGTCTTGTTGGTTTTGGTCCTGATTTGCTTGGTTTTTCTGGTTTTGGTCCTGATTTGCTAGGTTTTTCTGGTTTTGGTCCTGATTTGCTAGGTTTTTCTGGTTTTGGTCCTGATTTGCTAGGTTTTTCTGGTTTTGGTCCTGATTTGCTAGGTTTTTCTGGTTTTGGTCCTGATTTGCTTGGTTTTTCTGGCTTAGGTTCTGATTTGCTTGGTTTTTCTGGCTTAGGTTCTGATTTGCTAGGCTTGTTAGCGGAAGTACATCTGCACTTCTTAGCATTGAATCTGCCGTTCTTCTTTGCACATGATTCTGCCTTGACTCTTCTCATTCCACTACCGCAAACTTCTGGTCTTGTTGGGTTTGGTCCTGATTTGCTTTGTTTTTCTGGTTTTGGTCCTGATTTGCTAGGTTTTTCTGGTTTTGGTCCTGATTTGCTAGGTTTTTCTGGTTTTGGTCCTGATTTGCTAGGTTTTTCTGGCTTAGGTTCTGATTTGCTTGGTTTTTCTGGCTTAGGTTCTGATTTGCTAGGCTTGTTAGCGGAAGTACATCTGCACTTCTTAGCATTGAATCTGCCGTTCTTCTTTGCACATGATTCTGCCTTGACTCTTCTCATTCCACTACCGCAAACTTCTGGTCTTGTTGGTTTTGGTCCTGATTTGCTTGGTTTTTCTGGTTTTGGTCCTGATTTGCTAGGTTTTTCTGGTTTTGGTCCTGATTTGCTAGGTTTTTCTGGTTTTGGTCCTGATTTGCTAGGTTTTTCTGGTTTTGGTCCTGATTTGCTAGGTTTTTCTGGCTTAGGTTCTGATTTGCTTGGTTTTTCTGGCTTAGGTTCTGATTTGCTAGGCTTGTTAGCGGAAGTACATCTGCACTTCTTAGCATTGAATCTGCCGTTCTTCTTTGCACATGATTCTGCCTTGACTCTTCTCATTCCACTACCGCAAACTTCTGGTCTTGTTGGTTTTGGTCCTGATTTGCTTGGTTTTTCTGGTTTTGGTCCTGATTTGCTAGGTTTTTCTGGTTTTGGTCCTGATTTGCTAGGTTTTTCTGGTTTTGGTCCTGATTTGCTAGGTTTTTCTGGTTTTGGTCCTGATTTGCTAGGTTTTTCTGGCTTAGGTTCTGATTTGCTTGGTTTTTCTGGCTTAGGTTCTGATTTGCTAGGCTTGTTAGCGGAAGTACATCTGCACTTCTTAGCATTGAATCTGCCGTTCTTCTTTGCACATGATTCTGCCTTGACTCTTCTCATTCCACTACCGCAAACTTCTGGCCTTGTTGGTTTTGGTCGACTAGAAGCTGATCCTGATTTTGTTCCGCTTGGACGTGATCCTGATTGTGGTCCTCTTGGATGTGATCCTGATTTAGGTCCTCTTGGTTGTGATCCTGATTTTGGTCCGCTTGGACGTGATCCTGATTTAGGTCCTCTTGGTTGTGATCCTGATTTTGGTCCGCTTGGCCGTGATCCTGATTTTGGTCCGCTTGGACGTGATCCTGATTTAGGTCCTCTTGGTTGTGATCCTGATTTTGGTCCGCTTGGCCGTGATCCTGATTTTGGTCCGCTTGGACGTGATCCTGATTTAGGTCCTCTTGGTTGTGATCCTGATTTTGGTTTGCTTGGCCGTGATCCTGATTTTGGTCCGCTTGGACGTGATCCTGATTTAGGTCCTCTTGGTTGTGATCCTGATTTTGGTCCGCTTGGCCGTGATCCTGATTTTGGTCCGCTTGGACGTGATCCTGATTTTGGTCCGCTTGGACGTGATCCTGATTTAGGTCCTCTTGGTTGTGATCCTGATTTTGGTCCGCTTGGCCGTGATCCTGATTTTGGTCCGCTTGGACGTGATCCTGATTTAGGTCCTCTTGGTTGTGATCCTGATTTTGGTTCGCTTGGCCGTGATCCTGATTTTGGTCCGCTTGGACGTGATCCTGATTTAGGTCCTCTTGGTTGTGATCCTGATTTTGGTCCGCTTCGACGTGATCCTGATTTAGGTCCTTTTGGTTGTGATGCTGATCCAGGTGATTTTGGTCTTTCAGTTGAAATACATCTACAGCTACTTGCATTAAATCTTCCCTTCCTCTTTGCACATTTTTCTGCTTCTTCCTTTCTTGTTGCACTATTACATTTTCTAGGCTTAGTTTCTGGTCTCTTTGGATTCCCATTGCTGTGTTTCTTAGATTTAGCATCTTCACTTGATTTTCCTGTTTCTTCTGAAGTACTTTGATCTTCATCAGACTCAGCTGGCTTTGTTTCACCTTCATCTTCAGGTTTTTGAGTTGGAGTTACACATCGACAATTTTGTTCATTGAACTTTCCTTTTTTATCAGTGCAATCTTGTGCTGCCTTCTTTTTCATATCGCCCTCACATTTTTGAACTTCTTTAGGTTCCTCACTTGAGCTTGAACTGTCTTCATCTGATTCTGGCTCATCAGATTCCTCTGGTTTCTTATCCTTCTTCTTTTTCTTCTTGATTGTTTCATCATTTCCACCATCTTGCTCTTCTGATGTTTCTGTCTCGTCATCGGCAGCTTCTTCTGTACTGTATTCTTCGTATTCGTATTCCTCATCCTTATGCTCCTTTCCTTTCTTTCCTGTTGGTACGACTCCTGCTGTTGTTGACTGTAAGAATGTTTAGGTTAATTTAAACAGAAATTTTAAAGAAATATTTTATTTTGTACAAACCTCATCTTCGTATTCGTATTCATACTCATACTCGTAATCCTCGCTGTAGATTTTTTTTAAAAAAAATTTTAAAAAATTATTACAGAATGGAAATAAAAATGTTAATCGTCTTAAATTCAGAACTTGAAGTCAACTCGAGATTTTTATTGATCTTTTATGACAAAGTCGACTCCGAATGGGACAAAAGGGCTTGACGTCATTTATGAAAAGACCCATGTTTAAATTAAATAATATACTTTCAAAAGCATTAGTGGTCATATAAGTTTAAGGGGTAAAATTTATGGAATTTTTTTTTTGAGCTTTTCAAAAATTAAAATTTATTAATTTTTCAAAATGCTCAATAGATTTTTTACACATTTATTAAATTAGTACCACGCTGTCATTAATGTCGTATTAATTCGTAATTAATCGTAAATTAAAAGCTGAATAACATTTTAATGTGAATTTACTTTTTTGAACACTTAATTTAAATTTATTAATTAAAAACTCTTTTATTGTAATTTTTTTATTTTAAATACTTAAATGTAAAAAAATTTGTTTGATTTAAAAAGTAAAAACTCAATTCTTTAGCGATAGATTTTGTAAAGTTTAAGCAAAATAAAAAACTCAAATTTAGAAATAAGAAAATACTTTTTAAATTCATTATATTAATATTTTTTAAAATGTTTTTACTTACTCATAGTATTCGTCAGAGCTGAAAAGAGAAATAAAAAAATTATTTATTAATTTGTTAAAACTATTAAAAATAATTATTTTTTTTGAAAGTTTAAAATAATTAAAATAATTGAACTTAATAAAAAATATTTAAAAATTTTTTTAACTTTTTATAATGTTTAAAAATTATTAATTTTTATAAAAAAAGTGGGATTTAAAATAATAAAATTCAATATCACAATATTTAATTAAATTCACTTTTTAAAACTTTATTTTTTAACTTTAAGTTTTTAAAAATTAAAATTAATTTTTAAGTTTTTAAAATTTAAAATTAAATTTAAGTTTTTAAAAATTAAAATTAATTTTTGTAGGAAAAAATTTGGAAAAAATTATAAATTCAATACTCACTAATATTCATCATCGTAATAATACTCGTCGTAATACTCGTCACCTTCAGCTGGAGGACCCTCTGGCTGTTCGGGCCCTACGGGTCCAACTGGACCTGTTGGTCCTACTGGCCCTTCAGGCTTTTCAGGCCGTTCAGGCCTTTCAGGTCTCGGAGGAGGAGCTGGCGTTGTATCGATTTGAGCAATCTTCTTCTTTGGAGGTATATGATGGCCTGGGTCTTCCTTCTTAATAATTTCTAAGACTTCATCTGAGCAAACGAGCTCATGATCATGAGTTTCCTCACATGAAGACTCAGAATGATCGCGATTACCACGACCATGTCCGGACACTGTTACTGTTCCTACTATGAACAGTAAGATTAAAAGAGAAAATTTCCCCATGATTTTTTTTTTCACTTATTTTTTTCACTTGGTTCTTTCACTTGTTTCACACTTCTTTACTTATATTTGGGAGAAGTCTGGAAATGAATTCCCAAAACTGACTTTTCCATCGATCTAGGTCCCCTTTTTATACCCTAAAATCGTGAGAGAGTCAAATGATGTGATCAATTCTCTCACATCCAGCTTAATATCGATTAAATTCTTCAATAATTTTAGTAAATTTAAATAATAATTTCAATGAAAATTCACATTGAACTGAAACATCTGCAAGAAATTTGGTGGGGATTGAGAGGAGAGGAGTGACTTTCGAAAAAATGAGAGACTAGGTTTTGTCTCATTCATCGACCAAGGTTCGAGTGTATCAGATGATCAAGACGTTCAGTTTATTCTCCTTTTTAATATTTTTTGTCAAAAAAAGACTTAGAAAATTTTTTGTGATTGACATTGAATTTTTTATTTTTTTTCTATTTTAATTCATTGAAAACTTTTAGGATTAGGTTGATAAAAGTTAAATATAGGGTTTTTTATTTTTTTTTTGAAACAATTATTTTAAATAATAGTTTTTGTTCAAAAAATGTGTTTTTTGGTTATTTTTGAACTTATAAATTGATTTTAAATTACGTTTTTTAATTATATTTATAAAAAGGAACTTTTCGATAATTTATAATTAAAAGATAATTTTTTTCTAATTTCTTTATTTTTTTAAAAAAGGAAAAAACTTAAAAAAAATGATATTTTCAATTGCTGAAAAAATAAACGTATGTCTAAATATTAGAAATGAAAGATTTAGATAAAATGGTGTATTTTATACAAAAAAAATAGCATAAATGTGTTACGTAACATATTTTTATGAAAAGAATAAAAAAATATTTTATTAAAATCTTCAAAAATAGTAGAAATGTCAACACAATTCAAATACATTAAATTCATTTTTATAAACCATATAAATTTAGAATTGAAAAAATTCTGAAAAAAATTCCAAAAAAAAAATTTAAATGAAAAAATTTAAAAAATATTGAAAATCTTCAAAAAAAGGAAAAAAAAAATTTATCGTAATAGCTGAAATAAAACATCATATTTTTTTAACTTATTAAAAACCAGATTTTTATTCAAAAAAAATAATATTTTTATTATATTCTTTAAAATAAGTGTAACTTTATTTTTTTTTTTGATAACCTTATTTTAAACAATGTTAAACATTTTATTAATAATACATATTTCATACAATTTATCTCAATTCACTAAATATATTTAAAAAATGTAAAAAATGTAAAAAACACATAAAAATATTTTTTATCATATTGGAAAAGAAACCATAAAAAATAATTTTTATTTTATTTTATTTAAGTTCGATTAAAAAACAAAATTATTTTTAAAAAAACATTAAATCTAATTTTTATTACATTAAAGTTCTGCATCTTCAGCTCATTTATTAAGGAGATGAGGATGGTATCAAAATTAGAGACTACTGAACAGGTCATAAATCATAAATAGAGCTAATAAGAAATAGCATAAAAATCATAAGACATCCAAGGGTATGATATTCAAGGTTCCTGAACATTGTGCAAAAAGTATTACATAACTGGAACTTGAATTTCCATCATTGAAATTTTTTTAAAGCAAGTGCTTCGTCTCAATCTTCTTTAAAGCTGTTAGACCCGGCTTGTTACCAACGAAGTCAAGCGCAAACTAGAAATCTAATTCAGTAGCTGGAAAAGCGGGATTTTCATTATCTAATAAACTGGGATCCTAAAAGACTAACCATCGAATGAAAAGCTTGGAAAAAAATTAGATCAACAATGAGATAAAGATGAGGAAGTACTAGATTGGATAAAGACTTTGCCTTAGTAAACATCATTGCTGAGACATAAGCTAGTGCTAGAGCACTTAGAACGACTAAGTGACGAACATCCATGAAATGTGTGGACACATAAGATAATGGATTTATTAAGAAGCTAAGAGTTTGTCTTCCTGAATAAAGTCTCAAAAAAATAATAATAATTTCTAAACCTAAAATCTGAAATTCCTTAAAAAAAATAATCTTAAAGCTTCAAATAAAAAAAAAATGCTGGATAACCTTATTTCTCAATGTACGCTGGCATCGCTCGAGGCCTTTTTTGAAACTATTTTACTAAACTGCGCAGTGAGGATGACTTTGAATAAAATAAAACAGATATTGACGCATATTGATGAACATTGAGTACGTGTCCCATCGATCGATTAAAAACTTTATATTTCTCGATAAAACTGAAGTGGAAAAACCCAAGATACGATCGACTTGAGCGTAAAATGTTTGCTCAAGTGTGGCTTGTGGAACAAACAAGAGACTTTGAAATAAGCGCTTATTGCTTGCTTCTAGAAGCATTAAATGTATTTGAACATTTTAAATGTTAAAGTTACGATTTAGAATTTTTTTCAGAATTTATTGAGATTCATGAAATGCTTATTTTCACTATTTTGACTTCCTTAATGCTGTAAAAATATCATTGATCATCCAAAATCACCATTTTGTCATCTAATCTATCAGATTGAATGTCAACCAATCAGAATTAATCACAAAACTTAAACAAAACGAACCGCAAGCCTGCCATTTACTTAAAATGAGTTTACATCTTATCAGCCGCTGTCTGCATGATCGCAAAATAAATTCAAAACAGACATGAAAAAATGGAAAAACCCAAACTTCAATTGTATATCCAGAGGAGGTTGAAATGATAAAACTAAGAGAATATTCTTTAAAAATGATCAATTTCCTTAGCTGTGCCTGAATCTTTTGCTGATGTCACAACAACTGTTTTCGATAAGCTCCTCCTACTTGCCATTAAAGTGCTTCTTTCGCCTTGCCAACATCAGCAAAATTTAACCTCAATAAAAAATTACAATTTATATTAAACACTTCGGATTTCTTTAAAGAACTGATTACGTCCAGGATGCACGATTCCATCATTAAACAGCTAATCGAACATGGTTCTTAGAAAGTTAAGATCATAAAATAATAATCAATGATTTAACATGAGCGAAATATTTCATCATTCAATTTATTCATCCGAAAATGATAGGCAAAAGATAAAAGTGGATATGAATAACAAGTACAATTTTGCTGATGTTGGCAAAGCGAAACAAGCACTTTAATGGCAAGTAGGAGGAGCTTATCAAAACCAGTTGTTGTGACATCACCAGAAACTTCAGGCACAGCTAAGGAAATTGATCATTTTTTTATGAATATTCTCTTAGTTTTATCATTTGAACCTCCTCTGGATATCCAATTGAAGTTTGGGTTTTTCCATTTTTTCATGTCTGTTTTGAATTTATTTTGCGATCACGCAGACAGCGGCTGATAAGATGTGAACTTATTTTAAGTAAATGGCAGGCTTGCAGTTCATTTTGTTTAACTTTTGTGATTTATTCTGATTGGTTGACATTCAAACTGATAGATTAGATGACAAAATGGTGATTTTGGACGATCAATGATTTTTTTACAGCATTAAGGAAGTCAAAATAGTGAAAATAAGCATTTCATGAATCTCAATAAATTCTGAAAATAATTCTAAATCATAATTTTTACATTTAAAATGCTTAAATACATTTATTGCTTCTAGAAGCAAGCAATAAGCGCTTATTTCAAAGCCTCTTGTTTGTTCCACAAGCCACACTTGAGCAAACATTTTGCGTTCGAGTCGATCATATCTTGGGTTTTTCCACTTCAAATGAACGAAAATATAAAGTTTTTAATTAAAATTTTCAAGGATATTGCTTAATGAAATTCAAATAAAAGATAACTTTTATGCGCAGTTTTTAAACTTGCCATGTAAGCACAAATTTTATTCAAACTTACCCTCCACCTCCTAGGATTTTGTGCCAGATCAAACCTAGGAAATTTTCAAATTCTATTGTTTTGATGAACATCATTGGCGAATAAAACTGAAACTTATGAAAACGAACAAAACTGATCGCATAGGGAATGTCTTCTATTCCTGAAAAGTTGTCTAGTCACAATGACTTTAAACTCATATCAAATTAGAAAATTAAATTAACATTTTTTAAACATTTCATCTAATTTATTTTTGCATTATTAGAGCTTTTAAAATAAAGTTGTGCTGTTTGCCTAACTTTAGGAGATTGACTAGACATTAAGAACAGCATCTTCACTCTATATTGGGTTTTGATGACAAAAACTTAGCAAAAATTCAGTCGCAGTTCAAAACGGAAGAATAAATGACAAGCATATGAACTAGGAAAGAAACTTATAGCTTAAAGTCGAATTCCAGTGACCCCATTGATGTCATTTTCGGATGTAACTGTATTAGAAGAATCAAACCACATCATCGTTTAAATTTGCTCGCGACTTTTCTTTAAAGCTGTAAAAAAAATCCAGAAAGATTCCAAAAATTCATCAAAAATAAATTTCTCATAATTATTGTTTTTTTTTATTGTTTTTTAAGCAGCACAACATCAAAAAATTTCTTAAATTTCCTTAAACGAGACACCTTTCTTGGCCGGTTCCTGCTTATAAATCACAGTTTCTTGATTTTCCGAAACATTGATGTACAAAGCGTACGCACAGATGTAAAAGTACACCAAAAATCCAACAATGATGAACAACAATGGCGCCAAGATGCCGAGAGCAGCAATAAAAACAATTTCAAAGATTCCAAAGATTAAGTATGGTGTCATTATCCTCGCATTTTGCTACAAAAATAGGAAATAATTTAAAAAATGAGAATTGAACTTAAGCTGGCAAATGGATGCTTAACAAGTGAAATTCTTCAGATTCTTCAGCCTACAGCATCAACTTATAATTTAGCATAATTTAAAAACTCACCGTCAATGTGCCGTGAATGAAGTGAAAGCAAATATTCCCAATAATCATGCACATACCAAGGAACAGGAAGCAAATAACTGAAATTGAAAGAATTACAATTTTAGTCAATGACAATCATGGGCGAAGTAAGCAACTTGTTAAGGTTTAGGGAGGTGAGGTGTGTAGTTTGGATTATCGACGGAAAATGGAGAAGAGGTGGCCTTAAACTGATGGATCAATTGTGAACTGATCAATTTTGAAACATGCGCTGGCTCAGGTTCTGGACTAAAGTCCTGTTATGCAACTATTAATTTAGTGTGATGCCAAATGAAGCATAGTTTGAGTTCGGAGTAGTTCTAAGAGCCAAAAACTGATTAATCGTTGGCTGCAGCGTCATCATTGTTCCTGTCTATACCATTGGCTGTACTCGTATCAAGCTTATAACTATAAAACCTGGCATAACAAAATGTTTCAACTTGTATGGGGCCGTTCACTTATTACGTAACGCAAAAAAACGAATTGAACGTGAACGGCCCCTATAGGATATTTGATACAGAACATCCACATATCCTTAATATTAACAAATGAAATAATGTGAGAGCGATGTTTTTTCATTCTGTGCGATAAACTAGAGGCACTGAGATACTGATCAACTATGGAACTGATTAAACGATTGCTCCGTCGCTGCCACATACTGCCCTTTACTAATCAACTGATTAAAAACTATGTGAATTAATTTAAATAAAATTACTCTTAATTATGACCCCAGAATAATTTTAACCTACGGTTTTAGCCTGAGACACATCAAGTCCATACACAGAAAGTACTCTTAGGCTGTTCTTTTTGGCAGTATCCATGGATTAGTACATGATAATTATTACAATAATTCATACCTGTTGATGAATTGTTAACTTAAGGCAGACATAGTATTTATAGCCAAGAATGCTTAAAATCCAATTTTAGATGATGTTCAAAGAAGTCTAAGGTAAAATTGCATGTAGCCAAAATTGATATCCCTTATAAAATAATAATGTGTGTGAAGTGTCCAGCCTATCAGCTAGAGGCACTGCGATTCAAATTAGAACAGAATCTATTGTACCACACCCTTTAGACCTTCAGTTTATAGTGGGATCCGAACCACTTGCAAGCTCTGCACATTGCAAAGACACGAGTACGTCATAAGACCTGATGTACCCTGCAATGTACCTAGTCAAAATTCGAGTTCATAAGACGCCGTAAGGAAGTCATCCAGATCACTTGCTCTCCCCATCAATTCTCACATATAAATCATCAATTTATCCTCAATACCCAAATTCTTCCAACATTAAACATTAACAGCATCTATAAAAATCCAAACTTACTCTTAAAAGTAATCAAATCCACTTCCAGAAAAATTGTTTTATGTCCCAATAAAAGTACAATCATAAGCACTGCAAATGATATACTTGACAGCAACTGAATCCAGGCAAATATGAGATTTCCTTTGGTCAAGTCATAGCAAAAGCAAAATCTTCCAAAAAGCTCCTTTAACATTTTATTGCCTTTGCGAAATTAATCCTGAAATATTAGATTAAATTTTACACAATTAAGGAATGGAATTCAGCAGTCAGCAACTTTAACATGAACTTCATGACATTCTTAAATTAATTAATTCATCTATGTTAAGGTTCAAGCCTATTACATACCAATTAGTAACACTACTTTCACTTCCTACGATGTAAATGCCTTCAAAAAGTTCTGAGATAAAATAATTGACATTCACACACGACAAAGAATAAAGCACAATAGACACATAGTTATTAACTTTGGCGCCGGCAAGTCTAAACAATGTAATTTTGTGATTTTATGTCATGCGCATGAATTTGTTTACGAGCTTCTAGAATGATTTGTAAAATTTGTTTATTAAGGCTCTCGTTAAAGTCTCGTGAAACGATGATGAAGAATAAATTGAGGAGCATTTTGTCTTCTGCATGTTCTTTAAGTTCCTTAATTTTATTTACGTATTTGGGTTTATTAATTATTATAATTTAAGTCATTAAGTGACTCAGAAGTTGCGTGGGCGATGATGTGTGTCCAAAAATGATCAGCAAATTGGAAAAGTTGCAAATTCTGTGATTCCACAATGATTGTCTCGATTCCTTGCCAACCACATGTAGCCATTGATACCCCAAGTTTTTCCGTATGTGTTCTTTAGGATCCAGTAGTCTTCACTCGTTGCTTTGTCTGTTCCATAGCCTAAAAGTAATATTTTTGGAATTTGGTTAAATAAGTTTGTAGGAAAATCAGATTTAAATCATAGGAAGGACACTAGAGACACTGCTCCTCAAAAAGCATAGATTCTTTTGTTCCACAGATTTTGTTTTGTATTTTTGCGACTAATGTGTACATGATCGAACTTAAAAACAGACTGCTGACTGGTTATATCTGAACCTACTCTCCCGAATAGCACAAGTCGGTTAATCAATCAGTAATCTGGTGTGAAGCAGGTTGAATAAAAATCCGGAGCCAAGCCAGAGTTACACCGGCTCCAGTCACACTTGGTGTGACTCTAGCTTGGCTCCGGATTTCTATTCGACCGGCTTCGTACCAGATTACTGATCGATTAACCGACTTGTGCTGTTCGGGTCTTCTGTAAAGTAACTGAATCCTAGGGATATTTACATTGTAAGCCAAAACAGATTAGAAACAGGCGCGTGGCTATTCAAGATTAGGAATATGTAGTAAGATAAATGATTATACAACTTAAAACAGCCAGACAATACCAAATAAAACGTTGATAAAATAAACTGAGACGGAGTGCTTTTAAAACAAATGTTTACAGAAACTTATCTCAGATATTGACTGCATTCAGGCAACAACTGGCTTGTATTTTATTTATATTTAAGTATTTCTTAAAAGTTTGGCTGTCCTGAAATTTTTATTTTCCAACCTTTTTAAAGGTTGGCTTTTGAATTTGGGTGTAGTTTTGAGGTCTTTGGCACAGAATATGCCTTTTTTGCTAGGTATACTAGCATCTGGATGACTTCATTACGGCATCTTGCGCACACGAATTGTGACTAGGTGCATTGCAGGGTAGATCAGGTCTTATGACGTACTCGTGTCTTTGCAATGTGCAGAGCTTGCAAGTGGTTCGGATTCCACTATAAACTGTAGGTCTAAAGGGTGTGGTACAATAGATTCTGTTCTAATTTGAATCGCAGCGCCTACAGCTGAAAGGCTGGGCCCTTCACAAATTATTATTATTATTATTATTGTTATGACTTGGGTATAACGCTCTAAATACCTTTCAAACACGGATTTTGGCTACATTAGACTAATGTATCAGTGATGGTCAACCCATGTGCCACGACACACTTATGAAAAACTTTGAGAACTTCAACGAACTGTATGCCGTGAGCAGATTTGAAAACGGTTTACTACCAATAATCTAGAGCAGTGTTGTCCAACCTTTTTGAGTCACGGCAAAATTTAGGGGTAAGCCATAACCAAAGTTGCACACAACATGCGGCTCGCGTGATTTTCAAAAAAATTCTGTGCCGCGGCACACAGTTTGGACAACACTGGTTCTAGAGAATGTAGAACTAACGAGTGAACTGAACAAAATGATAAAAAATATAATCAGCACTGATTAATCCTTACCAACAAGCAGCATCGCATGATTAACTTTATCAGTACACTTTGGATCATAATAAACTCCAGATTTGTAAGTCTGAAAAGACTTTAAGCTTGCATCAATAGCAACAGCAATTGGTCCATGCTCAATTAACATTTCAAGTAGCAAATCTTCATCGCCAGGATCCAAAAGTTGATGATCTATAACTTCTACGTCCGGTGACACAAACTTGCATCTATAAGTGTCATTTCCTTTATATGGATATCGTGAACTTAACGAAATCCCGCCATTATTTTGGACATAAGTAAATGCATTTGCCATATTTCCACCTTCACAGCCTTCATTGTCTTTGTTTCTATTGCAGTCAATCAGTTGCTGCTCTGATAATTTGACAATTTCACCTGTTTTAATGAACCATGCAGCTTCAATTGCTGCAGCAGCTGAGAAACTCCAACATGATCCGCAAAGTCCTTGGTTTAGAACTTTTGTGTTAAATCCATCAGTTACGTAGTTGAGGAGGTCGCTTGGGGTGTGGATTGATAAGTACTTTATAAGATCATTAGCAACTGGAAGGTTTGGTCTTTGGTAGTCGTCTAGATAGTCTAGATTGTCTTCAGGTGCTGTATAGTCTTCTTGGTAAGCTGTTTTATCAGGATAAATGTCTTCAACACCGGATTCTGTTGCTGGGTCAGTATCTTCATCAACAGGCTTCTTTTTCGGCCTTGTTCTGTCAACCTTTAATCTATTTTTTGTACCGACGGTTGATTTATCTTCCTTCAATACAGGAACAACTCTTTCTGCATCTTTCTGCGTCTTTTTTGTCTTCAATCCTCCGAATAAGTTTAAGATTGGACCAACAACCCCGCCATACTCCTCAGCTTCCTCCACATCATTAAAACCTTCAACTTCCACTTCCTCAACTTCATTTCCCGCATTTTCTTCATTCACAATTTTCACTTTTTTCTTTCTCCTGTTTCTCTTCATTATAGGCATGTGAAACTTATTGACATACTTGTTCATGTCGTCTGTAGACATGTCTGAGTATTCACAAACTGCACGACGATATGACACCTGACCGACTTCATATTTTGCATTGTGTTCATCGACGTCTCGTTGATTTATGAGGAAATTTAAGAGTGCGATGTTCTCAAGTTCAAGGGTGTCGTAGACTTTGTTGAATAAAGACTTGAATGATTTAAAGTTGAGAATCTCATTGATGGTGAATTTTGCTATGTCATTGACTAAGTTGGTTGCTGTTTTTACTACTGGATTAACGACATTATTAACAACTGGCTGAAATGTGATTTAATTATCAAAATTTATTTTTTCTTGATTTTTAAAATCTTAACCTTCAAATCAATTATCGGAATGTCCAACAACCTATCAGCACTATTTAGCTCAACAAAAAGCAAAATTAAAATAAATAAAAAATTTTTTTCTTTCATTTTCGCTCACTTTGGCTGCACTTTTGCGACTGAAAGTCTATAAATATTTTCAAACCATCGACAAACTTTTTAAGAAGAATAGATTCCAAAGTCATAAATTTTAAATGGAATCGTGACGATAATATTATGAAAGTACACGTGTCAATTGTCTAATGAGTCACGACTTATGTTCGTTGAATCAGGAAAAGGAATTTGTTTGCTAGCTTTTGTTTGTTTTATTTAATTAGCTCACATTTGGACAAGGGATGTGCAACTACAAAGGTCAAATTTTAGATCAATTGTGATTTAAGGATACAGATCATCGATCGCAGTGCCGTTTTTGCTCTGAGCAAAACCCTACATTACATTCTATTCTATTCTATTAAGGATATTGCGCCTTAAGCTGACTTTATCGCTGGCTCAGCCAACTACCATAACCTAGTGCAATACTGTCTGCGTCAAAAGCTTCTCTCCAAGTGTTCTTGGACTATAAAATCGAATAAAATTCAAATTGATTTTAGTTTTAAATTTTTTTATTTAATTTTTAAATTTTATTACAATTATCTTTACTTTACTTCAGCTGGTGTCTTTACTTCAGCTGGTGTCTTTACTTTAGCTGGTGTCTTCACTTTAGCTGGTGTCTTTACTCTAGCTGGTGTCTTCACTTTAGCTGGTGTCTTTACTTTAGCTGGTGTCTTTACTTTAGCTAGTGTCCATATTTCAATCCCAAATGGGATCTTGTCAACCTTCTCAATTGTCTAAGTTCAACCAAATCTTGTGGCATGTCCTATCTTTTGGATCTTCTTGTCTGCCTTCTTTTTGTATTCAGTTGAAAATCCATCAATTGGCTGCACCAACTCTGGAATTCTGTGGAATTCGTCAATCTTCACAATTTGATCATCAATTGGCTGTACCAACTCTGGAATTCTGTAGAATTCGGCAATCTTCACAAACTGATCATCGATTGGCTTCAGCAACTCTGGAACGCTGTAGAATTTGTCAATTTTCGTCAATAGTCCATCGATTGGCTGGACTAATTCGGGAATTTTGTAAAATTCGTCTAATTTTGCCCAAATGTTTTCTGACTCGATGTCTCTGAATTTTTTAAGTGCTGGCTGGGCTGGTGATGTATCTTTTTGTGGAACTTTGACTTTGTTGCATCTTTGGATGGACGATTTGATTGAGTTCGCGTTCATCATTCGTCTTTGGAATGCATTTTGTGGGATTGATTCCTTCTTTGGGTTTAGAGTTGTTGTATTAGATACTTCAATGCCTCCTTTTGCTGTCTTCTGTGATGCACCAAATGCCTTTGGATTTTGCCTGTTGAAACTGTAGCTTTCTGGTTTTGTAACTGAAAATGGTTTCGGTTCTGTTCTAATTGCTGGAATCTCTTCAAACTTTCTCTTTGGAAGTCTAGTTGTAGCTGGTTGTGGAACTTTGAAGTCTGCTTGGATATTCCCAATTTGTTTTGGATTTATCACTTGTTGAGGCTTCCTTTCAGTTGGCTGAGATACATGAAGGAACGAAGTTGATGTCTGGAAGTTTCCATAAAGTCTTATTAATCTCTCATCTAGTTCCTTATCTTCAATTAAGCTGCTGTCTTCAATTCTTCGAGGTAGACCAAAAAGCGGTTTTGTGGTCGACGATTCAATTCTTTCAGGTACTGGGACGATGACTTTAGGTTTTGGCTGAATGACGTTGTTCTTGACTTCTTCTGAAGTTGACTCTTCATCTGAACTCTCATCAGATGAGAACTCTTCGTTGCTCTTCATTGAGTTGTACATTTTATTGAAGTTTTGAAGCTTGCCTCCATAAATTTTCGGATGTTCCTCATTTTCTGTTTTTGTGTTGTCAACGGCTTTAGCTGATTTAGTTTTGTTATCCACTGGTTTAAGTTTGTCTTCCACAGTTGATTCTTTGATACATTTGCTTCCAACCTTTTTGTTCTTGTCTGTATCTTTGCTACTTTTTGAGCTTGACTTTTGTTTTTGCTCTGATTCTGTTCTACTTGATTTTGAATCTTTGGTCGATTTCTTTTCTGTCTTTTGACTCTTCGATTTTTCATCTTTCGTAACGAGTTTCTCTGCCTTGTCTTTAACGGTTGTCTTTTGCTTTTCAATAGCTTCGTTATTTCGAGATGATTCTTTCACGACCTTTTCGGTTGATTTGTGTGAATTTTCATTCTTTGGCTTGTCTTCTGAGTTTACTTTCTCACTGTGCTTTGTACTTTTTGATGTCTGATGTTTAGTTGAAGAAGTCTTGTCTTTTGGGACTTTGTCTTGTTTAGCTTTTGATTCTGTCTTTTTTAAACAGTTGTCATCAATTTTAGCTTTCTTTGTCTTCTCTTTAACCAAATTGTCTTCATTCTTTCGTTTACTGAAACTCTTCTTCTCAACTTCAGATTTAACTTTTGTTGAGCTTTTAGAATATTTGCTGTTCTTTGATTCCTCAACGTTATTGTTGATATCCTTTTGAACTTTTATTATTTTCTTTGGACTGTCCATGTCTGACAAAGATGATCCAAAAAGTTCTTCGTAGATTTTATTCATGTTTGACACTTTTTTGGTTTTTTCTTAATTTTTGATTTAATTTAAGTTTTTTGCTCTCTGCGTTGTTGTCGTGTTGAACTTTTGATTCGAACTGATAATTCCATTAACTTTTGCGCCGGTTATATACCAAAATTTGAGATTTTGTTTATATTCTTTCCAGGAAGATTTGAAAGTTTGGTAATAACCAGGTACAAAAATAAACAAAGAATCTTTGAGATTGAGATTTAATTTTTGATTCCTTAAATAATAATTTTGTAATATTTCAAAGTGAAAAAGAAAATTTTATTAAATTAGAAAAATTTATTTTTCAAAATTCAAAAGAAGAAAAGTCTCAAATTAAAAAAAAAACAAAATTTCAATTTCCAATAATTAAAAATAGTTAAGTTCTGTAGCTTTAGCAACCATTCCCATAATTGATTCCAAAATTTCTTCAGCATTTGGTATGATCTGCTCTGGTGGAAGGACAAATCGACTTCCTGTATTTGCATGTCTCATTTCATAAGTGTAAGCAAGTGTTGTATTAAAAACTCCATAAATATGATCAGGTGTGGTTCCTGATGCTACATAAAGAATGTCTACTGTATTTCCATAAACATAGTCGGTTCCATGACGTGCTGTTAGGGCATTGATTGCGGCTTCAGCGACTGCAAACTAAAATTAATAATTTTTAATTTATTTTCATAAGAGTTTGGATTATAAGTTTACTAAATCATCAGTGTTAGGTGCTTTTGGTCTCAAATCTCCCCATGGATACAGCAAAGCTTGAGTTGCTGAGTGGAATGACAAGAAAATCTTGACTTTTTCATAAATTGTGGCATAAAAGTCAATTAAAGCTTTTGTTTCTGGTTCTGAGAATGCACTGAATCCTCCGTAAGTGTCGGTACAGGGGACAGCTGAGGCTCCACCGTCTAAAATTTTTAAAAAATAATGAAAAAAAAATGCAAAAGGGCTGAGATGAATAATGAACTTACTCATCCAGTTGAAGCCAAAGTTACGGTTAGGATCAGCTCCGTAGCATAAAATGGAACCGAGAGTTGAGCGCGTTTTTCTCCACAAACGATCAACGTTGTAGGAATATTCATAACCTTAAAAATTGAAAATTTTAAAGAATATAATAAAATATTTAACCATTCTAAAAGTTTCAAAAAATTCAAAACGTTCAAAAAATTCTAAAAACTCAACAAAGTTCAAAATATTTAAACAAATCTCAAACAATATTTAAAAAAATTCAAAAAATTTAAAAAAAAAACAAAAAAATTCAAAAAAAAACAAAAAATTCAAAAAATTCAAAAAAATTCAAGAAATTCAAAAAAACAAAAAAATTCAAAAAATTCCAAAAGAATCAAAAAATTCATAAAACTTTTCAAAATTCAAAACATTTAAAGAAATCTCAAAAAAAAATAAATTAAAAACAAAACAACTTAAAAAAATTCAAAAAAATTAAAAAAATTTTTTAAAAAAAAATCAAAAAATTAAACAAATTTCAAAAACAAATTCCGAAAACTCACCATCAGCATTCAGCACAGGAATGATATACCAAGTAATTCCATCCACAAAGCTCCTTACAGTCTCATTTGATGACCTCAAAAATTGATCAATCAACCACACAGACGTTGCTGATGTAATCCATTCCCTAGCATGAATATTAGACTCAATAAAAATTGCTGGATTTTGAATGTTCTTCGTGATTCTAATTCCTTTAATTGGACGTCCCTCAAAGGTATTTCCGATTGTGAATATTTGAGAGTTTTCAGGGAATTCTGACTGAATTTGGTCCATAAATTCAAGGATCTGCTCGTAAGTGTTGTAACGATCGAACGCAAATGAGTCGTCTTTGGTGCGTCTTACTGGACGTTCTGCCATAAATTCACTGAAATAAATCAAATTCAACTTCAAGCTGCCTCCTGTATCCACTAACAACTTACCTGCCAAGGTCCTCAGTCAAAATTTTAAATTTAATTCCAATTTCTTCGGCAATTTCGACAAATTCGTTAAACATTTGAGGATGAATGATGAGCTCTGTTTTCATATTTGTTTGTACAGGTGACTCCCAGTACTTGAACTGAAAATGTTTGAATTATAGAGATAAAGTTTATCTTGATTGGAGTCAGGAACATAAGTGTGACTGCTTTTGGATTATTACATTAAGAAACAAAGATAAATGATTGTATACAGAGAGCTTGGTTGGATTGATAATAAATCAATTATTTTTGGATAAAACGTTGCGGTATGGACGAATAAGAGAACTGGTAAGTCGATTTAAGGCTGTCTATTGGTTTTTTATCGAAAAAAGAGAGCTGACCTGCTGAAAAATGCTCAGATGGACAGTCTTTGTAGAGGTGTAGCAAAGGAGATGCCTAGTAATGCCTCTGCTTAGTAATTGCTACGTAAACCTCAAGATAAACCTTAATAAACGTCCACAAAGTGAATAATCCACTAAACTTACCCCAGACATCATTTCCATATTCTTAGCAGCTTTCAACTGCCCTTCAGTTTCGATCTTAAATTCTACAACTTTGTAGTCTTTATAGCTAATAGGTTCAATAGCCCAAACTATTGGACAAATTAGAAAAACTAAGAACAGCAACTTCATTTTTAACAAGAATGTAAGCTTGAATATTTCAATTAAATCCTTACAATCCAGAAGCTAAATTAAAACTGACGGTGTAATAATCTCAACAACCAGTAAGTCATTTAATTGACTTCCAAATAGATTAGATAAGTGGATTTAATTAGCTTTTTATTGCACTTAAATTGATACTTGAGAGATTATGAAATAAATTGTTGATTATTCGACCTAAATGGGACATGCAGTATTAATGTTGATGATTTTTGCATCAAAACATGCTTAACAACTTGCTTTATTTTATTTTTTAGACTTTTTATTTGAGCGCTTTTTGAGCATTGAACGTGAACGTTTTTAGTTTGGGGCCGTTCACTTATTACGTAACGCGAAAAAACGACTTTTTAGACCCCCCCTCCCCCCTCGTAACAAAATTTGTATGAAAAAAAAGTTCTTTTGTTTGAACCGTAACAAAATCTTAGACCCCCATCCCCCCTATAAGCGTTACGTAATAAGTGAACGGCACCTTTCCGAAAAGCATGAAAATTAATTCTAATCTATTAAGTGATCTACGTTCAATGCCCCAAAAATAGGAATTGACTGAACTTAAGTTTGATATTATTTTGATGATCATCTCGAGTAGGAGTCGATATTTTGTGTCTAAATCTTCCATTGATTGACTTTGTTGTTATGTCTTTGCTCCACTAATCAGTTAAAGTTTACAATATCTTGATGCTCGACTTTTCTGTTAAACTGTTAAACTATGAGTGACGAAAAAATTAAATTTCAGTCACATTTAAATTTGTGTGTGAAGATTAATTACAGCCTGTGTCATTAAATTGAGTGATTCACGCTTTGTTATCAGCTTTTATGCACATAAAAATTTCATATCATATTTTTGATGATTTTCTATTTTTAAATTTATTCACATTGGGGTCGGTTGTATGTTTTGTAATTCTTAGTGGTAAAAAGAGGGGTCTTAGTTTTGTAACATTCAGAGACGTATCGAGGGTTTTTGGCGCCAGGGGACGAGAATAAAAATTTTCAAAAAAATTCAAAGCCCCTCGGGCGAAAGCTCACTCAGGCGCGTAGCTAGATGAGGGGGTCAATTTCCCCTCTAGGTCAACAGAAATTTATTCATTGTGCTAGGGTTTTTGTTAAAAACCCCCTTGTCACCCCCCCCCCCCCTCCCCAAAATGTTTCCAAACGAAAAAAAATATAAACCCCCATTTCCCAGTTAAATTCCCGGCTTCGCTCTTTGACGCCACTGCTTAGGGCCGATTTTGAAGCATCTCCAAAGCACCCAGCAATGGAAATTTGATGTCTCCTGAAGTCGAAGAGAATAATCAATTGCGCAAAGCTTGGGGCAAGACCTAAGCTTAAATTAAATGCAAAAAGATTGCAAATGTTTGACTAAGTTCGGTGCTTGTTTGTTGTTGTCTTGCCATGCCACTGATTACTGTCAAGTTTACATTCACAGTCAAAAAAGTCATCAAATTCAAAGTCAATGTGATTGTTCATCAATAAATAATAAAATTACTGGATTTATTTCAATGCTCAATTTCTCAAATTCTCTTCTCAGAGATTAATTGTCGCTTTTGATGCTCAAAATTAAAATTTATTGGACCTTCTTATCATCGTTTAGTCAGTCAAGACCACGTTAATCGTAAAGATTTGAAAATTTTGCTTTATTTTGTGTTAGTTTTTTGCTAAAAATTTAAAAAAAAATGCAATAATAATGAAATCAAATATGAGTGAAATTTTAAAGATTTGCTTGATATTTTTGATGATTTATGAAGCAAAAGGGCAAGTTGTAAAATGTGACTACATACATAAATATTACGAGACTAAGAGCTTCAAAACCACAAACACTTCTTATTACAGATGTGATTTGGACACAAAACAAGGAAATTACAATGAAAAGCTCATGAGAATTGATGGACAACATGGAACTGGACATAGCGATGCTGATGTAAAATGGATTATTCCTTATAAAACCCGCAAACTAAGAACATTTACATCAATTTTCTGTCAAAAGTTTCCAAATCTTGAAGTAATCTCAATGATTAAAGCGGAACTGGAATCAATTGATGAAGATTCGCTGTCAAAATGCAAGAATTTGGATCAATTGATCTTATTTCAAAACAAAATTCGAGAAATTTCAGAAAATCTGCTGATTCAAAACTCAAACTTGACTTATTTACGGATAGCTAATAATCAACGAACAATGTTGCCCGAAAAGTTGTTCCTCAATCAAAAGAAACTTGAGAATTTGCAGTTGAGTGGTAATCAAATAAATGTCCTTCCAGGCAACATTTTTCGTCCACTTCTAAAACTTGAAGTGCTTCAATTACTCAAAAACAAGCTTCAGTCAATCAATCCAGATTAGTTTGTGAATTTGCAGAATTTAAAGTGGTTAGGTTTGCATGAAAATCAAATTGTAGAAATTCCATCAAAATGTTTTGCATCTCTTAAAAATTTGGAAAAATTGTGGATTTACGAAAACAGAATTAAAACTTTAAAATCGGACAACTTTAATGGTCTTCAAAATTTACACACATTGTCTTTGTACAGCAATGACATTTCAGACCTGCCAGTTGGTGTCTTCAATCAGTTGACAAATTTACGAGTTTTATATTTGGATAACAACAAATTATCATCAATCCACTCAGATTCTTTCGGTGTTCCCAATAATTTGACCAAATTTTGGCTTGTCAACAACAAAATCAGCGCAATTGATCCAAAGTTCATAGAAAACTCAGCAGTTGCAAGCCTTAACCTCAAAAATAACATCTGCAGTCGATCTATGCTTCAAACCAGATCAGAAGTTAAGAATAATTTGACAAAATGTTTTGCCAATTATCAGCCTCGCTCAGTTCAAGTTTCAAGCTCATGTGGACGATCAGTCATGCCACAAGGAAACAACATCGGTGGAAGTAAAATCAAACGTGGCTCATATCCATGGTAAGAACCGATTCTAGTCTAATAGTTCCATTTTTAAGTGTTCATCCTTAATTTTAAGGATTGCAGCACTTATGACTCCAAAAGGACAGCTGTTCTGTGGAGGAACTCTCGTGTCGAACCGCAAAGTTGTATCAGGTATGGTCCACGTCTATCTCAAGTATCCGATTACTAATCCAATTCATCATTCCAGCCGCACATTGCATCCAGAACAAAGGAAAACCACAAAAATTATTACCACGCTCAATCATCGTTCTTTTAGGATTTTATGACCTTAGCATACCTATTGAAATCGGTCGAGCTCCTTATGCAGTCCAAGGCATCCACATTCATCCTGATTGGAATCCATACACAACTTCGTACGATGCTGACATTGCTGTATTGATGCTGTATCGGGATGTTCCATTTAATGAATTTATTCAGCCAATCTGCATGACATTAAATGATCCAAGGATTGTAGAAATGACTGAAGGTGCTATTGTTGGAAATGGAAAAGGAGGCGAAGCCAATCAGTTTGAAAAAATCCCGAAAATCCTCAAAATGCCGATTCAAACTGCTCGCCACTGCACTAAGAAGGACAGTATTTTTAAAGATCTTTTAACTGGACGAACCTTCTGTGCTGGAACTGGAACTGGTCAAGGCGTATGCACTGGTGATAGTGGAAGTGGATTTGTTGTGCAAATTGGAAACGTTTTTTACCTTCGCGGTGTTGTGTCAGCTTCACTTGGTGATTCTATACTCGGATGTGATGTCAATTCCTATTCTGTCTTTACGGATGCTCTGAAGTACGTCAATTGGATTAATGGATTAAAGGACGTTCCTGTTTATGATGATCGGATCATATTTGCATCAACTTGACCAGTTTTAACTATTTTTTTTAAAAATACGTGAGCAATATTCAAATCTATGAAAGGCAACACTCAATGTAGTGATCGGCCTTTGGTGGATATCGAAACCACATCTTCCATTTAGATGTTTTGCACTAGAGCTTTGGCTCTATAGACTAGAATCTACTTTGCCATGACAACACAAATAAAGAATTTTTTAAATTTTCATTTTAATATGAGTTTAAATTTTTGTTATCACTTTACATTCTCTGCTCATTTTATTTTCATCTTCTGTGTTTGTAAGCAACACAAGTTTTTAAATTGACCTTCAGTTCTCGCAAAAAGCAGATTATTTTGTCGCATTTAAGCTTCTCATTTCTTCTCAGTTTAGTTTTTGCGTTGCGTCTAAGCAGTATTTAAAAAAAATCTAATATTGTAAATAATATTTAATAAAACTTTGAATTAATAAGTCATTTTAGTTTCGACTGTTCACACCTTGTTACATCAAATTAAAAGAATTATTTTTTGTGGATCAGTGTAAAAAAATTGTTGAATAACTGGTTTCAAATACTAGAGTTTTGGTAAATATCTTGATTTTATTTGTTTTATTTAATCTTGATTGATTAAGAAGAAGCGATTAGTAAAAAAATTACAGAAGTCCTCGTGTTATTGATCGAGGGACTTAAGCGCATTTTTGTGTTAGCGATCAGCATTTGATTTTCTATTTATTTTGCGTTCATTTGCAGATCATTAGAAGATCATCAATTAGCAAATAATTATAATGAATGCTTATATAGAAAGGCTTTATTATTTAACGGTCAATAAATATTTTGAAATTTTCCTGCTAAAAGTTGCACTTCAAAAACAATAACTATTGTATAATTAATAATTTGTAGAAATGAATTTCCATATAGAAAAAGTTTATCATTTAACGATTTTCTGAAGTTCAAATTTTGTAACGGTCGTATGCATTTGAAAGTATCTTGCCAAAAGTTACAGTAAAATGATTAATTAGAGTATAAATAACAGTCTGTTGCAAAAAAATTTCATTTAAAAAGGCTTTGTAATTCAACGGTTTTTTGAGATTCAAAAATTTTTAACGGTAGAAATACATTCGAATTTCTAAACGCTCTCATCACGTGGTTTTGTTTATGAAATATAAAAATCATTAATTATAGGACAAAAAGACTGTTTCAAGACTTTTAAATGCGTTTCCCGAAAATAAAACAATGGACCTGAGCTAATAAAACAAACTAGAACTCTCTACGATGTCTAGTTAAAAAGTTTTTCTCCGCCCGAACGAACAGACATAGTGAGATATTAAGCTACCTTTTCGAAACAAGTTTTAAAAATGCGCTAAAAAGGATTGAATATGTCTGCAGTACGGTTTCTGAAAGTCTGGACTATGTGACAAAATCCCGATACTAAACCAGGGGTGCAGCCGGGATTTTTAAAGACAAGAGGGGTGCCCCAAAAATTTTTTTATTGTCAAAAATCATAAAATTTTCTATTTGTGATTTTTTAAATTAAATTTAATCGTTCTTTCTTTTAAATAATTAGTTTTATGACATAACCGCGAGTAAAAGATAAAAAAATAATAAAAAATTTGTATGCAATTTCAATCTGCAAGTTTCACACATATTAAGTTGTGCATCAGGCGCGTAGCCAGGAGGGTCTTGTCCCCCTCTTAAGCGTTTTAGGCTGTTCTCTCGCTGAGGGGGGAGACCCTTCTAGCTACGCGCCTAGTATGCATTAATCCACATCAACAACAAATTAATCAGTTAAATTTTTGCCAAACTTTATTTATTTGATCGGTGGCTTTCCATCATTACTACAGCTCCTTTTTTAATATGGCAAAAATCAAAATGGCGGATTTTTTTTAATTATTTTGGTAAAATAAATCCTTCTGAACTGGAAATTTTTGGTTTGAAATAATGTTCCTGAATGTTAACTGGATCTCATTATAGGAAGTTATTCTCGTTATTCATAGGAAGTTATGACCGCAGCTGCACACAATTCGTGGTAGTGCTGATAATTGATTCTATTTTTTGTGTATTAAGCTTTTTAAATGTTTAATTCCCAAATATTATTATTTTTACGTCATGTTTGACGGGAGACTATACTAGTGACATACTTATTTTATGAATTTGTTATTACAGGAACTCGCTAGAGATGAATGAATTTTTGATCTTTTGCATTCTTCTTCTGCTAATTTATGAAACAAAAGGACAAACTGCAAAATGTGATTACAAAATTCAAAATCATTTTACTTTTTTTGACAAATCAAATGCTAATCATTACACATGCTTATTGGACACAACCAAAGCACAATTTAATGTAAAACTTACAGAAACTAATGGGCAGCATACAACTGGATATAGCGACGCTGATGTCATAGCAATTTCCAACAATAAAAACAAATTGAAGACATTTTCATCAACTTTTTGTCAAAAGTTTCCAAACCTGGAAATTATTAAAATAAGTCACGGAGAAATGGAATCAATTGATGAAGATTCGCTGCTTAATTGTCAAAATTTAAAACAATTTTGGCTTGACTACAACAAAGTTCGAACACTGCCTGAAAAATTGTTTATTAAAAATTCAAAATTAATTTTTCTCCGCGTTTATGCTGACAAACTAGCCGAACTGCCAGAAAATGTTTTTCAAAACTTAATCGAACTTGAGGATTTATTTTTGGATAATAATCAAATCAGTTATTTGCCAAATAAAATTTTCCATTCACTTGTCAAACTTCAAGTGCTTTATTTGAATAACAATCTTTTCCAAACTATTAATCCAGAATGGTTTGTGAATTTGCTGAACTTAAAATGGTTAAGCTTGGAAGGAAATCCAATTTTAGAAGTTCCATCAAAATGTTTTGCATCGCTTAGGAATTTGGAGCGATTGTGGATTATTCAAAATAAAATTAAAGATTTAAATTCAGACAGCTTCGATGGTCTTCAGAATTTAAAAATATTAAGTTTGTACATTAATGAAATTTCGGACCTGCCAGTTGGTGTTTTCACAAAGTTGAGGAATTTACAAAGGTTGAGTTTGTATGGAAACAATCTGACAACAATTCATTCAGATTCCTTCGGTATTCACAATCAGTTGACAGCAATTCATCTTCAAGAGAACTTAATCAATTCAGTTGATCCGAAATTCATCGACAACACAGCCGTTGACTACCTTGATATGACAAATAACATCTGCAGTCAAACAGAGTCTAAAAGTAGATCGGAAGTTGAAAATAATTTAAGGAACTGCTTTGCCAATTACCGAGCTCGTCCGGTCCGAATTCCAAGTACATGTGGACGATCAGTCATGCCACAAGGAAACATCATCGGTGGAACTAACATCAAACCCAACTCATATCCATGGTAAGTTCCAACTCTAAATCATTTTTTCTTCTTCTTCTAATCCATTAATTTATAGGATTGCAGCACTGCTGAGACCTAATAAGCAATTCTTCTGTGGTGGAACTCTTGTATCAAATCGGAAAGTAGTCACAGGTATGGACACAGTTCCTTCAATTGTCCAAGCATTAATTTATAATAATAATTTTTGCAGCTGCACATTGCATTCAAGGAAAACGAGAAACTTCGTCATTGTGGCCACGTTCAGTCACTGTTCTTCTAGGTTTTCATGATCTGAGCATATCAACTGAAGTTGGTCGAGCTCCTTATGCAGTTCAAAGCATTCATATTAATCCTGATTGGAATCCACACACAACTTCTTATGATGCTGACATTGCTGTATTGGTGCTTGATCATGACGTCATATTTAACAATTATATTCAGCCAATCTGCATGACATCAACCGATCCAAGGATTGTAGAAATGACTGAAGGTGCTGTTGTTGGAAATGGAAAAGGAGGCGAAGCCAATCAGTTTGAAAAAATCCCGAAAATTCTCAAAATGCCGATCCAAACTGCTCGTCACTGTACCGAAAAAGACAGCACATTTCAACAGCTTTTAACTGGACGAACATTTTGTGCTGGAAGTGGAACTGGTCAAGGAGTGTGTACTGGTGATAGCGGAAGTGGATTTGTTGTACAAATTGGAAATTCTTTTTATCTACGTGGAATTGTATCAGCTTCACTTGGTAATTCTTATTTAGGATGTGATGTCGATTCCTATTCTGTCTTTACAGATGCTTTAAAATACATCAATTGGGTCAACGGATTATCGACGGTTCTTGTCTATGAGGACCGTATCATATTTCCATATTAAAAATATTTGTATCTGTCTTGAGTAGGCTTGACACGAACTTCCGAAAGGGAGTGCAGTCCACAATGTCTTGCTTTAAATAGATTTTCATAGGGGCCGTTCACTTATTACGTAACGCTTTTAGAGGGGGTCTAAGATTCTGTTACGGTTCAAACAAAAGAAATTTTTTTCATGCAAATTTTATTACCAGGGAGGAGGGGGTCTAAAAAGTCGTTTTTTCGCGTTACAAAATAAGTGAACGGCCCCCTGGACATGACTCGATGTACTTGCCAAGATTCAATATTATTCAATTTTAATAAATAAATTCAAATTTTATTTAAGTTTTTAATTTTTTTATTTGTAAAAAGCCAGGCTCGGAAACTGGTTGAAGAAATTTGTATGGAAGTTGGCGGTATATTGGCTAGTTTCCGAGCCTGGGCAAATAACACAAAAGTGTCAGTAAAATATTTGAAAGTCTTGATCTACCTCAACAAGAGCTTAAACTCATTTTCTCTTGTGTACTCTCAGAGATTAATATTCTTGACCAAAACAAAAATTAGCAGTTCCTTATCACACTAGTTCCGAAAAATCACGTCAATCAACACGACTAGGCATTTCCAGTTTTTTTAATTTATAAATTTCTGTTGTCTTCAAAGTCATAGCTTATTTTTAAATACGTGCATAGAAAAGGTAAAAAGTTGCAATGATTGTTAATATTTTATAGGTCTTAGGGATTAATGCTAAATACTTTCAATCAATTTGACAATGAAATAAAAAAAAAGAGCACGCAAATTAAATAATGAGAGAATCAATGCTCTCATTAAACTCTCTAGAACAGTGATGGTCAACCCGTGTGTCGTAAAAAAAAATTGGGATATCCCAAGAATCGTATGCTTTCTGCGATTTATGTTATGTCTTACTAACAAAGGTGCCGTGGCACAAAAAAAAAGTTCGACACCACTGCTCTAGAGCATTAATATGAATGATTTTGTAAGAGAAACAATTGAGTTATTGTGTAGGCTGGGAAGTGTTGTGTTTGTTGTTTAAGAGGCTGTCAGCCTGTTTTATAAAACATTAAGGATCTAGGGGATCTGCTTGTGACACGGGGAAAGGGGGGGGGGGGGGGGGGGGGGGGGCTTGGTTTAAAAATGTCTAATTTTTTGGGACTTCTTCAATTCTTTTGAGTATTTTAGTGCATTTTTCTATCATAAAAATACACTATTGTCCGCACTTTTCCATCCATACGCCTGTCTGTCTGTACGACACAATTTTTCATTTTAATATTTTTCCTTGTTTTTGTCTTTTTACATCCAAATTTTGTCCTCAACGGATGATTGCGTATTTGCAACTCTGCACAATTGCATTGACTCATGGTACATCATTGCAAAGTACCTAGTTACAGTTTGCACGTCTCTAATCATCTAGGATCGAGCCCGGGTCGTTAGGGTTGGTTGGTCAACACTCAAATCCATACGCCACTGCTGCTTTTTTGCCATAACTTTTGTATCTTTTGTCCTTTTGATTCTGAATTTGGTATTTAAGCTCAGAGGTTGTTTTTGAATATGGAACCGACGGATTCTTTTTTCGGATTCCAAGCGTCATTTGGTATAGGAAATTGGCAATCGGTAGCCAGCGGTAGAGCCACTTTTAGGCAGCATCTGAGGAAGGCCATGGATTACAACTAATCTGTAAGGTCATCAAAGAGAAAGAGAAGCTGTGAAATATTTTAATTAAAATTACTTTTCAAATATTTTTTGGGTTAAGAGGGCCCGTAAAGAGTATGTGTGGGTGTTAAATCGTTATAAGTTCTAAAACCTGCTGTCAACTAAATCTTTGATTGCCCTCAGATTCTCAACAATTATTATCATTACTTACAGAGATGTAACAAGCTATACCAATAAGACATGAGCGCAATAATCAAGATTTATGTCATATTTTTGATGGTTTGTGGATATAAAGGACAGTCTGTAAGATGTGATTACAAATATAAACATCACTGGACAACTGGAATAAAAACTACAAATGTCTCTTTATATGCTTGCGAATTAAACACAGAACAATCAAATTACAATGAAAGAATCACTACAATTGATGGACAACATGAAGATGAGCACAGCGATGCTGAGGTAAAGCATTTTAAAAATTATGTAGGCACCAAGCTTGATACATTAACGTCCATTTTCTGTAATAAGTTTCCAAATCTTGAAACAATTTTCATGCTAGAAACAGAAATGGAATCAATTGATGCAGATTCGCTGACAAATTGTAAAAATTTAGATCATTTGCTATTAATTAGGAATAATATACAGGAGCTTCCTGAAAATTTGCTGATTGAAAACTCAAAATTAACTTTAGTAAGGATTTTAGACAACCGACTAAAGACACTGCCTGAAACTTTATTTCTAAACCAACAGAAACTTGAGGAATTGAAATTGGATCAGAATAAAATTAATTTCTTGCCAAGCAACATTTTTTGTCCTCTTGTAAAACTTGAAGTGCTGAATTTGTGCAAAAATAAGCTTTGGTCAATAAATCCAGGATGGTTTAAGAATCTACAGACTTTAAAATGGCTAAACTTGAAAGGAAATAAAATAACAAAAATTCCGTCAAAAGCTTTTGTCGAACTTAAAAATTTAGAAAAATTGTTGATTTCGGACAATAAAATTGCGACTTTAAAGGCAGACAACTTTGATGGACTTCAAAATTTGAAAATATTAAGCTTTAAAGGCAATCAAATATCAGATCTGCCTGTTGGTGTCTTCAATCAGTTGACAAATTTGCAAGAATTGAATTTAAAGAACAACAAATTGACATCAATCCACTCAGATTCTTTCGGTGTTCCCAATAATTTGACCAAATTTTGGCTTGTCAACAACAAAATCAGCGCAATTGATCCAAAGTTTATCAACAATACAGCCGTTGCTTATCTTGATATGACCAATAACATCTGCAGTCAGTCTAAGTTCAAAACCAGATCTAAGAATAATTTGACAAAATGTTTTGGCAATTACCAGCCTCGCTCAGTTCAAGTTTCAAGCGAATGTGGACGATCAGTCATGCCACAAGGAAACATCATCGGTGGAAATAAAATCAAACGTGGCTCATATCCATGGTAAGAACCGATTCTAGTCTAATAATTCCATTTTTAAGTGTTCATCCTTAATGTTTAGGATTGCAGCACTTATGACACCAAAAGGACAGTTGTTCTGTGGAGGAACTCTCGTGTCGAACCGCAAAGTTGTATCAGGTATGGTCCACGTCTATCTCAAGTATCCGATTACTAATCCAATTCATCATTCCAGCCGCACATTGCATCCAGAACAAAGGAGAACCACAAAAATTATTACCACGCTCAATCATCGTTCTTTTAGGATTTTATGACCTTAGCATACCAATTGAAGTCGGCCGAGCTCCTTATGCAGTCCAAGGCATACACATTCATCCTGATTGGAATCCATACACATCATCATACGATGCTGACATTGCTGTATTGATGCTGAATCGTGATGTCACATTTAATGAACATATTCAGCCAATCTGCATGACATCATCTGATCCAAGGATTGCAGAAAAGACTGAAGGTTCTGTTGTTGGAAATGGAAAAGGTGGTCAAGCTAATCAGTTTGAAAATATACCGAAAATCCTAAAAATCCCGATCAAAACTGATCGCCACTGCACTAAGAAGGACAGCATTTTTAAAGATCTTTTAACTGGACGAACTTTCTGTGCTGGAAGTGGAACTGGTCAAGGCGTATGCACTGGTGATAGTGGAAGTGGATTTGTTGTGCAAATTGAAAACGTTTTTTACCTTCGCGGTGTTGTGTCAGCATCGCTTGGTGATTCTATACTCGGATGTGATGTCAATTCCTATTCTGTCTTTACGGATGCTCTGAAGTACGTCAATTGGATTGATGGATTAAAGGACATTCCTGTTTATGATGATCGGATCATATTTCCATATTAAGAATATATTTTTTTATTGATTTCCAGCTCTAATTTTTCTTTCCCAAATAAGATAGGATTCCTTTGACATCAATATAAGCTCGTGGAAGCTAAGTTAAAATGAAGCAAGTCTTATTAAATAATTTGTTAAATTAACATTAATTTGAGGTTTTCACGAATTTTCACGAACCCTGATTACAATTTTTAAAACGGTAGAAACCAATTCGAATTTCTGAACGCACCCATCAAGTGTTTTTCATATGAAATAAAAAAATCATTAATTAAAGTATAAATATACTGTTTTAGGACTCTTATTTGTTTTGCCGGCCAAAAATTCGATAGAACTGAACTAATAAAACAAACCCGAGCTCTCTACGATGTCTGGTTAAAAAGTTTTTCTTCGCCCGAGCAGCCGAACAGCCAAACAAAGTGTATTATTAAGCTACCTTTTAGAAACAAGTTTCAAAAATGCGCTAAAAAAATTACCAAATCTTCACGAGCTGGTCGTTCTGCTCGGTAATTAAGGATCATATTAAACTTATTGTTCTTCAAGTAACATTCCCCAATGTTTACTGTCTCTCCAGATAATGAGCAGTTCTCGATTTTTAGAAATGTCCTTCCATAACCGTCAATGGATATCGTCAATTGAAAAATAATTATAACAGTAATAAACCACATTGTGGATTGATATGTTATTGACTGATGCTTAGATTTATAAATAACACACAAACTTAGAATTAATGACAAAATAATTACTTTAGAATTTTATTTAGAAAGTTTGTCATTAGATCAGTGGTGCTCAACCTTTTTTGTGTCATGACACACCTTGATGGTAAGCCATGACCGAAACACATGGTGACACATGGGTTTACCATCACTGCATTAGATAATTGGCTTTTATATTTTTTGTTATAACCCAAAACCTTGACTTAGTTACAATTTACATCAAACTTTAATCATCAACCTGAAACAGCACAGACACACTCAACAGCATTTCATCAATTCCAGTCGTTCCCAAAGCATGTGTATAGCTTTTGTCATTTAATGAGAAATTTTTGAGTGCTAATGTGCCAACAAATGGACATCCTTTAGCTACGTCATAGAACTGCTTCAAAACTGACAAGACTGCATTAATTACGGGATTTTGACGATTTCTTTTTGATAAGAATTGGCAGGCATCGAATTTTGGGGTTCTTGCTATGCGTTTTGCGACGTTATTTTCTACTTTGTAGAGGTTCACTTGGAACTGTTTGGGAAAGATTTGAAAAAATTGAGGTTAAAAATTTTAGATTTAAGCTGAATGAGAAGAGTCAGAGGTGGGGGAACTAAGGTTTTTAAAGTCAAAACAAATGAAACTTACATTGGACACGTCAGATCCATTAAATATTCTCAAAGAAAAGTTGAATCGGGTGTCCTTAAACTGACATTCTTCAATAATTGAGGTCTTTCCCAATGTTGTGCTATTTTCAATTTTTAAGAATTTTCTGTTGTATTCTTCAGAAAATTTTAAAATTAATAAAATTTGAACAAAAATTGATGAAACTTTAAACTTCATTTTTAATATTTAAAAGATGAATTTCGAATGATAAAAGTCAGGCACAATGACAATTAAAGCTGTAATCGGAAATTTTAAATTAACAAAAAATTCTAGTCTTTAATTTTATCAAATTTTCTGACAAAAAATTAACCAATTTTTTTTCAATTTTCAATTTCAAACAGCACCGAAGCCCAAATGAAAAGTTCATCGTCCATAGCACGTCCATAAATAGTAAATCGAATAAGTCCTTGCGGTAAAATGAACAAATTTTTGTCATACAATGAAAAATCCTTTAATGCCAAAGTTCCAACAAATGGACAATTCATGTCAGCTTGAAATACACTTTTTAGGACGTTCAAAAGTGATTTTACAATTGGATTGAGTCTTGTCTTGTTAGTGCTGAGCTTACAAAAGTCAAATTTTGGTGTTTTTAAGAACTGTTTGACTTTATTGCCTTCGATTTGATAAATTGCAAATTGATACTGGAAAATTAAGGGAGAATATTAATATTTTTTTGGAAATTGGTGATTTTAGAGGCTTAGCAAAGTGAAATCTGGGGCAATGGGCCATTTATAGACGAATCTACTAGTGCCTTTGTGTCGTGAGTGTTTTGAGTCCTCTTTTGTGTAGATGTAGGTTCGATTCTCACTTAACCCAATACTCAACGATTCTTTTTGGATTACAGTGAACAATAATGGAGAGCTAAACTTAGTTTGAGAAGAAAGGACACTTTTTTAGGGTCAGCGTGGGATTTTGTCTGTTAAAATGAGTAAGAGAACTTAGTTTTGGACTGAATGAGGATAACCAAGGTCTCGAGTCTGAAGTAAAGCTGAGTCTGAGATAAACTAGCCACGCCCCAGATAGTATTGATTTATAGGAGGTGAAGTCAATTTTAGAAGAACCAAATCAAAGAATTAATTAATCATGGGACAAAGCTGAGCTCTTTGAAGCAAGCTAGGTTGATTGTTTGAGAAAATTGAACAATTTATACCAATGAAAGGGTTAATCTTATCCAATACGACCTAATTTAGCTCATTACAGACCAATTCTGTATACATCCATCCAACAAACTCACCACAGTGCTTGTTGTGACATTAACAATTCTAAATACAAAATTAATTTTATTATTTTTAATTGAACATTCGTCAATTAGCGCCGTTTTTCCCGATGTTGTGCAGTTTTCAATCTTTAAAAATTTCCTGCTATATGCTTGAACTTGACACAGTAAAGTTGAAATTATTACAAGTTTTACAAATTTTCTTATCATGATTGTGCTGCAAATGATTTGAGATTTTAAAATGTAAATTATTTTTATACTTTTTTTATGATTTGAGTTTTGACAATTGTTGAAATTTTTAAAAACATTTTAAAATTAAAAAATTAGAAGCAATTAAGCTCCCGGAAATGAACAATTTTGAATTTAGAATTGACTAAAATAATTTTCAAAATTCACAAAAGATTAGGTTTTTTTAAAAAAAGCAATCAAAAATTCGAAAAGAAAAATTTATTTATTTTTATTTTGAAATAAATCTGCTGACAATTCGTTTATCCAACTGACGTACTTTAGAGCATCTGTAAAAACAGACTAGGAATTGACATCACATCCAAGTATAGAATTCGCAACAACTTTACCCTCACTTAATGATCAATTTGAAATGTCAACGATATCCAAAATGCCATAAAATCATTCTCATTGCTAACATGAAATGTAAACCGAAATGTTCCAGGTGGAATTAAGAATAAAACGCTGTCATAAAGTGACAGCTCCTTAATATCCACAACACCAACAAATGGACAAATTTGTGTCTTTGGTAAATACTTTTTGATCATATTCATGATGACCTTGACGAATGGATTTGATGATCTACTTGAGAATGTGAAGAGACATCCTTTGACTTCTGGCAGTCTGAATATTTCCTTGTAAATTCCTTTTTCGAGTCTGTAGAACTTGAAGCTTAGCTGTTTAATTAAATTAGAATTTTAAATAAATTTGAAATTTTTTGAGGTTAATTCAATGATTTTTGAGGTTAGGGCAGTGTTTCTCAAACTTTTAATGCTGCGAAGGATTAAAACATCCGTTCATAGTTTGAGAAACACTGGTGGAGTAATGTTGGATTTTTGTTGAGGATTTTAAGGATTAAATTGGTTTTTATTGCTCAAAAATAGTCTGACTCTAGCAAACCCTCCTGTGACAACTTTTAATGGAAGGTCTCAACCCTCTCTCTCTCTGAGGGGCCATTCACTTATGACGTCCTGGTGGGGGGAGACGAGGGAGGGTTGCAAGAAAAGAACAATAAAAATTCCTAGAAATCCATTTTTCTTTTTTGTAAAATGACCGTTAATGTGGACGACATTAGTGAACGATCCTTAACCTCAAAAAACCTAAATCACTTACCCGTATGTTGGAACTGTTTTTATTTGAAGGCAGAATAGTCACTTTGGCGTTAACTCTGTTGTCTCTAACTTCACAGTCTTGAATTACAGCCGTTTTACCAGTCGATGTGCAATTTTCCATTTTTAAAAACTTCCTGTCGTATCCATTGCAATTTTTGAAGGTTATAAAAATTACAATCAAATTTATTAAAATCATTTTGAACTTTTTTTGAAAGTTGGAATTATTGCGACCAATTGACTGCGAAGTATTGGGAAAAAAGAAAGTTTTTAGGACAAGCTTAAGTTTCGAGTAGCTACATGTTTAATTATTAATAAAACTTAGTCATTTTAAGTGAATAATTTTTTTAAAGCAGTGATGGCAAACCCTTTTTCCGCGGCACTCTAATTGATCGCGGAAAAATTTGGTAAATCCTACAAACCACATAACGTGTATGGTTTTAGTCATGACTTATCATCAGGATGTGCCGTTGCATAAAAAAGGTTGGTCACCACTGTTTCAAAACATTTAGTTCCTAGTTTAGTAAGATAATCTCAATAATCTCAATAATAAGCTAGAATTATCTCCAGTAATTGAGACAAATGATTCAAATTTAGTTATTTATTTCCAACAGCACTGACAAAAACATTGCGAAATTATCAAAATGATTCCTTCCTGTGACCGTAAATCGAATGACTCCATTTGGGAATAAAAAGAAGATTTTGTCATTCAACGTAAAGTCCTTCAACTGCATCCGACCCACAAATGGACATGAATAATTTTTTGGCACAATTCCTTTAAACACTTCGAGAAGTCTTTTAGCCACTGGGTTTGGTGATGAACTCTTTCGTGACATCTTGCACATGTCAAGTTCTGGCATTTTAAATAAGATTTTTGGATGATTGTTTTCCATTTTGTAGACGCTGAATTGTTTCTGGAATTAAAGTCAAATGTTTTGTAGTTTATAAAATAATTATTTCAGTGGTTTAATGACAAATTTGGTCTTGCAAAAGTCTTCCTCGCTGAAAGTCTTTTTAGATCTTGCACTGACACTGAAAACTTTACAAAAACAACCAAAAATTCAATTAAAAATTACAGAAGCCCTCGTGTTATTGATCGAGGGACTTAAGCGCATTTTTGTGTTGGCGATCAGTTTTTGATTATCTAATTATTTTGCGTTGACTTACAGATCATGAGAAGATTAGAGGTCGTTAATTTTAGTGTAATTAACAAATAACTACAATGAATTTCCATATAGAAAGGCTTTATCATTTAACGGTTTTTTGAAATTCAAATTTTACAACGGCTAGAAAAAAATGAAATTATAGAGGTAATGTTGAAATTATAGAGGTAAAATAAAATTTGGGCAGGTTACACTGAAAACAAAAAAAAATCATTAATTATAGCATAAATACATGGTTTGAAGACTTTTAACCACTCGATGGGCCGATAAATCGATAGTAACGGAGCTAATAAAACAAACCCGAGCTCTCTACGATGTCTGGTTAAAAAGTTTTTCTTCGCCCGTGCAGCCGAACAAAGTGTATTATTAAGCTACCTTTTAGAAACAAGTTTCAAAAATGCGCTAAAAAAATTACCAAATCTTCACGAGCTGGACGTTCTGCTCGATAATTAAGGATCATATTAAACTTATTGTTCTTCAAGTAACATTCCTCAATGTCGATTGTCCCTCCAGATGATGAGCAGTTCTCGATTTTTAGAAATGTCCTTCCATAACCGTCAATGGATATTGTCAATTGAAAAATAATTAGAACACTTACAAACCACATTGTGGATTGATATGTTATTGACTGATGCTTAGATTTATAAATAACACACAAACTTAGAATTAATGACAAAATAATTATTTTAGAATTTTATTTAGAAAGTTTGTCATTAGATCAGTGGTGCTCAACCTTTTTTGTGCCACGGTACACCTTGATCGTAAGCCATGACTGAAACACAGCATACAACTCAGAATTTTTTCGTGACACATGGGTTGACCATCACTGCATTAGATAATTGACTTTTATATTTTTTGTTATAACCCAAAACCTTGACTTAGTTTGAAATTTACATCTAATCTTAATCATCAACCTGAAACAGCACAGACACACTCAACAGCATATCATCAATTGCAGTCGTTCCAAAAGCCGTAAATCGAATAATTCCTTGCGGCAACATGAACAAGCTTTTGTCATTTAAAGAGAAATTTTTGAGTGCCATTGTGCCTTCAAATGGACATTCCTTAACGTTGTCGTAAAACTGCTTTAAAACTGACAAGACTGCATTAATTACGGGATTTTGACGACTTCGTTTTGATAAGAATCGGCAGGCATCGAATTTTGGAGTTCTTGCTATGCGTTTTTGGACGTTTTTTTCTAGTTTGAAGAGGTTCAGTTGGAACTGTTTGGAAAAAAAAGTTGAAGGTTAGAAATTAAGGTTTTTAGCTAAATGAGAGTAGTAAGGTGATTGGGGTTATCTTAGACTAGGCAAGAATAAAACCTGTTACATACAGTAGACACACTAGATCCTTTAAATATTCTCAAAGAAATATTCAAACGGCTGTCCTTAAATTCACATACTTCAATGATTGAAGTCTTTCCTGATGTTGTGCAATTTTCAATTTTTAAGAATCTTCTGTTGTAAGAGCCAACAAATGTTAAAATAAATAAAATTTGGACAAAAATTACCAAAACTTTAAGAATCATTTTTTAAGCAAAGAAAAAGGTGAAATGACAAAGGCTATTAAATTGGTCAGCTACGGTAGCAAATGAAAAATAAACGGAAATTTTAAATTAAGCTTTTTACTTCAATTTGATCAAATTAACTGATTAAATAAATAATAATCATTATTTTTCAGCTTCGAATGGCACAAAAGTCCAATTGAAAAATTCATCGTGCGTAGCTCGTCCATATCTTGGACTCAAAGTTCCATAAAACAGACAGCTTATGTCAGCGCCTTTTAAGCTTTGATCCAATTGATGTACTTTAAAGCATCTGTAAAGACAGAATAGGAATCGACATCACATCCAAGTATTGAATCACCAAGTGAGGCTGACACAATTCCACGTAAATAAAAAGAATTTCCAATTTGTACAACAAATCCACTTCCGCTATCACCAGTACACACTCCTTGACCAGTTCCATTTCCAGCACAAAATGTTCGTCCAGTTAAAAGCTGTTGAAATGTGCTGTCTTTCTCAGTGCAGTGACGAGCAGTTTGGATCGGCATTTTGAGGATTTTTGGAATATTTTCATATTCATTGGCTTCTCCTCCTTTTCCATTTCCAACAACAGCACCTTCAGTCATTTCTACAATCCTTGGATCGGTTGATGTCATGCAGATTGGCTGGATATAATTATTAAATATGACATCATGATCAAGCACCAATACAGCAATGTCAGCATCATAAGAAGTTGTGTATGGATTCCAATCGGAATGAATGTTGATAGCTTTAACTGCATAAGGAACTCGCCCGACTTCAATTGAATTACTAAGATCATGAAATCCAAGTAGAACAATGACTGAACTTGGCAATAATTGTTGAGTTTCGCCTTTGTTTTGAATGCAATGTGCGGCTGGAAAGATTAATTTGTGGATTAGTAAATGGATAATTGAAGGAACTGGTTCCATACCTGTGACAACTTTGCGACTCGACACGAGAGTGCCACCACAGAAGAATTGTCCAGTTGGCTTCATCAAAGCTGCAATCCTGAAGAAAAAGGTAAAATTAAGTTATTGAACCTAAATTGGAACTTACCATGGATATGAGTTGCGTTTGATTTCGGCTCCACCGATGATGTTTCCTTGTGGCATGACTGATCGTCCACATGAGTTTGGAACTTGAACTGAGCGAGGCCGGTAATTGACAAAGCAATCCTTTAAATTATTTACAACTTCCGATCTCCTTTTAGACTCTGTTTGACTGCAGATGTTGTTTGTCATGTTGAGGATTGAAACTGCTGTGTTGTCGATGAATTTTGGATCAATTGAGCTAATTTTGTTGTTGACAAGCCAAAGTTTGGTCAAATTATTGGAAACACCGAAGGAATCTGAGTGGATTGATGTCAATTTGTTGTTCTTTAAATTCAAATCTTGTAAATTGTTCAACTTTGTGAAAACACCAACAGGCAGATCTGAAATTTCATTGGTATGCAAACTTAATGTTTTCAAGTTTTGTAGACCATAAAAGTTGTCCGATTTTAAAGTTTTAATTCTGTTTTCAAAAAGCCACAATTTTTCCAAATTTCTGAGAGCTGCAAAAGCTTTTGATGGAATTTCCACAATTTGATTGCCTTGCAAACCTAACCACTTTAAATTCAGCAAAGTCACAAACCATTCTGGATTGATTGACTGAAGCTTGTTGTTGTTCAAATAAAGCACTTGAAGCTTGGCAAGTGGACGAAAAATGTTGCTCGGCAGGAACGTTATTTCATTATAATATAAATACAATTCCTCAAGTTCCTTTTGATTGAGGAACAAATTTTCAGGCAACGATGTCAGTTGATTGTTAGATATCCATAAATAAGTCAAGTTTAAGTTTTGAGTCAGCAAATTTTCTGGAACTTCTCGAATTTTGTTGCCAAACAAGGACAATCGATCCAAATTCATGCAATTCGACAGCGAATCTTCATCAATTAATTCCAGTTCTGCATCATTAATCTGAATAAGTTCAAGATTTGGAAACTTTTGACAGAAAATTGATGAAAATGTTCTTAGTTTGTGGTTTTTATAAGAAATAATCCATTTTACATCAGCATCGCTATGCCCAGTTCCATGTTGTCCATCAATTCTCATGAGCTTTTCATTGTAATTTCCTTGTTTTGTGTCCAAATCACATCTATAATAAGAAGTGTTTGTGGTTTTGAAGCTCTTAGTCTCGTAATATTTATATTTGTAGAAACATTTTGCAGTTTGTGCTTCTGTTGCATGAATGAAGCATAATAAAAGAAAAAACTTCATAAGCGCATCAACGTTTGATTTCATTCTAAAATAGAAAAAATAAAAGTTTAAAGCTAGAAATTAGATCCCCTTGAACATCCCCTACCCAAAACCAGTGATGAAGCCTAGAATTTGAAGGCGGGAGGACATATAAACTGAATAAAAGTGGATTTGTGCTCCAAATCCCCCCCCCTTGGCTACACTTTCCCAAAACCAATAAAAAAAAGTTGAGTTTTTTTAAAAAAATAAAAATATGTAAATTTGCAACAAAACCCCCGCCCCTCCCCCCCCCCCCCCCCCCTCCCCTCCACATTATGAGAGGAGACATAACAGATCTAAATAATTTTTATTGTATCTGAACAATTAGCACTTCACTTTTAAAACGTAAGTAAGAAATGAGAGGCAGTTCATTTATGACGTCCGAAGGGGGGGCGGGGTTCAGCACGAAAAGAACAAGAAAACTTCCTGGAAATCCATTGTCGGACAGCATAAGTGCAGTCGCAATGATGACAAGATTATAACCAAGAAGCAGGGCGTAGCCAGGAATTTGAAGAAGGGGGGGGGGGGGGGGGGGTACAAAAAAAATTTATATGGAAAATTCAGAGAGATTTTTTCATAAAATTCCTATCAAAATGAAGAAATTCCTGTTAACGTCGAGAGATTTGTCCTCCCAAATCCCCTCCCCAGACCCTCAAGAAAGTCTGGTCCCCCATTAAAAGCTTTAAACCGCAGCGAGAGCACATCTCAAATCTTTTAAGGACGTCTAGACCCTCAAGGCTATGCCCTCGAATTCTGGTTATTTACATTTATTCATTGATGCTCAATGGGAATTCCTGATTATGCATTTCAATTAAATTGTTTATTTTAAAACTTACGTCACTGATAAGGAATCAAGGAAACTTTATAAGCAACTGCACTTAATTTGCACTTTTTTGACACAATTTAAATGAATTTTTTTCACGTATTTAATTTTAGGAACAACTTTCAGTTAATCAACAATGAAGTTGAATAAAAAGAGCTTCAAAAAAGAATAAATGCTGGAGGAAGTAGCAGAGCTTAAGTCTGTCTGATTGATGCAATCTCTCACAACTGAGTTGAAAATGAAAAATCCCTGAATTGATAAGAAAATGTTTTTATTTATTAATTCTGAACACGTGGTATTAAAATGCATGCTGTTTAGTGACTCACAAGCTATAATTTGCATATTACGATTAAAATCAAACGATTTCATTCGGATATTTATAAATTAAGTCACAAATTAGCAAAAAGTTACAAAATTTTGTCGAATTCAAATTAAATTTTTTTAATAAAAATAATTTTCTGCTTCCGAAATTTCAAATAATTATTTAAGCTTCAATTTTCAACCTCAAAAAGAAGCGAAAACCAATGTAAAATGTCATCATTGTCTGTAGACACGTGTGATGTCAGTCTGGTAACTCCTGTTGGTAAAATGAAGATATTTTTGTCACTTAACGACAAATTACTTAAAGTTAATACTCAGGTGAAGGGACATTTTTTAACAACGCCGTAGAATGACTGCATGATGTTTATGATGACTTTTAACATTGGATTGATTCGACTTTTTTGAGCTGCATAGTCGCATGCGTTGATTTTGGGCATTTTAAAAATTCGTTTTGCATTTTTTCCTTCGATTTTGTAGAGATTAAATTGGAACTGGGATAAAAATTAGATTAAAATAGTTTTGAAAATAATCTATGGAAATAAAGTTTTTGAAAAATTTGAAAATATTTTAAAAATGATTTTCAAAAATTTCAATGAACTCAAAAATTTTAGAAAATCCCAAAAATTTGAAAAAATTAAATAATTTCAAAAATTTCTAAAATGTCAAAAACCACCAAAATAGATTTAAAAAATTCATTGTGTTTCAAAATTTATAAAAAATTTTATTATGTTCCAAAAATTTTAAACAATTTCAAAACATTCAAAAAAATACAAAAAATCAAATAATTTTTAAAATTGTAAAAATTTCAAAAAGTTCAAAAAAATTCAAAAAATTCAAAATTTCAAAACTTCAATAAAGTTTGGTCAAAAATTTCAAAAAAAATTTATTAAAAATCAAAAGTTATAAAAACTTCATAAAATTCTTAAAATTTCAGTACATCCAAGGGGCGTAGCCAGGAATTTGAAGAGGGGGGACAAATTTTATTTTTGTATGGAATACTTTCATAAAAATTCCAGCAAAATTAAGAAATTTCTCAAGACGAAAGGGGTTTGTCCCCCAAATACCCCCCCACCCTGGCTACGCGCCTGGTACATCCCAAAAATTTCAAAAATATAAATGAAATTCAAAAAGGTCAAAAACTATAAAAATTCAAAAAAATAATTTAAGTTCAGAAATTATGAAAATTGCAACAAAATCTAAAATTTCAATAAAACCTAAAATTTCAATAAAATCTAAAATTTCAATAAAATCTAAAATTTCAATAAAATCTAAAATTTCAATAAAATCTAAAATTTAATAAATCCAAACAATTCAAAAATTATAAAAGTTTCGATAAATTCTATAAATTCAAAAGATAAAGTAAAAATTTCAAAATAAAATCAAAAAAATTCAAAAGTTTAAAAAAGTTCAAAAAAATAAAAAATTTAAAAAAGAAGTTTCTAAGTTATCAACTGAACCATCTTACATAAGCATTATTAGATCCATTAAAGATTCTTATCACAATATTTAGTCGATTATTAATAATCGAACATTCTTCAATCACTGACGATTTACCAGACGATGTGCAATTTTCAATTTTTAAAAAATTTCTGCTGTAAGCTTCAATGTGAAGCACAACTACAAGTGTTATTAATAACATTTTAAATAATTTAAATTTCATGGCAATCTCAACAGCTCAGAACAAGACACAAAACTGCAACGATTCTTTAAATTTCTATAAATTCAAATAAAAGTCAAAAACCAATTATTTTAAAATTTTATTCAAATTCCATTAAAATTGGCCAATTCTCGATTATCAAGTTTAATCTACCAAAAAATTACATCAATTATTACAAGATCCAGTCAATTTTCAATTTCAAACAACACCGACACAAAGACCAAAAGTTTATCAAAGTGCTTCCATGGACTGTAAATCGAATGATTCCTTGTGGCAAAATAAATAAATTCTTATCATTCAATGAAAGATCCTTAATTTCCAGCCGGCCAACGTAAGGACATGCGATACTTTTGTCAAACATTGAAGCCATAATGTCAAAAAGAACTTTCACAATTGGATTGAGTTTTGATTTTTTTGATAGAAAAATACAAAAGTCAATTTTTGGAATCCTCAAAATTTGCTTGGCAATGTTGTTTTCTATTTTGAAGACGCTGAATTGGAACTGAAATTGAATTAATTTTTTTATTTGAGCTTCCAAACCTTTTCAAAGGTTTAATGTCCTGAATGGCACAAGTCGATTAATCGATCAAAAATTCAGCACCAGGCCGGTGAGACTCTGGCATGGTACTGGATATAAATTGAAACTAGCACCATGCCAGAGTCATGCCGGCTGGGCGCTGGATTTCTATTCGATTAATCGACTTGAGCCATTCGGGTGTGTAAGCAGTGTTGTCCAAACTGTGTGCCGCGGAATACTTACAAATGGCATAAGCCGCACGTTATTTGCGATTCGGTCATGACTTAACGCTTAAGTGTGCCGTGGCTCAAACATTCGACAACACTGCATTAAACCGATAGATAAGAACCTTGACCGAAATAAATAAATCTTACATTGGCAACACTAGTTCCATTGACATATCGAAACACAATATTAAATTTATTGTCTTTAATTGCACATTCCTCAATGATTGCGTGAACTCCAGAAGTTGTGCAGTTTTCAATTTTCAGGAATTTCCTGCTGTACGCTTCAATTGAGTGGCAAATTAACAAAAAACTTAAAAATAAAAACATTTGCTTCATCTTCAAATGAGGACAACGACTAAAATGTTATCATTTAGAATATTTGCAAATTTTTTTCATTCAAAATTTTTAATTATTTAATTTGCAGTATTTTATATTTTGAATTATGTATGTGATTAGGTCAATTCAGGGCCATATCCTACAAAATATGAATGAAATAAATCTAAGGCTATAACATAGAGCCTCAGCGGTGAAATGGCATCAGTGGCCTAAATGGTAGAGCGTTGGCCTTCTGTGCCAAAGGTCCTGGGTTCAATCCCAGGCCATGTCTAATTTTCGAAGCTCATTTTCCATTTTCACCGTTCTAGTTACGAAGCTCGGTTCGTGTGTTGGGTAGTATTGATGTCTTTGGCACTGAATGTGCCTCGTTTGCTAGATATACAAGGATATACTAGCATCTGGATGACTTCCTTACGGCATCTTGCGCACACAAATTGTGACTGGGTACATTTCTGGTTCGGTTCCCACTATAAATTGTAGGTTTAAAGGGTGTGGTACAATAGATTTTGTTCTAATTTGAGTCGCAGTGCCTCCAGCTGAAAAGCTGGGCCCTTCACACATTATTATTATTATTAACATAGAGCCTCGGGTAGCTCAAGGTGCAGATTGTTGAACTCAAAAGATGTGGTCAATTCAGAAACGCAATCAAAAGGGGTCAAAAATTTTTTTTCGTTGCCCCACGCTTGGTTTTGTTTTTTGTGGAGGGGTTCAGACCATTGGATCATCGGACCGCCCCAGGCTATGCTCTGCATCAAGTATAGAAATAATAACTCAATTCTTCAAGTATTTAAGTGCAATCAATCATAATAGATCTTAGTTTTGCAAAAAAAAATTAAATAAAATTGCCGTCCTATAATCATGATAATTACTTTCATGAATGAATTTGTTAATTTAAATCATTTATGGCAGTGATGGCCAACCTTTCCTCTTTTCAAATGCAGGAGGAATGCAGAGCTGTATCAGCTTTTTACAGAAGCTGGTATCATAAAAAGGAATTAAAGATGATAGGCTCTGATGGGCTAGAGATGTTATAAGGATACCAATGGAAGATCCATTAAATAAGATCTCCAAAACAGACTTTGTAGATGACAAGAGAGTACGGGGAAGGCCAAAGAACCCATGAAAAGCGGCTGTTGATAGAGACAGTTTTGCATTTGGTATGGGAAATTAGTAAGCGGTAGCTTTCGAATGAGCCTGTTTTAGGCATCTGAGCGAGGACATGGATCGCAATCGATCTGTAAGGTCATCAAAGGAAGATGGTCAACCTACGTCCCACAGAACATGAGTCTGCAGTGGGAAAATCCAAATTCGTAAAGTTTCCAGAGTTGCGATACAGGCACCTGTGACAGGTGAGAACCCTACAATTCCTTGATAATTTATAAGGTTTTTCTAACAGAACCATACAAATTATCAAGGAATTGAACGGTACTCACCTGTCACAGGTGGCCTGTTTCGCAACTCTGAAAGTTTCAATTATGGCTTAATACCAAAGTGTGCAATCGTACGAAAATGGATGCTCACTGCTGATTTACAGTGGTTCTCAACCTCTCGATTTGTGATACTAATCAAAACTCAAACTCAGTGCTTTAAACTAGAACCTGATAACAGCTGTTTTTTAAAATCCGGTTTATATCCAGAATGTCTCAATCGGACAGCTTATATCCTAATCTAAGAAGTGGTGATAAAAGTTGGCATATTAGCACCGTCTGCATCATCAGCGCCATCTATTATTGAGAATCATAAACTAAAAAATTTGTTTTCGCATCACAATCAGCTGTTTTTTGTTGTCATTTCTCGATCTCAATTTCTAGTAAAGTTTTCGCTAAAAACTGTCAACGATTTTTAAATAAATCTCAATTAAAATAGTTTCTAGGCTTACAAATATGAGAATTTTTACATAAAATTCAACAACTTTAAATTGTGTAATCAGTCCAGCATTAAATATCGCCAAGATAACAACTTAATTGATTAAAATGCCAAAACGCCGACGAACTGCAAGTCCACAAACCCAAAATCACCTTCCAGATCACATTAAGATCAAAATTGAAAAGGATTGCGAGGAGGAGGAATCGCTTGTCATTCAGAACTTCCAACTAGCATCAAGCTTCGATGAAGCAAACAAAATAAAGAAGGAAGTTGAAATTAGTTATGAATTGGCTGTTGAGGACAATGAAGAGAGGATACAGCAGGATATTGAAGACGGTCCAACATCGGACGATGAAATTGAATCCAGTTCCGGTAAAACAGAAGATTCAAATCAAAGAACAACTGCTAAAATGACAGAAAGTGAAGTTCAAGTCAAGTTGGAGCCTGATGACTATTCAGACAGTCGTGAGCAGCAACATGAACAACAAACTGAGTCATGCCAAGACAAATCAAGCAACTCTGAAGCCATTAAAGAAGAATTCATGATAATCAAGGAGGAAATTGAAGATTTTGGAGTTGATTTTGTTAAAATTGAAGTAAAAATCACCAAAGTTGACATGGCAATCGCTGAGCCTTATGCAAAGAAGTTTAAACTAGATCAGGCAAAAGCCACAAGCAGAAAGTCGACAAGTGGAAGGAAGACAGTGTCAAAGGTTAGCGAGGAAGCCTCAAAATCCAACAATTCTCTTAAAAAAGATGAAAAAGGAAGCAAAAAGACGAAAAGTTCAGTAAAAAGTGCCTCAAAATTCAACAAAATTGGTGTTATTGAAGACAATCTAAGTCGAAATGAGTCTGAAGATTCCAATGATTCTGATCAGTTCCACAACGATGAAATATCTGCAACAAATCATGATTCCGACTCAAATTCATCACAACCTGTTCATAAAAGTAAAAAATCAATGAACGTTTCAACAAATTTGAAGAAAATTGATCCAAAAAAAGATAAAAAAGGTTCAAAACCAACAAAATCTTCAAAGCCAGCCAAATCACTGCCACAATCAACCTCAAAATCCAGAAAAATTGACAACTCAGATTCAAATTCGACAACGAGTATCAAAAATTCTGATAAAACTGAGTGCAAGAACTCTAAAGTTGACAACAACCAGCAAAAGGATGGAAAATACTTCAAGATATTTGACCAATGCAAGCCACAAGGTCAGAAGGATGCTAATTCCACTTCTGATACTCAAAATCTTGAAGGAAAAACAAAAAAATCAAACAAAACATCAGAATCTACATCAACAAGAACTAAACCTAATAAATCAACTCGAGAATCTCGCAGCTCACTGTCCAAAGCTTCAAAGTCTGAAAATCACAGTACCAAAGTCGATCCTAAGCATTCCAAGAATTCAAACACATCAATCGACAACAACGAAGACAATTCCAACGAGCTTTACTCAAGATTGAGCATTGAAGACACCAAAGATCCAAGACTAGCAGCCCTGTTCACCAAAATCTCTGTCAAAAAGGAACAAGGAACAGAATTAACCTCAAAATCATCTCAAAATGCAGACATCAAAAAATTACATGAAATGCACTTGGATGCACTAGGTCTTGGAACTGATATGCCTAATACCTCATCAGCAGATGTCAACTTCCCATCAACCTCCAAGAATGTCTCAAACTCAACCCCAAAAAAGGAGTTTCAATGCAAACTGTGTCCAAAGTCATTCGACAAAAGACTCAGCTTAATTAATCATCAAGCAGCACACACTTCATATGACTATCCGTGCCTTAAATGTGGACTCAAGTTCAAAACAAGTAGAGCCTTTAAGAACCACGAATGTCCAATTTGCCAATATTGTGGTAAAAAGTTCAAAAATAAGCCAAAGTTGATTAGACATGTGACTTATGTCCACTCAGAAAAGTCAAATTTGGAGCTGTTTACTTGTGACATTTGTGGAAAGGCACTAAAGTACAAAGTGTCAATTTACAGGCACATGACTGAGCATTTGGAAGTGACGAAAAATTTGAGATTTAAATGTGAAATTTGTAATAAGAGTTTCATGAAGCGCATGGGTCTGCAGAACCATCAGATCCTGCATGTTTTTGCGACACTTTCGTGCGACAAATGTGGAATGAAGTTTAAGAAGCAGAAGCCATATGATCAGCATAAATGCTTGACTTGTACTCATTGTCCGAAGAATTTCTCATCAAAAACAAAACTTAATGACCACATCCGGAACATGCACACAGATTTGTCAGAATTAAGCCTGTTCATCTGTGACTTTTGTGGTAAAAGCTTCAAATATCGTCCATCAATTGTCAGACATGTCCTCGATCATCGTAAGGAAGCCAAATACAAATGTGAAGTTTGTGGGAAGAAATGGAAGTCAGATATTGCATTGAGGGATCACATCCGAATGTGTCATGCTGCTGAGCTTATTACCTGCAAGATTTGCTTAAAGCAAATGAAGCCACAGTGCATTTATCAGCACATGAGGTATGTCCACTCAGAAGTTAGAGATTTCAAGTGTAAAATTTGTGACGCAGCATTTAAAACTAAGGAAAAGCTGAAAAGACATTTGGACACGCACAACAGAAAGTTCAACTGCGATCAATGCGACAGAAAGTTCTCATCACAATACGAACTGACTGAGCATCTCAAATGGCATGAAGATCCAGAAATTTTCAAATGTAGCATCTGCAAAAAATCATTTTCAACTCGAACAAGCTTAACGACACACAGCAAGCTACATAAAGGCATTGTCAGGGATCTCAAATGTCCACACTGTCCATTCATAACGCATCGAAAGGAAAGCATCAAGTATCACTTGACGACTCACGAGAAACGCGATAAAAAATTGGAAATGAAGAAAAATTGGCTGAAATGTGAGAAATGTGGAGCACTGCTGAAGAACAAGGCATCACTTTGGGGACATCACAGGAAAGTACATCCAACTGAGAGATTTACATGCGATTTTTGTGGAATTGTTGTTAAGACAAAGCACAGTCTGAAGCATCATATTGATAATAAGCATGCTGGGAATTAAGAGAGGGGTACGGGGGGGGGGGGGGGGGGGGGTCGAGTTTGATAATATTCTGAATTATGTGAGTGACAAAAGTGGTGAATAAATGTTGAAAATTGTTATCTCTTGTAGTTTTCATATAGGGACTGTTCATAAGTGACGTTCGACATTTACAGAGGATTGGGGAGGCGGTTTGTAGGGACTGAAGTTTTGTGAAGGCTCAAACCGCGAGAAGCGTGAAAATGGCATGATTCTTCGTACACACTTTGTGACAGCAAAGGGGGGGGGGGGTTGTTCTAGAAACCTAGATGAGTTCGAACGTCAGCTCTAGAGCCTTAATTATTCATTTTCAGATTCATCAAGGCAATCAATTCCATTTAACGGAATATCACTTTTCAATCATCAACTGCATTTCGCATCACTGTTTCCGCATCTGTTTTTAACTTTCTTTAGACTCTGTTGTTGTTATGATGCCTGCTACCTGTTAGTACACAGACATTTATAAACAAAAGTCAATATTGTGAAATCTTTGTGATGCGAAATCAAACGTTTAAGGAAGTTCAATTAGATAATTAGGTTTAGTATTAAAGATTTGTGATTGGGTTAAGCAATAAAGTCGTGAATAAAAGTCACAGAAACATTTAAAAATTCAAATTTAAAAAAAATAATGGAAAATTTACCGCTGGAAATTTTACTTCAAATATTTTCGCACTGCCAAGCTACTGAGCTCCTTCATCTGACTGAAACCTGTTCATACTACAACAAAATCATCAGCACAAGGAAGGAATTGTCTGAAAAATTCACAATTTACTTCCGTCATCGAGAAGACTTCTTCAAAAGCTCACAAAACCGAAAATATCAAAGATTGACGGTTGATAACTTTGTTGAACGGATTCATATTGGTGCATTGAGTTCAATTGGAACTGACATTGAGCATTTGGAGATTAGAAGATGGAACTGGAACTTGCCAGCAAAGTTGTTCTTGTATATCTTCAAAAAGTGTCCAAACTTGAAATTTATCAGATTTAAAGGCATTCTGTTCCATTATCATTTGGAGTTCCACGAAAGTGTTCAATTCAGGAGCTTGCTTGACCTGCAAATCATGGAGAGTGACTCGAGGATCTTTAAAATCTTTCAGCATTCAAAATGTCATCGACTTGTCTACGATTATGTCCCAACTGGAGGGAATTTACCGATTCCTGACATGATTAACTTCCTACAAGCTCAGGACCAGCTGGAAGACTTGACATTAAGTGGATTTTTGGCATTCTTTAATGCTGGAATCGGACGGATTATCTTTCATGACTCATCGCTGTCGGAAGTGCAGTTCAGACTGAAGAAGTTGTCAATTAAAAATTCACCAATCTTAGAGACCATCCACTTCCGTAGATTCATTGATCTTCACATCAAAAGCCTTAAATACTTAGAAATTGATGGAACTGAATTTTGGGACTTCTCGGACTACATCAACCGTTGTACTAACCTTCAGGAACTGAAGATTGGCAAAAAGAGTCGACAAGTCACACTCAGCTGTCTCCAGCCAGTTCCGACTGTTAAAATATTGAAGATTGAAGGTCCAGTTGATAAAAACTTCCTTGCCAACTTCCCAAACCTTAAAACTCTGGAAGCATCAAATCTAAGGACTGAAAAGGATAAATTTGATGAGGAACTAGTCTGCAATAAAGTTGAGGATTTAACGATAGTAAAGACATGGCTCGGTGGCTTCTTTAAGTTCTCAAAGTTGAAAAAATTAAAATTGAAGAACATTCGAGTCATGGATTACAGGATTTTTGATGAGAATTCAGGCATTGAAGAGCTGATCATTGAAAGCTGTGAAAATTTGGAGATTCTAGATGCTGAGGTTCATAAGAAGTTGCCTAAATTGAGGATTTTAAAGAGAATTTGATTGAAAATTGTGAATTTTTGTAAATATTTTAATAAAATTTTGAGGATTAACTAGGTTGATGCTTATTATTTCCAATATTATTGCTTTACAGTTCTTACAATGAAAGGTAACTTCAGGTAAATAAAGCAGCTAAGGTGAACAAAGCAGCTTAGTGGAACTAAGATAGTATGTTTGTTTCATCACTTGACTAAGTGTTGACTAATGGCATTTCCAAGTCTAGTAATCATCTAGAGCAGTGATGACGAACCTGTGTGCCACGGCACAATAGTGTGCAGTGAAAAATTTGGTATATCTCACGAATCGTATGCTGGGTGCAGTTTGGGTCATGGCTTACCACCAAGTGTGATATTCGTCTTCAACCTCCTCGACCAGATATGACGTAATGAGCCAAAGGTTGGACACAACTGATCTAGACATTCATTCTCTTTACTTTATTGACAGGGCATGTTTAGAATCAGGTTTTACTGCATGCTTATGCTATCCAAGTCTCTATAAACAACAATAATAATAATCCTTTATTCAATGCATAATATAAGGCGCACCAGAAATTAAATATTTTTGATCTTAACCTTTGTCGGTTATAAATCAATCGCTTATGTGAGGGTGTTTAAACTAGTTGCTTGAAGTAAAAATGTAATTTTTATGAAGTTAAGGCAAAAAAATAATTAAAAAAGCCAAAAGATTTTTTTAAAAAAATAGAAAAAGTTAAAAAGAGGAGAAAATGAATAATTAAAAAAGAATGCATTTACCGGCATTTACATCAATTACGAGCTCTTGGTAATCTATGTTTAACTCTATAGCTCAGAGAATCGTAATTATATTGACCAAGAGAAAAGATGAGTTCGTTTGGATGGTGTGAAATTTTGCCACAGAAATTATTGGTGATATTATTAATAAAGTTATTAATTGAAGTAAGATTTGATGAATCATGTAGCATATCGTTTGATATGAAGTTTGACCAGTGAACACCATGGATCATTCTTAGAATTTTATTTTGGAATAATTGCAGCTTATTCAAATGACAAGCAGCAGAATTCGAGAAAGTTGGACAGCCATATGTTAAAATTGGTCTGATATAAGATTTATACGGTACCTAATTATTGCAATACCGACACAGCGATCATGGGTTCGAGACTGGGTATGGGAAATTTTTCACTTGTTCTTTTTCGAATCATATGTACTGGAAATGAGGCTCACAGCCTTCCTTTGTAGGCTACAGACAGAAATGTCATCAAAGGAGTGGTTCGGATCCCACTATAAATTGTAGGTCTAGGTTTGAGTGCAGTGGTTTGGCGCATCCTCACTCGTTAAACTCTCATTAGCTGCAAATCGCCCTAGCGCACCTCTGGATCACAATTGATCTGAATAGGTAAAGGTTTTTTTTTTTTTTTTTTTTTTTTTATAAGATTTATAAATTCTAAGTTTAGAGTCTGTAGAGGCAACAGAGTTCCTACTCAATAAGCAATAGAGACTCGAGAAACTTGCAGCACTTGCTTTGTTTATCGCTGAGGCATTATGCTGTTTAAAGGATAGTTTCCTATCTAGAACAACACCGAGATACTTAACTGCCTCTTTCCAAGAAAACAATTGACCATTGAAGCTAATAGAATCATGTTCGGTTTTCTCAATCATTTTTGTGGATTTGGAAAACATAATAAATTCGGTTTTAGACTCATTGATTTGAATTTTCCAATCCTGAAAGTAAGTTTGCAATGAACCTACAGTTTTGACAAGTTCAAGCTTAATTGCGTTCAGACTTTTCCATGCCATCTGAACAGAATATGCAGTATCATCTGCATAAAGAGACAAATGACCAATTCCGCGTGATTGGAACATCATTTAGGAACAGATTGAACAGATGTGGAGCAATAAGTGAACCTTGAGGGACACCGGAAGTAACTTCAAATATGAGAGAATCAGCTGATTGGCAAGTGACATAAGCAGTACGATCACTCAAGTATGACTGTATAATTTTAATCAAATAAACAGGATAGTTGTATTGTAATAGCTTATGAATTAAACCGTCATGCCAAACACTATCGAAAGCTTTGCGCAAATCCAGTAAAACCATACCAGTGCTCTTGTTGTTATTGAATCCAAATGAAACATTTTCTGAGATTCGCAGAATCTGATGAACTGTGGAATGAAGAGATCGAAAACCATACTGCTGTTTAATAAATATACTGTTCTGGAATTCAAAATCATTCAACCTGTTTAATATAATTTTCACAAAACACTTTCCGAGACAAGAGAGAAGAGATATAGGACGAAAGTCATCAGGAGAAGTCTATAAACAACAGCTAACCTTTGGTGCTTTAACTATATAATAACATTGATCTGAAACGGTTGGACTTGACGCAAGCTAGTCTAAAATAGAAGCAAAAGCTTGGATAGCTTCGTTGAATTAAGGAACCACTCCTAGCTGGTCTTATACCAATCATTGACATCTGGTGAGTACAACAAGGTTCAGATGGTTTTGATAGAGACAGCGTAGCCATGTACACAGTGAAATTGAGTGACACATCATGACTATAGCTGAATGTTTGCCATTTTTTACTATTTTTGAAACTTTAATGGCACTCGAAACTTTAGTTAAGTCTATAGGTACGAAAAATGCTAGAAAACTGTAAATTTGCTTGTAAATTCGGCAAATATTCATCATTTTGATGTCAAATGACTAGCTTTTTGAGAGTTTTTAAAGCTATAGTAGCTTAAGCTGTCCCACAGACACCAAATGAGTCAACAAATCTTCAAATTTCACCAATAGAACCCAACAGAATCAACACAAGCTCCTCACAAAAGTTTCAATCTCATTCAAATGTACACAAAAAAACCCCTCAAATGTTTCCCAAACAACATCAGAGCATCGAGGATACGAAACTACATAGAGCAGCCATCAAAACCGAAGGAACCGTACAATCATTCAAAATAAATCTTCGGCTCAAGCAGCGAAATTATTAAAATTAAATTAAATTTCGCTAAAATTTAAATAAAATTTTGTGTCCAAAACATCAATGTGACGTTAGTGACAACAACAGCATCAAAATTAAATCAAAAAAAAGCCGCAAAAGTGATGAAAAGTGAAAAAATAAGAAAAAAGTCGCGAAAAAGTTAGAAAAATTCCACAAAAGTTGAGAAAAAAGTGAAAAAATCCAAAAATCAACCAAAGTGAAAGAAATTTGACAAAAATTCTCAAACATTTCAGTGAGAAATCGCATCAAAAAAGATTAAAAGCAAAAATACAAAAAAATAGATTGGCCGCGGCTGCGTTCATAAAATACTTTAGTGTTAGTGACATACGGCCATAGTGGCTGCAACTCGTTCATATACACAACAAATAAAATAATAAAACATGTTAAAGTGGAAGAAAGTAACAAACACAACCGGGCCACAACCGCGACCTCGTCATGGCCATAGGGCTGTTGCGATACGAGAGCTAATGGTTGTTTTTGGTGGTGGCAATGAAGGCATTGTTGATGAGCTTCACGTCTACAATACTTGTGAGTTTCTGTCAGAATTTTTAAAATTGCTACCAAAATTTTTTTCCGTTGATTCAAAAATGATCACTTTTTTGAGATTTGCAATTTATGTTTGGGCTTGTGGATGTGTGTGTGAATTGAGGACGCCAGTGGCCCGGTTGCTGTATGGCCACATGCATTAACCGGGCCATCCGTTGTTGTTGTTTCACACTGATGGAATTTTTTTTCGCTGTCTTTCTTTTGCTGCTGCTGCTGCTTTTTTTTTGTTGATGGTCTGAAATTCTTCTTTGAGACTCTTTCTGTGCCTGAATAGTTTTTTGTATGTGTGTGTCGATGGCTTGAGGCTTGTGCGTGTGTGGACATAGTTTCTAATAGACTTGCATATAATTTATTATTTATTATGGTTAAAGAGGCTTGCTTGTGCTTATACGTTGGTTGGGCGAAGCATTTGCATTATTTAATTGAACAAAATAGGTGGGAAATGATGTAGCTTTATAGTACTGTTGAGTGTCAAGCTGCGAATGGAATTTATTGGAGTCTATTGGGAATTTTAATGTTTATGTTAAAGGAGATTGGGTTGAAGTGGAGGTAGATGATTAAGAGATTCCAGATTGAATTATTTTAAATGTTATCTAGAGGCGTTAATCGTTAAGCGTTGACTTGAATTAAATTTTGAACTTTTTAAATTTTTAACTTTTTTAATTTTTCAAATTTTAGATTTTTTGATTTTTCAAATTTTAGATTTTTTAATTTTCAAATTTTAAATTTTTTTAATTTTTTAAACTTTCAATTTTTTGTTTTTGAACCTTTTAAGTTTTTAATTTTTTTAAATTTTATAAATTTAATTCTTTTGATTTTTTCACTTTTTAATTTTTTAAATGTTCAATTTTTTAATTGGAAACTATTTCCCTTTTTCACTTTTTAATCTGTTTTATAAATTTCAACTTTTTGATTTTTGAATTTATTATATTTTCAACTTTCTAGTCTTAGTGCATCATACTTATTTGCAACTTTTACTCAATCTACATGCCAATTAGGCTTAATTTGCACAAACTATATCACAATTTAATTTTCACCCAATCTCATTAATTTGCCAGAAATATAAATATTGTATTACTATTTTTTCTCACATAACGTTCATTCATGAATGTCAAATTGGACCTTGAAATTTTCTTTTTACATATTTTATTTTCAAAATTCATGCTGACTCTGCCTTTATATTTTCAACCAACGCAAATTTTAATATTTTTTTTTTATATTCTCGTAAGTGAAAAATGCAACATTGTAGTCGAGTGATAAATATTTGATCACAAACTTTTCGCATATGGTTAAAATATTACTTCTATTTAAAGAGTGTGTGCTTAGATAAATGTGTGATTAGCCTCGTGTTGCTTTTTTTAAAATTTGATAAATTTTGAACAATTTTGAAAATTATTTTGGATTTTTTTAAACTTATTTTGAATTTTTTTAAAATTATTTTGAATTTTTTTAAAATTATTTTGAATCTTTTTAAAACTATTTTGATTTTTTTAAAATTATTTTGAATGCTTTTAAATTGTTTTGGATTTTTTTTAAATTATTTTCAATTTTTTTAAAATTATTTTGAATTTTTTTAAAATTATTTTGAATTTTTTTAAAATTATTTTGAATCTTTTTAAAACTATTTTGATTTTTTTAAAATTATTTTGAATGTTTTTAAATTGTTTTGAATTTTGTTTAAATTATATTCAATTTTTTTAAAATTATTTTGAATTTTTTTTTAAATTGTTTTGAATTTTTCCAAAAATTATTTTGAATTTTTCCAAAAATTATTTTGAATTTTTCCAAAAATTATTTTGAATTTTTCAAAACAATTGAAATTGAAAAATAAATTTTAATGACAATTTTTCTAATTAAATTCTCAATCTACAGTCACAAACCAGTGGTATGTTCCAGCAACAAAAGGAGACGTACCTCCAGGATGTGCTGCATATGGCTTTGTAGTTGATGGAACTAAAATTTTAATTTTTGGCGGAATGGTTGAATATGGCAAATATTCAAATGATTTATTTGAGCTTCAGGTGAGATTTTTTTTTTCAAATTTAATTTTTTTTTAGTTTTCAATTTTTTTTATCTTATTTTTAACATTTTTGACTTTTTTTAAAGCTTGTGTGAATTTTTTTATTTTAAAACTTTGAATTTATCTTTTAAATTTTTTTTACCTTTTTTAAAAACTTTTCCACTTTTTTCACGTATTTTGAAAATTTTCAAACTTTTTTCACCTTTTTAAAAACTTTTTTCACCTTTTTTAAACTTTTCAACATTTTTCAAATGTTTTTAATTTTATTCAAATTTTTTTTCTATTCTTAAAATTCATTTTAACTTTTTATTTATTTTTTACATCTTTTCAAATTTTTTTGAATTGTTTATTTTTTTAAATTTTTCAAAAATCTAATAAAATGTCATCATTTAAAATATTCTAGGCAACAAAATGGGAATGGAAGAAGATCCATCCAACACCACCATTCTCTGGTGAAGCTCCATGTCCACGTCTAGGTCATAGCTTCACCCTTGTCGGTGACAGAGTCTTCCTCTTTGCTGGTCTCGCAAACGAATCCGATGACCCAAAACACAACATTCCCAAATACCTCAACGACCTTTACATTTTAAACACAAAGAATGGAAGTTACAGCTGGGAGATTCCAATTACTTATGGTGAATGTCCACCACCACGTGAATCACACACAGCTGTTGCATGGCATGACAAAACTACTAGCAGACATTACTTGGTTATTTATGGTGGCATGAGTGGATGTCGATTGGGTGATTTGTGGATTTTGGATATTGAGACGTTGTCTTGGAGTCGTCCAAAGTGCAGTGGAGCTCCACCGTTGCCAAGGTAAGGATTGGGACTAGTTTGAGTTGGGAATGCACTAGATATGATACTCTTATGAGGTTTAGATGTACTTAGTGACCTAGATTTATCCCATGAGCATTGTTGAGGTTGTTCTACTAGGTTGCAACCTAATCTTGGGACTTAGTCTGGTGTCTATCTTAATTTACTGACTCATTTGAACCTTAAAAACTAAAACTTTTGCCTCCCATAGATCCCTTCATTCAGCAACACTCATCGGCGATAAGATGTATTGCTTTGGTGGTTGGGTTCCACTAATTGTCGACAACTTTACATGCGAGAAGGAATGGCAATGCACAAATACACTCGCCGTCCTCGACTTGAAGTCAATGTCATGGGAAAATGTTGATATTAATATAGAACCAGCACCAGGAGTTGAAATTGAGGACATACCACGTGCTAGAGCTGGACATTGTGCAGTTGGAATTCATGGACGACTTTATGTATGGAGTGGACGTGACGGATATCGAAAGGCTTGGAATAATCAGGTTAGATTACTAAAAAATATTTAAAAAATCCAACGGCTTTTCAAAATTTGAATTTTCTGTGCTCTCATTTTAGGTCCGGGTGAGCGAAACTTTCTTCGCAAATAAGCTGAAAAAATTTTAAATTTTCAAGAAAACTAACACAGAAAGTTTAAAATTTCAGATGGTCTTATATTTGCTTAGTATATCCATAAATAAAAATTACACTGAGAGAAACTTTTTCGAAAAAATTCTTTTTGTTGCCAATTGTCAATAATTTTCTCACAGTGTAAGCTAACGGCAGTACCCACTAATTCGTATGTCTTTACATTCTAATTTTAGGTCTGTTGCAAGGATTTATGGTACCTGGAAGTTGGACCACCGCCACAAGCTCAACGAGTTCAACTCATTCGTGCTAGCACATCAGCTCTCGAACTCTCATGGACATCAATTCCAAATGCTCAATATTACATCCTGGAAGTACAAAAGCTTCCACCCGTCGTGGTTAATGAGAAGCCAGCGATTCCATTAAAGGAAGAAATTGAGACAAAACCACCAACACCAATTGCTGTCGCACCATCACAACCGAAAATCATTTATCAACCAGCACAGTCAGGCGATAAGAAGCCAATGATTATTTTACAGCCGAAGAAATCCATTCAACTTCCAACAGTTCGTGCTCCATCAGTCTTCAAAGTCATGCCTTCAGGAAGTGCCCAAACAGCAAATGTCTCATCAGCTCCAATTAAGGTCGTTCAAAAGCAGTCAATCGTTTCAACAGCTCCAACAGGCACAAATATCATGCGACCAGCCTTTGCTGGAAATGTCATTAAATTAATGCCAGGAGCAATATTAAGTGGCAATAAGATCATCATGAAGCCAGCAACAAGCGGAACAATGCAGCTATCAAAACCAGTAACATCACAGCAGATCATTGTCCAGCGACCAGGAGGAGGACTTAACTTTACAACAACAAATGCTTCCACAGGATTTAAATTGAATACAGTTCAAGCACCAAGAATTGTTATGCCTTCAAATTCAGGACCGAGACCGATCACAATTGGAGGTAGAACAGTAACTCTACAGCTTGCACCTGGACAGAAGAAAGTGACACTTGTTAATGCAGCACAAGGACAACAGCCTAAAATTATCATGATGCCAGCAACATCCACAAATCAAGCAATTCAACAACAGCAGCAACAACAACAACAACAACAGCAGCAGCAAAATATGGAACAGCTTGATGGATGCTTCAATATCGATCAATTAGATGGCGCTGTTGACAATGAGGACGATATTGAGAGTCAGATTAGTACTGTAAAGATTGAGAAGCATGGCGATGGTGAGGATGTTAAAGTAACGACAAGTGGAGCTGGAGATAAGCTTGAGGAAAATGAGGCAGCAGCGATATTGAGTACAATTAGTGAAGTTAGTCATCTATCGTCACATACTATTAATACACATATTGGAATGCATGATGAGAAGTGAGTATAGCTTAATTTAAAACTGGGCTCTTTTGTTGGGCTGAGTTAGATCCTCTCAGGTCGAGCAAAGTTCGATCCTTTCTGGTCGAGCTAAGTTCGATCCTCTCGGGTCGAGCTGAATTAGATCCTCTCGGATCATGCTGAACTTGATCTTCTCGGTTCGAGCTAAGTTAGATCCTCTCGGGTCAAGCTGAGTGAAATCCTCTCAGGTCGAGCTAATTTAGATCCTCTCAGGTCAAACTGAATTAGATCCTCTCAGGTCAAACTGAATTAGATCTTCTCGGGTCGATCTGAGTAAGATCATCTAGAACTCAACCCTTCCCAACTGCATCAAATACTAAATCTTTATATTTTCCATTTTAGAGCCCTTCGGAACTCCCTCAACGAGAACCTCCTAGCGTCGCCAATCATCTCCCACTCATCAGATTTTAATGGTACCACAGACAGTTATGGACGTCAATCACTTGATGCACTCGCGGCAGCAGCACTTCAGGCATCAAACAGCAAAGCAGTTGCCAACCTATCACAACTTAATGAGACAAAACCGAAAGAACTTTTAGGCGATGACGGAGAGAAGTGGATGGTTGTTGGAATTTTCAAAACATTGACGCAAAATGTGACAAATTATGTTGATTACCAGTGGCAGAATGCAGCGGAGAAGTTGACAAGTGAAAGTATACCAGATTTGAGTTTACTAGAGAAGGTTCAGTTGGAACAGGGACGTGCTTATAGATTCAGGATCGCTGGTGTTAATGCTTGCGGTGTTGGAAAGTTTAGTGAGGTAAGCAGCGATTGAACCTTAATCAATATGAACCCTTAGCTACAATTCTATTACATTTTAGGTCACAACATTCAAAACCTGCCTGCCAGGCTTCCCAGGTGCTCCATCAGGCATCAAAATCACAAAATCACAAGAAGGCGCTCACCTCAGTTGGGAGCCTCCATCTCAATCACAAGGAGAAATCACAGAATATTCAGTATATCTTGCTGTTAAGGATCCAAATCCATCGAAAGCTACGCAGCTTGCATTTACTCGTGTCTATGTTGGTAAAGAGAATCAGTGCGATGTTGGAAATGACATGATTAAGACAGCACATCTTGATACGACAAGTAAACCTGCCATTATCTTCAGAATTGCTTGTAGAAATGAGAAGGGGTATGGACCAGCTACGCAAGTTAAATGGTTGCAAGGTAAGCTGAATTTATTATTATTTTGTTGAATCTGAGTTTGATTAGCTAAGTTTGGTGTTCTTTGGGTTGAGCTTAGTTTGGTATTCTCGGGTCGAGCTAAGTTTGATCTTCTCGGGTTAAGCTAAGTTTGGTCTTTTCGGATTGAGCTAAATTTGGTCTTCTCGGGTCAAGCTAAGTTTGATCTTCTCGGGTTGAGCTAAGTTTGATCTTCTCGGGTTAAGCTAAGTTTGGTCTTCTCGGGTCAAGCTAAGTTTGGTCTTCACGGGTCGAATTAAATTTGGTATTCTCGGGTCGAGCTAAGTTTGGTCATCTCTGGTCGAGCTAAGTTTGATCTTCTCGGGTTGAGCTTAGTTTGATATTCTCGGGTTGAGCTAAGTTTGGTCTTCTCGGGTCAAGCTAAGTTTGGTCTTCTCAGGTCGAATTAAATTTGGTATTCTCGGGTTGAGCTAAGTTTGGTCTTCTCGGGTCGAAGAAAAATCGGTCCTATCAGAAACTAATTTCTCAAATTTTATCAATTTTAGATCCATCAGCCAAGGCAGCACCAGCAACAGGACCCGGAATTAAAAGAACAACAATGGTGACAGCTCAACAGCAACAAAAGCGCTTCCGAACACAGTAAAAAGTTGATAATAATCAGTTTAACTTTAAATAACAAAAGGTTTTATGTTTGTAAAAAATTAATTTAGTGCGTAAGTTGAATGAAATTAAGATTATTAGACGTAATTTTAAGATTAAACGAGCTTCTTATATTAAAATGGAAGCAAAATTGAGTAAAATTCATGAAACAAGAAAAGAAGAAATTGAAAATTTTAAGACACTGTAAAAAATAATTATCATAAGATCTATAAAAATCCTCAAAATAATGAAACTAGTAAAAAATTAATTATTTTTATAAGAAAAATCCCGAAAAGAAAAATTCACATCACATAGAAAATTTTTGAAATTAAGTTGAAACTTTAAATGAATTTTGTTTGATATTAAAAATTTAACAATGAAACGGAAAATAAAAATTTGAAATTTAAAAAAATGCTTTAATTAAACAACAAAAAATAAATGTTAATAGTTTTATATGATTTTTGAATAAGTTTTAAATTAATTTCAGTTTGTTGCTTATTGAAACTTATTAATTTAATTTTAAAACGAAATTCGCAAAATGTTACATAACCTCAAAAAAATAATGAAGATAAAAAGTAAAAGTGTCTAAATTTAACTTAAATAAAGCAATTTAAATGGAGAAAAATTGGTTGATAATGAAATGAAATTTTTGGATAAGTTTTGAGGATATTGACAGAAATGATGATAAGGGGCAGGGTGGATAGGGTCAAGTACTTGTGCCATGAACCACTGAGCTTGCTAAAAAGCAAAATACTCAAATTTGAGCTTCGGTGTCATACAAGCTTGTCAGCTAAAATGGTGTGAATTATAATAAGCATAGAGGTACTTTAGGGTCACTGGTTCCTTTCAAAATAGATTCTGTCTTCATCCTTAAGCCAACTCAATTTCAAAACAAAATGAAACAACAATTGTAAAATTTTTGATAGAAAAAAATGAAACTGAAAAAAATTGTAAATAAAACAAATAAACAGAAATTTAATCATTAATTTTAACTTTTTGATTTTTTTTTTAATAATTTCCAGCAACTTAAAGGAACCTCCACTTAACACTTGACAGAAAGACCACAACTCCAATCATATTTTTGATGGCAATCCTCATTTTGTACTCGGTCATTTCCACAGCAAATCCGACAACTGAAATCCCACAGGCAGCAAGCCACAACACAAATCCAAAACTCAAATCATTAAATGTTAAAATTCGAGGAACTTTAGTCACTGCTGAATCAAATTTGTCATAAGTTACCCACGAATCGTAGTTTATTAAATATTGAATAATTCCCGACGGATTTAACTTTTCGATGACTTCGCTCAGTGACTCGTACAAAATGCTGTTTCTGGTAATTCCAAAATTCATCGAATCATCCACAAACTTAAAGTTCTTCAAGATTGTTGCTGGGCTGCCACACATTGTATTTGTATATCCAAGGACTGACTTTGGCATGAAGAATCCGAGCTTTGCTGTTGAATCTTCGTAATTTGCACAAAAGAATTTCAAGACCTTGTGCTGATTGTCGACATGAACTGTTTTGCTGGATGTAAATTAGAAATTAATAAAAAATGTCTATAAAAGAGTTTTATTTATAAGAGAACCAAAAACCAAGAACCAAGAACTAAGAACTAAAAACCAAGAACCAAGAACCAAAAAACCATGAACCGAAAACCAAGAACCAAAAACCAAGAACCAAAAACCAAGAACCAAGAACCAAGAACCAAAAACCAAGAACCAAGAACCAAGAACCAAAAACCAAGAACCAAGAACAAAGAACAAAGAACGAAGAACTAAGAACTAAAAAACAAGAACCAAAAATCATGAACCGAAAACCAAGAACCAAGAACCGAAAACCAAGAACCAAGAACCAAAAACCAAGAACCAAGAACCAAGAACCAAGAAACAAGAATCAAGAACCAAGAACCATGAACCAAGAACCAAGAACCAAGAACCAAGAACCAAGAAACAAGAATCAAGAACCAAGAACCATGAACCAAGAACCAAGAACCAAGAACCAAGAACCAAGAACCAAGAAACAAGAATCAAGAACCAAGAACCATGAACCAAGAACCAAGAACCAAGAACCAAGAACCAAGAACCAAGAACCAAGAACCAAAAATCATGAACCGAAAACCAAGAACCAAGAACCAAGAACCAAAAACCAAGAACCAAGAACCAAAAACCAAGAACCAATAATCAAAAACCATGAACCGAAAACCAAGAACCAAAAACCAAGAACCAAGAATGAAGAACCAATTGGGAATGAACAAAGATTTAATCAAACACCATCAATCAAGTTTAATACCAAAAGTCTTACTTTTTTTTTCTAGGCATCAACTTTTGTTTCAGCAAGAAGAACATCCTTGGTTCCAAATAAGACACAATATTGTAACTTCGAGCAAATAAATCATCCAAATCCCTCGGCGGTGGTTTCCTCATCTCATCTGTGATGAATTCAAACAGCTTATTTTGATAGCATGTTCTAAAGATCAAACACAAGAAGATAAACAAGATCATGACTACCCTTTGCAGCACCTTCCTTGGTGGTCTCTTGACAGAATTTCCAAAAATCACTTGAATGACATTCACGAATGACGAATGCAGACTTCGAAGGTTTGATAGTTTATGGAAAATTTCCATCAAAGAAATCATTAAGAATGACGTTAAGAAGGCAATAATGATTAATATCCAAGTCGTGACGTCAAACGGTAGTAAAAGTTTCTCATAATTTGTGTAGTATTCACTTGGTGTTGTGACAATGATGTACTCATAAGGATAAATTGGCATCAGTAAGTGCATAAATGGATCATCTGTGTTGAATGGAATCCTCCAAATTTTTACATAAATTTCTGATTTATTTTTTGAGCTCAATGGTAAAAATTCATATTTTGGAGTGAAATTCGCAGTTTTTGCCATGAGTTCGAAAAGTTCATAAGTCAGTCCGCGAAGCTTCAGATTTGGAGCTTTGGTCAGGTTCCTTCTGAGATCATGACAAAATTGGCTTTTGTGTGCCTTTAAACATGCGAAAAGTTCAAGATTTAAGCTCTCAATATTTAAAGCTCCTCCGTAACTCTCAAGAATTGTCAGCGGACATTGGTGAAAATTTAGAAATTTTCTGTGGTTTTTGAGTTCCCACTTCCATTTTCGTGATGTTTTAAAAAAGATGTTGAGCGTTGTTGGTGTAATTTGATTGCAAATTCCGTCCGCAAAGTGATTGACTGTGAAAAGTTGAAGGAATTTTTTAGAATTTATGATGAAATACTCAGAAGTAATGATGCTGGGGATGTCTGTTGTAAATTCTGAGAATTTCGTTAGTATTTTTGCTGTCGGTTCCTCAATGTAGAATAAAATTTTAAGGTGTTTCGGATATAAATTCTTGAACTTCGCGTGTCTATTAAAATTATGAACGTATGTTGAATTTTTAACAAAAATCACAGCTGAGTCATTAAGAATGTGATTCCAATTTCCAAAATTTTTCATATCTCGGATTATTATTGACGAATTTTTTGGATACTTTTTCAAAACGCCATTAATGACGTCACTAAGATGACGACTGTGCTCACCGTACATAATAAAATCGAACTTTATAGAATTATTGATGAAAAATTCCTCACAAATTGACACAATTGCTGTTGATATTGATGTTGTGCTGCTTTGTTGATGAAAAATTGACGAAGTTAACGTGAATATTGGCAAAGAAATTTCAAAATATATTAAAATCTTCAGGAACTTCATTTTTGTGTCTGCTTGTTTGGAAAAGGACTGCGGAAATTGAAAAATTCTTGATGGAACTTGAAGGAATTCACGTGTTTTGACATTCATTCCAGTTGAAGTTAATGCAGAGACGGAGCAGTGGTGTTTTTTACCCAGAAAGAACAAGTCAACGTAGTTCTGGTTTGGTGCCGGATTTCTATTCGGTTAACCGACTTGTGCTTTCTGGGTTATTTGATGCATAAGGCTTGACTTCAGTAGGAAGTTTAGATGTGGCATTATGCATGAAATGGCGTTGAACCAAAGGGTGTGAAACTGATTATTTTCATTTTGATCATTTTTGAACATTTCATCAGTTCCGCACTCTTAATTTAACCGGAGGAGTTGCAAGTAGCCATGATGGTCGAAAGGACCAGAAATGCTTAAAGGATGAAAGAAGATAAAGCTTAATCAAGAATGGAAGGTAAGGGTACGGGTGGTGATATGGCTACGCTTAACCTGCTTAGTTTCAGGCACCAGCTCCTTTTGCTTAGTTTTTAATTATCGTAAGCACTTTCAATCCTCAGAAAATAGCTGAATCCTAAGGATTTTAGACAGGATATTGTTCAAATAAGCAAGACTAAACCTCCAAGAAATGCACAGCTACACAGCCCAATTATCATAGACTCAAGGCGTCACAAACGAATCGACATCAAGTCTAAATAATTTCCTGTTTTTTATTGTTGGAATATTCAATGTTGACAGACTTACAATAAGATTTTTATCATTTTACATGGGGCTCGTTCACTTATTACGTAACGCAAAAAAACGAATTTTTAGACCCCCCCTCCCCCCCTGTAACAAAGCGTAACAAAATCTTAGACCCCCCCTCCCCCCCCCCCCCCATAACGTAACAATAATTTTTTTCATTTAAATTGTTTATCAAATGTTTATTATACTTCCTTTAAAATTTAAAATTAATATAGAAAAAATTATAAAAAAATATATTTTTTGAAAAGTTACGTAACAAAATTTAGACCCCCCCCCCCCCCCTCCCCCTGTAACAAACCGTAACAAAATCTTAGACCCCCCCTCCCCCCCTAGTGCGTTACGTAATAAGTGAACGAACCCATGTGTTTTATTTGTTTATAGTAAATTTTATTTTTAAATTAGCTAACATAATTCAGTGGATGTAGTTATGCTTTCTCGCTATCGGGATCGGGATCGGGATTTCCCGGGATTTACCGATCCCGATCAATCCCGGGATCCCGAAATTTATCGGGATCGGGATTGAAAATCCCGGTTTTTTAGTTTAGGAAATTATTGATGTTTTAGAACCTGCTAAATACGCGACAGAAGAATTATTGCGTAAATCAAACGATTTATTAATTGCTGAAGGAACAATTAACTTTTTGCTAGACGAATTGTTGCTACAAGGAACATTATTGTCTCAAAAGGTTTACGATATGAATTGCGCTCGCATAGGTGCACGAAGAAATGGAACATTAATTGACTTAATACTTTACCTGAATAATCCTCAATATATTTCTTTAGACAAGCATTTTAAATCGTCAACAAAAGCTGCAATACATAAACTTGGCATTGACTTATTGAAGAAGTATTTTGTCAAAAACTCTACAAATGGAGCTATGGAAGCTTCAACATCCAGTGCAAATCAAATCCAACCGTCAAACATTTCTATTCGAGATAGACTGAAACTAAGCATATCTGAATATACATCATTAACAACAGATGCAGCAGCAACAGAACCAAATAACTTGAAAAGAGAGTTTAATTGGTATGACAAAAATAAGAAGAGAACCGTTTTATTAGATCAACTTTACGATGAATTGATAACAATGCAGCCGACCTCAACTCAAAGCGAACGAAATTTCTCTATTAGTAACAACCAGAGATCGAAGCCGATTTTTTCAGCTTAACTCAATTTTTGATTTTTTTGATAGAAAAAAGCCATTTAACACCCATTTTAAGTATTTAAATTGAACTTTACATGCTTTACTATGATTCTGTGAAATATTTTTTCAGCATGTAGCTATAGTGAGCTCAGAATTTCAAGTTAAAGAATGTTAAGCCGAAATTTAAGCCGATCGGCTTAAAATCGGCTAAATTGAAATTCAGAGCTTACTATAGCTACATGCTGAAAAAATATTTCACAGAATCATAGTAAAGTATGTAAAGTTCAATTTAAATACTTAAAATGGGTGTTAAATGGCTTTTTTCTATCAAAATAATCAAAAATTGAGTTAAGCCGAAAAAATCGGCTTGGATCTCTGGTAACAACATTCTTACAAAACAAAGAAAACGTTTACTTGACAAGAATCTAAATGCAATTGCATTTGTTAAAAGTTTTTTCATTAATGCTTAATTTTTATTATTAAATTCACACCGTTTTCTATAACCTTTTAACTTACATCTTTATCAACATTTATTTTCTATTTTTGTTTATGTTCACATTTTTCAAAGGAAACATGGATCAAAACATCTACCTTGTAACACATAAAGTATAACTAATTAATTAAGGAATAAATGACCGTATAAGTAGCAAAAAAATATATAATTTTTTTTGGGAAAAAAAGCAGAAAAATGCTGTTTTTTAAATTTTTTTACATATTCGGGATTCCCGGGATTTCCCGGGAAATCCCGAAAAATTTCAATCCCGATCCCGATCCCGAAAATTTGTCGGGACCGGGATTTCGAGAAAGCATAGATGTAGTAAAGTAAGATTTTATGACAAGATGCAAATTTAAAGGTTTAATGCAAAAATCCAGAATTGTGATTCGTCATTCGTCTGTTTCATAGAAGTTGTTTTAGTTCGAATTAAGTGTAAACTTCATTGTTACCGTTTGTAAACCCGAACCTTCTACCCCAGGCGCTTAGCCAAGGGGGGATTTGGGGGCATATCTCCCTTCGTCTTGACAAATTTCTTGATTTTGCTAGAGTTTTTATGAAAAACACCAAAAAATCCTCCTCCCCCCTAAAAGTTTTCCCCTTTACAAATCCCTGGCAACGCCCCTGTTCCACCCCCTCTAGCCTACACCCCTACACGCAACTCTACAAAAATCATTTTATATCCCTTCCGTAAACCTTCACAATTTTAAATTCTTCTTCCAATTTACGAACAGATTTTCGTATTTTTCAAATTGTTCAATAATTTTCATCATCAATTCAAAGTTTGTTTTGTGGAAGTCTTTAAAGTCACATTTTGGATACATTTTCTTGACTTTGTTGAATGATTTTTGTCTGAGCTCCTCGTGTTCATATTTGTTGCTTAATTTGAGGATGTTTAATGCATTTTCCTGGTCAATCGTGTTTATTAGTTTAGTTCCTGCAAAATTCTTTATTTTCTCGATTTTTAGCTTCTCAGCAGCTGCAAAAAGATGCAAAACGATCGTCCCATTGTCGCCTGGAAGTTCATCAGTGTATAGAAATTTAAGAATTATTTCGAAAATTTCGACCGAAATTTCAACCAAGTTAAGGTTTTCAACTTCTGGATTGGATTTAAGGATCTCAGCCAGAATCGGACTTCGAGCTGCAAGCAGGAATTTGTGAATCTTGACCTTCGATGGTGATTTTGAAGTCCTTGAAGGATTCGTCTTGAGCCAGGAAACTTTTGACTTCATTTGATAAGTTTTTGGACACATTTGCTTCAATTTTGATGCACAAATTTTGATTTTTGTTGAATTCTTCATCAAGTTTAAGTTTTAATTTATCGAGTGACTTGTTGCCTTTATGAGCAGTTGAGTTACTGTAGAATATTTGATAATTTGACTGTCCAGAACCACGAAAATCAACAAACTCATCTAAAATCCATTCCAAATGGAATCTTTTGATTGAATATGTTGCAAGAGTAGTGAAACTGGCTGACTGGCAGACGTTCAAAAAATAATAAATTTTCATCAAGGGGATAACAGCATGTAGCAAAATTTCATATTATTTTCCCCTCAAATTAATAAAATAAAATTCAACAGATTTTAAAAATAAATTTATTATTTCTCAATTTTATATACAAATTTCATATCATGCTTCTTCACATGATGCTGAAGATTCGTTTCAACCTTAAACTGTGCGTGACAAGTCGGACACTCAAAGCTCTTCCTTAACACATGATTAGTTTTCATGTGAGAATTTAAAAGATTTTGTTTAACTTCAACTTTACAAATTTCGCAAATTGTCGTCTTTTCATGCGTCGTTCTGTGCTGCTGGAGGATCTTTTTGTCACTGAATCGCTTCATGCACGTTTGACACATGTAAGGTGCTGCTTTTACGTACTCTTTTGGAAATATCACAAGTTTTTTACACGATCGAGCTTCTTCAAGTTGTTCATGTTCATTAAATTCTTGATTTGTTGGAATTTGCAGCTCAAATTCTTCTTCTGGTTCTTGTTTTATATTGAATGGATGTAGATTATGGTTGTGGATTGATGTGCTGGATTCTTCAACTGGTTCGTCTTTGATTTTTATGTCTGAATTTTGATGATTTTCGTCATTATTTGACATTTTATCACTTTCTTAGCACCTTAAAGCTATTTTTAACTAAGTTATTTTGTTAAATTGTTTAAATTATGATTTATTTTGTGGCAACGACTCAGTCAGCTGTCCATTATTCTGGAAAACTATAAACAACTTGTTATTTTTGTATTTTACAAAGTAAAAACAATAACAAATGAAAGATTTGTACCCTCAAAAAGGTTCAAATGTGAGTGTATTGGTGAGCTGTGTACCATTTGTGTAGCTACATACCGGCAAATAAATTTGAAATTTTTGATAATTTTGGCGGGAAAATGATTGAAGTTCAAACTTTGTAATAGTTTTGGTTGAATTTTAGTAGATTTATTGGTTCTTTTTATTAAACATCAACTTAAATTGTAATTTAAAATTGAAAAAAAAAAATAAATTTAAAACTCAGAACTCGTTAAGGTTTAAGTCAACTTAATTTGTTTGTTTGGTTCTCTGGCCTTACAGATAAATTGTGATCCATGGCCTCCCTAAGTCAATTTCTTAGCTCGCCCTCCTCTCTATGCTCTTGATAACTCAAGCTTATTTAAATTATCATTCGATCAAGCCCCCAACACATTTTTCCATTTCCTCAATTTTCTTGATAATTACAACCAGTTTCTCAACTTTCTCGCCATCATCAACAATCTCATCACTCAAAACCATTTTCGGGTAGTTTTTCTTGATCTCTTCAAATGCAGCTTTCTTGAGTTCATCGTGTCCATATTTGTTGCTCAAGTTGAGAAGCTCCAAAGCATTCTCAGCTTCAACTTTAAGAAGGAGCTTTTGAGCTGAGAACTTCTTAATCTCCTCGATCTTTAGCTTCCCAGCAGCTGCAAAAAGATGCAAAAAGTTTGTCTCATCGTCGCCTGGAAGTTCATCAGTGTAGAGAAATTTAAGAATTATTTCAAAAATTTCCACAGAAATGTCAACCAAATTAAGATTTTCAACTTCAGGATTGTTCTTCAGCAATTCAGACAGAGTTGGACTTCGAGCTGCGAGCAAGAACTTATGGACTGGAAATTCGTGATCGTCAATTGTGATCTGAAAGTGCTTATTGGTGTCGTCTTGAATGAAGGCTTTGATGTCTGCACAGAAATTTTCCACATTTTGTTGATTTTCGATGATTTTCGCTTCAAATTCTGCTTCAAGATCGGCAATTTTTTGAATCAGTTCCAAATTTCTTTGATGGTGTTGAATAATTTCTTGAGCTGACTGTTCTTGTTGGTCTTTTAAGTCCTGAATTTCATGATTTAAGCCTTCATCGTTATTTCTTAAAAGTTGATTTTCATGATTAAAGTTTCGATTTTGTTCGTTCAAATTTACATTCTCATTTTGTAAGATTTGGTTTTCTTCGTTAAGCCTGGCATTGTCTTGTTCAAGGTTTTGGTTCTTTTGTTCAAGCTCTTGCATGGATCTTCTGTTAACTTTTCTCATTGTTTCAATTTTAAATTGTAGACCAAAAATAAAATCTTTAAGGATTTGCTTATTTTCATTTTGAATCATTTTGTCAAGGATGTTGTTCCTGACAAGATTTAAATAATAATTCCAATTTGACACAGCATTTCCCAAATTAAGAGTTCCGTATTGGACATCTCCATTCAAATTGGCAATTTTAAGCTTCTCGAGACTATCAAGAATATTCGGTTCGACACTTGACAGCGTATTTCCTTCAAAAGTTACACTTTCTAAGTTTCTAAAGTCTTCAAGCAAGTCGCCGGGAAGAAAATCAATTTTATTGCAAGAAAAATCTATAACTTTACAATTTTTATACTCGACCAATTCAGCTTTTGAAATACTTTTCAAATTTGAGCTTCGAATTTTTAAGATTTCAAGATTCGGGAAGATTTTTGTCAATCCTTGTGGAATTTTCGGAATTTTGCAGTCCTTAAACAAAATTCCAATTATATCATCATCCGTTTTGCCGTCTTTATGCACTCCAATGAATCTGAGCTCAACATTTTCGGGGATTTGTTGAGAATCCACAACACAAGCGTATCCAACATTGACATAATATTGACAAATTACTTCCATTTTTTTCTGGAATTATTGAGAATTTATTAAAATGTGTAAAGAAAAATATTTTTTTGAAACAGTTGCGTAGCCAGGAATTGGATGTGGGGAGGAGGGGGGGAAGGGGGGGGGGGGGGGGGGAAAGGGGGTGTGGGGTGTTCAAAAAAGTGAATAAATTTCTGCTATCGGAGGGAAATTTGTCACCCAATTCCTACTACTACATCCCCCCACCCCCCAATGACTACGCGCCTATTTTGAGCTATTATGGTGTTAAAGCAGAACGAGACCTAATTTCAAAATCATTAGTGAAGTGAATAATAATAAACTTGATTCTTTTTAGTTCAAAAACAAACTTGTCTTGTTCTGTGCTCAATTTTTTCATATTTCTTACCCGCTTAAAATTGATTTAAATAAACAGTGAGTACATAAATGCCATGCAAGTGTGAGTCACAAACAAACAATTTTTTTTTAATTTTTTGACATTCAACCTTTCATGTGCTTATTTCCTTTAATTTTATTAAATTAATCACACGTACTTACAATATTCAACTGTTGCCAAATCAGATTTCCGAATAAAACTGAATTTTTAAATTAAAAACTCTCAAAATTGTCTGCTAAATGAAACAAATTCAATTTTAAAGAATGTTTGAGGTTCAATTATGATTGTGTTGGTGACTTGTTGATCATCAACTTTTTTCAACTGTCTTTTCTTTGTATTTGTGAGTTCGAGTTTCAGAAACTTTAATTCATTGTCTAATTTGACAATATTTGATCCACAGTTATTGGAAATTTGACTTTACACGTGATCTCTTACAATCTACAAAGCTTCCACAGATCTTCTCACAATATGTCCAGCCCATCGAAGTCTGTTCACTTTTATTCGTTTCATAATTTTTAACTTCTCGGAAAAGCTGATAAACTTCAAATTGCATGCTCATAAAGCGCTACTGGGCGCTTGTACACCTCCAATTTGGCGTATCCTGAGATTTTCCTTGACTTTATTAAATGTCTTATTGAGAAATACGCGCGTTGTGCCGCCAAGCTGACTACTGAGCCACTGAACTACTATATAAGGTTACATAAAATTGATCTATGACTAGCATAAGGTACCGGATGAACCCCTAGAATCCAGAATTAAATTTTTACATTTTTTGAGAAGTTCAGAAGGTATTTTTATATAGCAAGGAAAAGAAGCCAACCGCCGACTTGATAGTGCTGTAGCATTAACACGACGTCGCTTTACAGTCAACTTAATCATTTTGTTGTTCAAAATGTCCTGAAAAATGCAAAAAATTCATGATTAAATAGACAAATCGATGGGAAATTTCCCTTTCTGTTGTCTTCCCCTCGGAAACAGCACTCACAAATTGTTGGAATTTCACCATTGAGGAATTGTTTGAACTCAACAAAACCTTTTTCAAAACTTCTGATTGCAATTGTAATGCAAATCGATGCAGGGTTGTCTAAAACATGTGCTTTATAGTTGCTAAATAATGTGGATGTCTTAAAAATGCTCATATTTATGGTTTTAATTTTTTTAATATATTCAAGTTAATTTTATTAGGTCCAACTATTATTGAAAATACTAAAATAATACAAAAAAAAATTAAATAATTTTTTAAAAAAGGAAAAATGTTAAAATAATTTTATTTTCTGAATTTAATGCGAATTCAGAGCTCGTTTGAATACTTAATGATTAATCCAAAGGGGGAAAACAGCATATTGAAAAAAAAAATCTATTTAAAATGTCTGAGCATTTTTATTACGAAATTGTTTGCAATTTTTCATCAAAACTTTTTCCCATCAAGCTGTGTTCCCCTTGACTTAACCTCAAACTCAACCATTCAGCTCATGCAAAGCTCTCAATGCCCTTCTCAGCTTCCTCAATTTTCTTCAAAAACTCAATAAACTTCTCAACCTTCTCACGACTGCTTATCAACTCGTCCTTAAATTTACTTTCTGGATATTTCTTCTTAATTTCTTGAAATGCTTTTTGCATCAATCCATCATGTTCGTATTTGTTGCTCAAGTTAAGGACTTCCAATGCATTTTCTGATCCAACAATCTTAATCACCTTTTGTGCTGCATAATCCTTCAACTCCTGAATTTGTAATCGTCCTGCAGCTGAAAAAAGTCCCAAAAAGTCTGTCCAGTCGGCGCCTGGAAGTTCATCATTGTAAAGAAATTTCAAAATTTTCTCAAAAATTTCCACAGAAATGTCGACTAAATTAAGGTTTTGGACATCCGAATTTTTTCTCAAAACCTCAGCCAGAGTTGGACTACGAGCAGCAAGCAAAATTTTATGGACAGCAAATTCTTGGTCAGAGATTTGAACGCGGAAGTCCTTAAAGATTTCATCTTTTTGGATAAATGATTTGATGCTAGTGCTGAAATAATCATCGGTGTCTGATTTATCATGAATATTTTTCTTATAATCCTCAAATTCTTGTTCGACAACTTCACACAATTTTTTGACAGTCTCACTGCATTCATTTGATTCGACTAGTTCCTGTTTAAGGTCCTTAATTTTTTGTCTGAGAATCTCTTCAGTGACTGTCAATTGCTCAACGTTTGCCTTTAACTGTTCAACTTCTTTCAGTAAATTCTCTTTTGATTCACTCAAAAGTCGATTTCCACATTTGAGGATGTTGTTGGCTTGCTCCAAACTTTGATTTTTTTCAGTAAGTTCATCAATTTCGTGCCTGTCAATCTGCTTGATCGTCTGAATCTTCAACTGTAAATTTATGATGTAATCTTTAACGATTTGATCGTCATTTTCCATCAAATTGTTCAAAATTGCCAACTTAATGTCCTTTAAATTAGGATCCCAGTTGGATGCAGCTGCAGGCAAGTTAAGTGACCCGTATGCAGTCTCTCCAATCAAATTAACAACTTTCAAGTTTGTCAATCCATCCAGAATGTTTGGCTCAACAAGTGTCAATTTATTGCCATTGAATGAAATCTTTTCGCAATTTTTAAAACCTTCAAACAAGTCGCCAGGCAGGAACTCAATTTGGTTGTTGCTAAAGTCAAATTCCTTGAAATTTTTGTACTCAGCCAAGTCAAATTTTGTCAATGATTTCAAGTTCGTTTTGTTGATTGTCAGCGAATTTAAATTTGGGAACCTTTTGGTGAGTCCTTGCGGAACTTTTGTGATGTAGCAGTCGACAAATTTGATTCCAACAACATCGTCGTCAGTTTTTGGATCGTTATGGTCTCCGGAAAATTTCAATTGAACGCCATTGGAGATTTGACAGTTGGTGACAGTGCAGATGTAGTCTTTTGTTGAATCAAACGTGCAGTGGACTTCCATTGTTGGGTTTTTTTAGTGCTCAAAAGGGTTATTTATTGAAATTTATTCTAAAATAAAGAAATAAAGCTAGTTAGAAGTTGAAATTTAATTTCAGATTTATTCGTTTAAGTCAGACGCGTAGCCATGTGACCGGGGGGGGGGGGGAGATTTTGGATACAAATTGCAAGATTCCAGTACAGAAAGCAGCCAAAAGAGTCTGAAAATTCTTCACAATGGGGTTTATATGATAATACTTAAAAAAAATCCCCCTTCAAATCATCAATTTAAAAATAATTATCCCCCCCCCCCCTCCTTCAAATTACTGTCTCAAGGTATCATATTTATTATCTTGTAGTTTCCAAGAATCCATTAGCGTAGCTAGCAAAATTTTCTAGATTAGGAGTTTACAAAAAAATCTCCAATCCCGCCTAACCAACCAACCCCCTCCCCCCTTTTTAAAAAGTTTTTTGATTTTGCTAAGAGTTTTTTGAGTAAAAAACCCCAAAAGTCCACCTGAATCTTCTGGCTCATGACAAAAAAATCAAACTCCCATAAAAAAAGTTCTAGCTCCACATCTGGAACCTTCAGCAACTACAATGCTTTAAAAGGTGATGAATTCAAAATTTTCTCATATTTAAAAAGCAGATCATGTTGCACGGTAAATGTAATTAGAATTTTTCATTACAAGACTACATGTCAGCATATTATTTATTAAATCTTAACTTAAAACTTATACTCAAATTTATTCCCGAGTAGCACCAACAACAACAACTGATTTTACGTCGACGTCAAGGCATCATCAAGTAGAAAAAAGCACGTCATGCCGCAAATTTTATCGTTGTGACGCACGATAACCCAATTATTTCATTGTTCAAATGGGTTGGTGCTACTCGGGATTATTTATAGAATTTTTTAAAATTGATCAAATTCATTTCTACCTGATTTATGTGTTTTTATGGACGTCTATTAAGTGAAACTTCTTGATAAACTTACACGAAAATCAGACTTTTTTATTTTCTTTCTTTTAAATTTAAAAAAAAACTTTTTAAAGTTGATAAGATTTAATTTTTAAATCTTAAGATTCAAGCTTATTTAAAACTTAATAAATAATTTTTTATATTTAATTCTCAACATTCTCAAACAATCAATTAATAATGCAAATTAATCAACAAAAGATTAAACGATTCTAGACAAAGAACTAAAATTCATTCCGAGTGCACAAAGATGATGATAAAAAATTAGTCATATCGATGCAGGAAGCGAGCATGAATCACAAAATTATAACTTGTTAATGATCAATATTTATAAATTTTTTTTATATTTTATCACATTTAACTTACCAATTTATTTATTATAAAAATAATTTAAAATAGTTTAAAATTCACACTTTGAGTTCTTTTTAAAATTTATTATAAATTGTGATGAATTTTGACAAAACAAAACCAAATGCGATGAAGGCTTTGAATAAACTGAAATAATTTTGAATGTATTTGTAGTTTTTTTTTTTAATATTTTGAACTTTGCTTTTATGTGAGAAAGTTTTTGAATAAAAAACAGTTTCGGAAACTTTTGCTATTTTTTTATTGCTTTTTTATTTTTATTTTTTAATTTTTTTCAAGCTAAATCTTTGCAATGAAACATTTCAAATAAATAATCAATTTAAATAACGTTTTTTTTTTTTTTTAATTGCACTTTATTGCATTTATTGACGACATACGGTCCGGTATAAATTCACATTTTACACTTTTGTATTTGTACACATATTAATTAATATTATGTAGGATCAAACTTCTAATCTTCAAATCTAGGTTTCAAATAAACTAAGGCTCTCGTTTCGATCTTCTGTAGGCGTGACTTGATACTTTTCAGGTCCGTTCAAACAATATTCCATTCGTGGGTAATCTTGTAGCTCTCGTTCCTATTTCTCCCGCTACACTTCAAGTTCCTGAGCCGTTCCTTAATCCAACGTTGTCCAAAATGCCCAATTATGGCTTGATCTCGTACATTAAGCAGTCGAAGTATCAAAACTTCCTAAAAAGAACAAATTTGAAAATGGCTGGATTCGAACCGACGACCTTCGAGTTACCATCCCAATTATGAGCCAAGCGCCTTCCCTATTCGACCAGCAAGGCACCTAACTGCTTTAATATTGTAAATTAGAGTTCAAATATTAATAAGAATGGTTATCAAAATAAAACTATAAATAAAAAAAAGTCGCAATTCTCTGACTAACTCCAGAACGGAAGCAGTGTGAAGCCATTTGTTGACTTAGGGGGGGGGGGGGGGGGGGAGAAGGGGAGTCAAAATTTGAGGGGGTTTGTGAAGCAATGTGAAGGTTTATGAGGAACCGACCCTCAAAAACTTTACGGTTACAAAAGTCTTACAGTTATTTATAAAAAATTGGATCAAAATATCACGGACGCTTCCGAAAAGCCTAGTTATTTTTAAAAAGTCAAGACATCGCGGCCTGAAAAGTTTGAAAAACACTGAATTAAAACAATCAAAAATTATTAGAATTGCAATTTATTATTTCATCATCCCTGACAACCCCTAAGCCTGAAGTTTTATTAAATTTTTCACTTCCAATCACATCATGTCCTCAAAACTCTTTTCCATTTCTTCCATTTTCTTCAAAAATTCAATCAGCTTTTCAACTTTTTCAGCATCGTCAATCCATTCGTCCTTAAATTTACTTTTAGGATATTTTTCTTTTATTAATCCAAAAGCTTTTTGCTTCAGTTCCTGCTGTTCGTATTTGCAGGCGATTTTAAATATTTCAAGAACATTCTCTTCATCAATCATGTCATTCAGCTTATTTGCAGCGAAGTTCATCAATTTTTTGATCTTCAGCTTCCCAGCAGCAGCAAAAAGATGTAAAAAGTTTGTCTCGTCGTCGCCTGGAAGTTCATCAGTGTAGAGAAATTTGAGAATTATCTCAAAAATTTCCACAGAAATGTCAACAAGATTAAGATTTTCAACTTCAGGGTTGTTTTTAAGCAATTCAGCCAGAGTTGGACTTCGAGCTGCGAGCAGGAATTTGTGGACTGGAAAGTCATGTTTGTCGATTTGAATCTGGAAGTCCTTAGTGGTGTCGTCTAGAGTAAAAGCTTTAATGTCGCTGTAAAATTCATTTTGTAATTTGATGTGTTCTTCAACTGTCTGTCCTGGTCTGGGTACAGGTATAAAGCGAGGTTGATAATGAACCTTCCTCTGAAGCCTGCGAACAAAATTTTTAATAAAAACTTCGTCGTGTTTAAAAAATCTATCAAAAAGATTCGTTTTAATCTGATCCAAGTTTGTTGATGCGCTCGGATTACTTGTAGCTGAATCATAAAATCCATATTCTGACATGTCAACATATTTGAGCTTATCAAGTCGATCCAAAATGTCAGGCTCAACTACGGTCAACGATTTGAAATTCATTACTATTTTCTCCAATTTTTTGCAGTTCTCAAACAAGTCACCAGGCACAATGTCGATCAGATCATCGAAAACAGTAAATTTTTTGATATTTTTGTATTCTTCCAAGTCAGCCTTTACTAAGTTTTTCAAGTTCGAGTGATAAATGTTAATGATGTTTAGATTTGGAAATGTTTTTGTCAATCCTTGCGGAATTTTTGTGATCTGACAATTGTTAAATAAAATTTCTTTTACTTCATCGTGTGTCCTTCCGTTGTAATGAGTCCCAATTAGGTTAAATTCCCCATTTTCGGGTATTTCCTTGTCAAATACAACACAACGATAGGCACTTCCAGTATCAAAGTGGCACTGAATATTCATTTCAATGTTAATTAGTTTAAGAGTTTGAATTGAAGTTTAAGTTGACTGACTGCTTGATGGATTGGCTTGTTAAAAAGTTTATAGCAATAAAGCAGACCAAATTCAATTTTTTTGACAGAATTTACTTCAAAATTAAAATAAAACCAAACTTAAATGCCAAGTTCAATTATATTTATTAGTATTGGTGAGCAGATCGTGAAACTTAAAAATTTTACGCGGGAAACTTTTTGAATGTTTAACGACGGTTGAAGCTTTACTTTCAACCACGTGTCTTATTGTATGTTCCTGAATTTTGATAGTATTTGACCAGAATTTGTAGGTTTCGGGTTACTTGCTTAACTTACTTCGCTGGTCGTACAGATCAATTGTGATCGATGACCTTCCTTAGTCGTCCCCTAAAACTAGCTCTTTCGCTGGCCACCGTCTGCAACACTTTCCTTTTCAACAGCCTCTTTTCATGAGTTTTTTGACCTTCCACGCGATCTCTTTCCATCTACAAAGTCGGATTTGAAGACCTTACAGCCTAACAAGTCTTCATATAACATGTCCATACCATCGGAGCCTGTTTTGGTTTTATAAAGCCAAATTAAATTTAAATTTAAACATTTTAATATTTTTTTTATTAAATTCACACCACAAAAGTCCAATAAAGTATAAATAATGACAACAAGCTATTCATCCTTCATGACCATCTTAAAATCCTCTTCCATTCTCTTCATTTTAACAAAAAATTCAACAATCTTTGCAATTTTGGCGCCATCGTATATCCATGCATCTTCAAACTCAATTTTTGGATAATTTCTTTTAATTTCTTCAAATGCTTTTTGTCGCAGCTCATCATGTCCATACTTGTTGCTTAAATTCAGGATCTCTAAAGCATTTTCATCATTAATCAGCGAAATGCTCGTTGTTGCTGCATAATTATGAAGTTCTTGGATCTTCAGTTTACCAGCAGCTGCAAAAAGATGCAAAAAATTCGTCCCATCGTCGCCTGGAAGTTCGTCAGTGTAGAGAAATTTAAGAATTATTTCAAAAGTTTCTACAGAAATGTCGATTAAATTTAGATTTTCAACTTCAGGGTTGTTCTTCAGTAATTCAGCCAGTGTTGGGCTTCGAGCTGCGAGCAGGAATTTGTGGACTGGAAAGTCATGTTTGTCAATTTGAATGCTAAAGTCCTTAAAAATGTCGTCTTGAATTAGGAAATTTTTGATATTATTTATGAATTTATTGCGGGATTTTTGCTGTTTCAACTCATGGCTGAGCAGCTGAATCCTTTGTGATAATTTTGTATTGGAACTCTGCAAAATTTGAAGTTTCTGGCTTGACATTTTGACATCAATTTTTAAGCTTTGGTTCTCATTGACAAGTTCATCGACTAAACTTTGAGTTCCTTGATGGCTTTCTTGGAACTTTTGGATCGTATTTGTCAAATATTCATTCTCATTCTTCAATGACTTAATGTTAAGCCTTTGTTTAAGTAAATATTCAGCCACAACTGAGCTGCTATTTTGACAAAACTTTCTACGAAGCTCACTTTTTATTTGATTCAATTCCGGATCCCAATTCGGTGCTGCAACATTAGAATTCATGTACCCGTACTTAGTGTCACCCCGCAAGTCAATTGTCTCTAATTTATCAAGTTCATCAATCAAATTTGGCTCAAAAATTGCCAACTTATTGCCATAAAACGAAATATACTCCAAATTTTGGAAGTCCTCAAACAAGTCGTCAGGCAAAAAGTCAATTTTATTGTTGGAAAAGTCAAAAAAGCTGAAATTTTTGTACTCAGCCAAGTCAGGTTTAGTCAACTTCTTCATCTTTGTGCCTGTTACTGTCAATGACTTTAAATTTGGAAAAGACTTTGTGAGTCCTTGTGGGACTTTTGAGACTATGCAGTCTTTAAAGTTGATTTCTGTGACGTCATCGTTGCATTTTCCAACTCTGTGGTTGCCGATAAATTTAAGTTCGGTATTTTCGTAGATTTGTTGGGACAGAATGGTGCATCGATAGCCAATGTGGATGCTGAATTCACAGATGATCTCCATTTTATAGTTCTGTAAAAGGATAAATATGATTTTGACAATTTAGGGCAGTGTTGTTTATACTCTGTGCAATAGAAATCATGGCTGACACCTCAGGTGTGCCGTGGCTCAAAAAGTTTGGACAATGCTGCTGGAGGAGATTGTAGTTCGGTATACAAAGAACCACAATATATGCCAAGCACTGGGGAAGCTTATTATTAACAATTGAACACTTTTTGCTATGCTTACAGTTTACAATTTATTTTATTTAACTTACATGCCAAAAAAGACACTTCCAATTTACTCACACAAGCTATAAATATCAACTGAATTAATCAACAAAAATAAAAGATTTAAATTATCTAAAAAAAATGGATTAAATTTGAATTAATTGTTATTTTTTCATTCAATGATAAGATAAAAATTACAAAACTCCTCGTGTTATTGATCGAGGAACTTCGGCGCATTTTTGACGAAGCGATCAAGATTTTATAATCATTAAAATGCGAATTAATTAGCAAACAGCTCTAAAATTTTGCCTTTATCAAATCATATTCGTTGCATATCAAAAACTATTAAACATTAGGTACAGCAAAAAGATTTTTGACCTTTAACGGTATTTTAAAATTCAAATAATTTAACGGTCGAAATAAATTTAAATTTCTGAACATACCCTGAACAATTTTTAAAACGGTAGAAAAAAATTCAAATTTTTAAATTAACTCATCGCGTGGTTTTGTTTATGAAATAAAAAAAAACTCATTAATTATAGCATAAATACATAGTTTGAATAATTTTAACCATTCAGTGGGCCGATAAACCGATAGTAACGGAGCTAATAAAACAATCCCGAGCTCTTTACGATGCCTGGTTAAAAAGTTTTTCTGGAGACGAACGAACGAACGAACAAAGTGAATTATTAAGCTACCTTTTTTTAACAAGTTTCAAAAATGCTGTTGAAAACAGATAAAATGGTCACGTTTGAGGCATGAGTCAGTGGCATTTACTTTCATGCAGATTAGATTAGAAACTGAATGACGAAAATCACGATGAACTTGCAGAAATCGCTTTTTCAGTTAAATACTTGCAGTTGGTCGCAATAAGAAGAGTAGTGCAATGCAAAAATCCAACAACTTTGATTCGACAGTTTCAGATAATCTTATTTTATTGAGTTAGGAACAGCCCTAAATTATAAACAAAATAGTTGCACAATGGTAACGTAAGGCTAGCAGACAGTTGAATTAAATATGACATCTTTTAAGGCAGTGTTGTTCAAACTTTTTCAGCCTGGGCAAACTTTAGGGGTAAGTCATGACAGAAGTCGTACACACAGGGGCGTAGCCAGGGGGGGGGGCCCGGGCCCCCCCTACGAAAATCTGATAATTGTTTTATTAAGTATTTATAGAGTAGAACCAGTTAATGTAGAGGAAGTGATGAAAGAAATTTCAAAATCACCACGAAAAAGTAAATTTAATGTATGAATAATGAATTAAATATTTAAACTTATGAAGAATGAATATAGATTTAAGGATACAAAACAACGTTTTTTTTAATTTTCGAAAATGGGCCCCCCCCTTAAAAATTTTCTGGCTACGCCCCTGCGTACACAGCATGCGGTTTGAGACCTTTCAAAAATATTTTTAAAGCTCATTAATATGCCGTGGCACATAGTTTGGGCAACACTGGTTTAAGGGGCCGTTCACTTATTACGTAATGTAAAAGATTTAAATAAATTATGTAAAAAGTAAATTTTCTATAAGTTTCACAAAATCTCAGACAGCCACTCCCCCCCCCTCCCCTCCCACCTTCCACTCTAATCGTAATAAGTGAACGGCCCTACGGCTAAATCACAATTCACTTCAAAATGTTGAATGTTAAAATAATTAATCCAAAATTTTCCTAACCTTAAAAATCTTATTCAAGTCTAGCTTATTGTTATTAATTTCAATAAAGTCATTCAAAAATTTACCAATAATTCTCCAGCATTTTAATTTTGTAGCTTCAATCAAAAGTTTCCAATTATTGCTGTCTAAAATATTAATTTTAAGCAAATTGTCCACAAAATATTGAGCAACAAAATAAGCAGCAAAACTTTCATGAACAAATTTTGTTTCATTTTCTGAACATTTGTAAATTATTTCATAGTTTTCAAGATTGTCTGTAGATTCGATTGTCAAATTGAGGGATTTTAAGAATTTTTGGGGATATAAATAATTTAAAGCTGCGATCTGATGAGCTTTTAAGAGCTTTTGTGGTGAGCTTAAAGCTTCGTCAATGTCACTGGTTTCTTGAGCTTTTGCTGACTTCTCAAAGTTCCTGTTAAGAACTAATTGTGTGTAAATTGAATACCAATTAGAAATATTCTCACGACTCTCAAAGATCTCAGCAATTTCATGAATCATTTTTGGATTTCCGACATTTCCAACTTTATCAAAAAATTCCAAAATTTCAGCTTCGCGATTTTCATCAAAAAATTCCATAAACTTTTCAGTGTCAGATTTTGAAAATTCAGAAAGATTGAAGACTTTTGGATTTTTGAGGTTATGTTGAAGAAGTTTCTGGTTTCTTGGTCTTGCTGAAATCCACATCGTGACTGAATGTTCCTCACAACATTTGAAGATTTTCACAGAATTTTCTTTCGATTTTTCATCAATTTTGTCAAATTCATCAAAAAGGAGCACAATTCGTTTTTCAGTTAATAAATGATTGAAGACCAAAGCATCAAGTTCTGTCAATTTAAGGACATTTGTAGTTAAGAATGTCAAAATATCTTCAGATGTAAAGTTGGACTTAACATCAATGTCTGATAAGTTGACATAAGCAACCCACAAAGTTGGCGAAATTTCTCGAATTTTTGCTGTCATTTCTTTTAATGTTGTTGATTTACCGGAGGCTGGTGGGCTGGTTAAGATGAATGTTGTTGAATTTCTTTGGTTTTTGAACTTGGCTTTGAAGTTTTGGGTAGTTGAGGAACTTAATTCAGCTGCGGCTACATTTGTGGCATCGATTATGACATCTTTGTGTTTTGTTGATTTTTTATGCATTTTTAATGATTTTCGGAGTAGATTGTCAGCTGATTTTGTCTTGGTTATGGCTTTTGGTGACTTATTGTTAACATTTGAACTTAATTTGTTCATTTTGCTGTTCAAAATTGAATCTGAATTTACAATAGATTTTTTATGATACTTTTTGAATTTTTGAGCAGACTTTTTGAAGTTTTTGGATGATTTTTGTAGAAAATCCGATGAATTTTGTAAAGATTTGGGTTCAATTTCTGAAGAGCTTTGTAAGTTTGTCCATCTTTTGTTCAAATTTTTTTGATTTTCTCCAATTTTTGCTTTATTCGTGCTATTTTGAATCTTTGACAATCGATGAACATTTCCGTATTTTTTCGGCCACACCCTATCCTCCTCCACATCTTCATTATCATCAGCTTCAACTTCATCCTCTTCTTCTAACTCAAATAATTCCCTAACAACCATATTCACCCCCCACACCCTCCCATCTTCATCAATCAACCTCCTTTCAACATAAAATTCATCATTTTCAGGCACAGAGTCAGTTGCAATGCTGTAGACATCTTGACTGTAGATTTTGTTCATCGCAAACTGATTCAGAATGCTTTTGTTCTTTCCAATAATTTGTCCGAGTTCAATCTCATCATTTTGGAAGTAAAAAACAAAGCTGCTTAAATAGTCCTGACTTTTTGGACACACGTCATCCCAAAGTACTGAAAACTCCCGCATCTCAACTTTATAATCTTGAAAATCCTCAAAATTCTTCACATCAGCAACATAAATGACATGCTTGAATGAATATCCATTAAGAGTATCAAAAAATCCTGGCAGATATGCAATATCATCACAATCGATGACAAAGAGGACCTCAGAATTGAGATTTGACAAGTCATTGATGATTTTATGGAAGTTTTCGAGATGTCCTGATGATAATTTCATGAAAACTGCAAGTTGTCTGTGTTTAATGACTTTCTTGTGGATGAATTTGAGGATTGCTTTTGGGAAGTTTGTGAAAATTGCGTGTTGGCTTTGGTTTAATGATAGTTTGAAGCCTAGGTTGACTATGAAGTCGTCTAAGTTGTAGTTTTGAGTGGATGCTGATGAGTTTTGATGATCGTTGAAAGTTTGAGGATCGGATTTATGATCTGTGAGGTTTGTTGATCTTTTGAAGACTTTTTGATGAGATTTTGGGAATTTTTTGGAATTCTTCGATTGATTTTCGATTGTTTTTGTTAGAGTTCTGGTTCTTTTGAGTTTCTGTACGTTTTTAAGCAACTTTGGAACTTGTGGCCCTTCTTTAATTGCATTTTTATCTCCACCTTGTCTCAAATGAGCCTCATTAACATTATTGAGCGTTTTTCTCAACTTCGTTTGACTTTTCTTCCCTTTTAGGTTATCCGAGGGACTTCTAACCAGCCCTTCAGCAAAATGATCCGTTCTCCTCAAACTTTTAAGCACATCTTCATCATCAACTTGAGAACCCCTTCTCAAAAATCTACTTCTATCAACAGGTTTCCTTTTCTTGAAGTAATTTGGATCATCTTCATCTTCATAGTCATCATAATAGTAATTGTCTTGCGTTCTCAGCTGTTCTGCATCTTCTAACTCTTCTGATTTAAGATAATCTTCATCATTGGTTGAAAACTTAGCTTTAGTCGTTGATTCAATGAGAGCTGCAATGTTGTTGGTTTGGTTGTCTTCATCGTTTGCTGATTGATTATATTCTGGGATTGTGTTTGGAATTGAGCGTAGAGTGGTTTTTTCAGGTTTGGATGTAGACGATGTGAGAGTAGTTTGAGGTGTGGATTGATTATTCTTAGTTGATCCTGGATGTTGAATGTCATTTTCATTGTGTTCTGAATATTCATGATTATCATTGGATTCAAAATAGTCTTCAGGTTCTTGATTATCTTTGTCATTTTCACCAATCTCACCATTTTCACCAAACTCACCATTTTCACCAATCTTACCATTTTCACCAAACTCACCATTTTCACCAAACTCACCATTTTCACCAAACTCACCATTTTCACCAAACTCACCATTTTCACCAAACTCACCATTTTTACCACTTTTATTAGCCATCTCATTAATTTTTGTAGAATTTTGACCATTTTCTCTAAGTTGAATCTTATTGTCATCTTCAGCTCCATTGATCTTTTGTGTACTAACCTCTTGAACCTTCCTATCATCTTTACCACTGTCTTCTCGATCCTCAGTAGTCTCTTCGGACTCATTTGCATCAACTTCGTCATCAACTTCTTCGCAATCCTTCCTCTCTTCCTTAGTACAATCTGATTCAACATCCTTGACAATGATTTCAACCTGGAACTCCTCAATTTCCCTAACAACATCAAGCCATTGATTGACTTCTCTAATCTTCTCCCTATCGCCCATTGTAGCTGTCATAGCTCGGATGTCTTGAAGAATTTGACCATAATAAAAGTCAAAAAGCTCAGAAAATTTAGATTTAATAACATCAAGTAGAAGTTGTTGATTCTTCCTCATTAACAGTATGTCCGGAACTCTTGCAATCAGTTCAATGACAAACTCATCAGCCTTAGTGCCATCTGGATAGGCAAGATGTGGCTCAGTTTTCTCAAATTCCTTACATTTTTCAGAAAAGTTCCTAAACAAACTTTTAGTCTCCAAATCATCTTTTTGGTATGGATATGCGTCATTGTCATAGACCAAGAACATCGCATAGTGCATCAATTCATGTGACAGCGTCCCTAAAGCATAGTTTCTGTCATTTTTACTAAAACTGAGGAACTCATTAGCTGCAATCACAACATAATCATACTGACGCTGAGCTAGTCCAACAGCTGTACTTCCAGGCTCAAATTCATCAACAACTGAGTAGTCAAAGTCAAAAATTACAACTAAGTCTTCAGATTTTGAGCAAATTTCAAGAATTTCTGGTGTTGTTTGGTTTACATCTGTAAAGGCACGACGGATCTCTGAGATTATTGCATCTTTTGTGTAGAGAGAAGGATCAAAGTTGAATTTTGATCTTTGGACTAGCTTCTCGATGTAATTGTCGTCATCTTTGGCAACTGGTGTAAGAAGTTTGTAGTTGGAATGACGGATTAAAGTTTTTTCTGTCTCGTTGAGGTCGTTGATCTGTTGGGTTAAAATATGATGGAAATAAATTTTTTAGTAATGAATTTTACTAAGATTAACAATGCATAAGGTAAGATACTAGATCAAACTATGAGGTATTAGCTTTACTACAAAGTCTATTATTAAAGTACTAGATTTGGCAATTAAGGACTAGATTTGATATTGTAGGACTAGTTTGTAACGTACTAGATTATAGAGATGTATTATTCTAGTACTTAAATGTCTACATTCTAGTACTTCAATGTCTACATTCTAGTACTTCAATGCCTACATTCTAGTACATCAACGTCTACATTCTAGTACTTCAATATCTACATTCTAGTTCATTAACTTTCAAATCTAGTACTTCAATAAATAAAATAGTCGTTCACTATCTGATCACGTACTATGTGGTCTAATCTAGTACTTCATCTCTATAATCTAGTACATAATTTATAAAAATTTAGTTACCTAAAACCATTGAAATACCAGAAAGTAGACATTGAAGTACCAGAATATAGACATTGAAGTACTAGAAAGTAGACATTGAAGTACCAGAAAGTAGACATTGAAGTAATAGAATGTAGACTTTGAAGGACTAGACATCGAAGTACTCGAAAGTAGACATTGAAGTACTAGAATGTAGACATTGATGTACTAGACATTGAAGGACTAGAATGTAGACATTTGATTAATAACGTACTAGATTACTGATAATAGACACAAAATTAGATAGTTTGGTTAAATATTGGATTAAAGACTAAACACAAACGAAATAGAGCAAATACCTTCTTGTATTTTTCCACAACCTCCTCCAAACTGCTCAACATCATCCCATGACTCTTCAATATCGCATAAATCTCAAGCTGATCGTTATCAAAAGCCACTTTCAATGCTGATTTATTCTCTTCATCTCTTGCAAACTTGGTGTCTTTATTTTCCTTAAGGAACCTCCTAACTGCATCAGCATTGCCATTTTTAATATCATTATGGAAATTCTTTATATTCTCTTTGTGCTTTTCAAGCTTTTGTACGAATCGATTCTTCATTGGATACAATCTCAAACTATCCTTGCTGCTAGTGAAATTCACAGGATAAGGACATTCAGCACGTACCAAAAACTCAAGAACTCTAAATTGTCTCTGTAAAAATGCGAAAGTTGTGAGTCCCTCAAGCTCCATCGTCACTGTATGACTTTCAATAAATTCATCAACTGTTGTATTTTCATCCATACTGATGACGTCAGACGTTGTCATTCTCAATGACTTGATGAACTTCTCATGCAATAAGATGCTAATGTATTCTGGAATTTTAGTGAAATTAAAGTCAGTCGGAGTAATTAAAAGTGTTCGGAAGCAGTCGATGTCACAGTGGAATTTCCTTAATTGATTTCCGTTGGGAATTTCCAGATTGAATAAGTAAGTTTTTAGATTGAGAAGCTGAAGTGTTCGTAGGCAGATTCCACAATTGTTGGTTAATGATTCTGTGATTTTTTCAGAGTAGTCGATGATTGTTGATTTGGTGAGCTGGCTGTCGAGGGAAGTTATGAAATTCCCGAGAGAAAAATTGTCGTCATCGGAGATTTTGAGGTTAGTCAGGCGGGAGTTTTCGATAAGGTATGTTGAGTATTGGGGGGAAGTTGAGGGGGCTGCTGGGGTGTTGTTTGAATTGTTGTCAATTGTTTTGGGTAAGTCGGAAGTTTGCTCTGATTTACTAAATTTTGTAGTCATTTCTGCTGTTTCAGACTCATTTGCTTCTTTGTGTATCAAAATTAAGAAGCTACGATGGAAATTGTTAAAGTTTTCCTCAATTCTTTGAACTTCCACGCTGGAAAAATGCTCAAATTGTTCTCGTTTCTTTAATTTTGAGGTTATGTTGATTTTAGTTGAACTTTTCAAACGTTCTTGATGAGATCCTTGCTTATTCATCATTATATTGCCTCTATTCAAGTCCTTCACATCCCCTTGAACCTCAAAAGTCACCAAAAAAGCTGACGGAAAAATGTCAAAAATGCTTGTAAATTTTTCATTTGTCAAAATTTTCACCGGATCGCAGTTTTTAAAGCCGAAGATTTTTGAGTTTTTTAAAGCTTTTTTATGTTTTAAATCGCAATCAATAAAAACTGTTGAATTTGGAGAATTATTTTGGATGTCTGTGATTTTTTCTGAGAAGCTTTTGAGGATTGTTGAAGGTCCAAATTTGGATGATCTGATGAAGTCTTCAATTTCTGTTTGATTTGATGATGGAAGTGAGAATTTGTTCATTAAATCTGTGAAGAATGATTGAAGATCTTGAGCGTTTGATAGATTTGAGGCATGCGTTGCTGTAGTTGAATTGGCTGTCACAGGAGATGTAAATCCATTAATTGACATGCTAAGTACCACAAAAATTAACACTGATATGATTTTAAACATTTTTCTCGATTTATCTTTATTTTTTTATTTTACTTCCACTTCACGTCACGTAGCTTCAACATCTACTTATAATCTGATGCAAATTCACATCCGATCAGCGATGATCAATAAAAAATAAAATTCCAATTACACAATTGCTTATTTACATTAAACCTGACAATGCAGCATGTTCATGATCTGTCAATCAAAAGAATTTCTTAGTAGATGACGTCACTCAAGATAATGAGGAAGTTCCTAATGAAATTTCAATAATTAATTTTTACTATCAATGATTTTGAGAAATACGGAATTACAAATTGTTCTTGATAATGAAAATGAATTGAACTTGAAAAACTGAAATTTACTTTTTATGGAGTTTTTGGCTTGAAATTTCATCTAAAATAAGTCGTCAGAAAAGTGGAAAATCACGGATTTAGGGTTACAAAATTTAATCTTTGTCAGAAAAAAAGTAAAAAAGTTGAAATTTACTTCAATTTTTATTATTCTTACATTATCCTTACAAAAGCTAATTTAAAAATGTATTTTTTAAATTTTTTTAATTTAAATATTTATGCAGTCTATCTGATTAAATTAAAATTTCAAATATATTTTGTCAATAAGTCCACTCAGGGGCATATTCAAAGGGGAAGACGCCCAAAAGGCACAAGTCGGTTAATCGAATAGAATTCCGGTGCTAAGCCGGAATGACTCTGGCATGGTTCTGACTTCTATTTAAATCCAGCACCATGCCAGAGTCACACCAGCTTGGTGCCGGATTTCTTATTAATTAACCCCCCGATTATGGGGGGTTTCCAGAAATTCTCTCTCCCCCCCCCCCTCCCCCCTTTGGCTACGCGCCTGAGTCTACTGAATGTCAATTTTAGCCCAGCCTAAATTATTATTTATCCTACAAATTATTTCAACTTTTGACACTTGAGCTCAAGGGGAGAACAATTTGGTGGGACAAATATTAATTTAAAATCGATTCCTCAGTATTTTTTTCTCAAACGACTTGGAAGTGATCATAATGTTCAAAAAAGATGAACAATCCTTTATCAAACAGTTCCACATCTTTGATTCATTGCATCATTTTTTCCCCATCAAGTTGTTTACCCCTCAAAATTTTACTAATTTTAAATCTTATTTTCATTTTTAAACATAAAAATTTTGATAAAATAACTTATGCTTATAAATTAATGCATCAATCTTAAAATCTACAAATTCTTACAATAAAATAAATTAAAAAAAATATTTGGATAAATTTTTGTATAATTTTGTAGCACAATATGTAACATTTCAATAACAAGCCCTTACTGACCATCTTCAAATTCAACTTAATCAATCCTAACCTCAAAAGTCAGCACCAATCAGCCCAATTTATTGAATTATAAAATGATTCGTCGATCCCTGATAAGAATAAACCCCACCAAGTATATAAGCATAGGATCCACGATGTCTGACTCGATATTCACCACTCGGTGCTGATTCTGGAATTTCCCAGAAAAATTCAATTTCACTTCTGCCTAAAATCATTGAAACTCTCGTCCATTTGAACTTTGTCTCCCAATTTGCGTCCGTAGCTACAACCTGCCACTCGTTATTGACGATTCTTTCAGCATAAAAGTAACTTGCGTCTGTCATTAAATTATTTCTAGGATTTCCAGCTACAAATGAGACAATCAAGAGTTCACCGCGTCTGTAGTACTTTCTAGGTTGATTCACGACATAACCAAATCCACTTCCAATTGCATGTCCATCGTAGTAAACAGCTGTGACTAAAGAAATTTGCTTCGAGTCTTGATTCATTGGCATCTGACCTGGATCGACTGAGTTGCCACGCATCAAAGCGTCGAGAAGCTTCACGAATCTATTAATGTAGATTGTCAATGTATGTGGACCGAAGATGGTCGATGCTCCTTCATATCTTTGAATTTCATATTCTTCAGGTGTTGTGACGTAACTTGTGTAAATATTTGACAATCCACAAAGTATCGACTGGAACTCGTTGTTCCTACTTTTAGCAAACAGCTGTATTTCACTCTTTAATCTACGTCCAGCCATCGTTGTGAATTCACCAGGAAGTCCAAACATCAACATGTCACCGATTGCAAAGAGCTGAAGTGGAACAACTGATGGTTGCCAATGGTATGGATATGCAGCACGTCCAGTTGCTAGAAGAATTGGTTTCGCGCCATGACATTGCTTATCCCATAGAGTTGGTTCTGCTATGAAGTCACGAACTGTGTTCCAGAAGTCGTTGTCACTGACTGTGCCTTGTTGGAAGTCAAATGCTCCTGGGCCGTCTAAAAGTAATAAAAGAAAAAAAGCGTGTAATTAAATTTGAGAGGAAACAAAAACAAAATGGCTCTTAAAAATTCAAAATGGTTGAAATGAAAATTCAAAATGGTGAACATAAAAATTCAAAATGGTGAAGTTTAAGAATACAAAATGGCCGAAAATTAACCAGAAAACTCAAGTAAAACCAACCTGTTGTTCCAGCAGCAAACGAGTACCCCATTGCCGGTAAACATCCAGTATAGTTCTCAGCTCTCTTCACTTTTGGATTGAAGTAAACTCCAGCTTGCTTTGGCATATCGACAAATTGATGAATAAATGCCACAGGTCCTGTAATTTCACGTCCAACTCTAGTTGAGAGTAGTTTTGATGCACCGCGATAGATTCTAGTGCCAATGATCTTTGTACTTTCCATCATATCACGTCCGGGACCAGATGCAAAGCAAATGTCTTTGTTGGGACATGCTGATGTAAGTGGATCGCATGATAAGCCAGAGATCTGTGAATTGGAGTTTAAATGAAGTTTTAATGAGGATAGATTGGGTTAGGGTTTATCCTGGTCGAAGGATCAATCCCAAGCAAAGGTTCCTATTCATTCAAGTCTATACTTACAGCACATTTAGGTCCCATAATGTTTGGAGACACATCACCCAAGTTAGCTGAACAGAAAGCTCCAACAAAGCTTCCTTTTCCAACCATACTGTCCTTATTGTACTCTTGTTCCAGCAATATCGAAGCATATCCAACATTATCTGATGAGACGAACTTATTGGTGTTGTTCATTGATGTTGGATGGACTGAAATAAGAGACAATAAGTGATTTATTTTAGGGGATATCCACTCATAAACAGCAAGGTACACAAGTGAGCAAACTTACCTGCAAACCAATTAAAAGCTCCCATCACATTCTTATTGTTCTTATCCATGAACCTCAACTGAATAAGCTTCTTATCAGTATTATCCTTGTACTGAGCTTTTTCCTGTTCCGGATTATTGTTGTAAGACATTGGTGATCTGTTGATGTTTGCATCATAAATTTCCGTTTCTGATAAGAAAATTCGACCTTCATTCATATTGTTGTGTGCATTTATGATTGATTGTGTGATTCCTTTGACTAAGGCATAGAAAGTCTCAGACACGAAGCCTAGAGCTGTCAAGTCATAGAGTACAAACATGTGGAAACCGGCTGGGCCGCTGTGGGTGTCTATTGAGAAAAAAAAAAGTAGTTTAATGAGGAATCGACATGAGGAGCCATTAAGGTAGCTCAGAAAAGTATAGAATAAATTAAGGAAGACTAGATATACTCACGAGTCCCAGAGATCATCACATTATCATAACGATAAGTAGCTCCAAATTTCTTTTGCAATTCACGAATGACATTGCGTTTAACAGCATGACTGATCATTCCAGCATCAACGCTGACAAAGACGACACGACTTTTCCTCTCATCTTCAACAATAAATGTTCTGGCATAAAGTCGGGTGTGAATTCCGTGACCACGTTGGTTAAGTTGTGCGTAGCCCATCTAATTTTGATTAGTGAAATTAGATAAATTTTATTTCGGAATGCAGTGGTTCTCAACTCTTTTTAAAGCTTTTTAGACTTGTCTCGACTCCTTATTACTGAGTCTAAAAAGTCTTATAACAATTTTAGTATTTTTCAGTCTAATATTAGAATGTCATAGTTTGAGAACCACTGCGTTAGCATTTCATGGACCATAGTGTGAGAACACCTGTCTTAAACCTTCTAAATCAGTGTTGTTCGAACTGTTTTATTTATAAAGACACGAGCCGTATGCTGTATGCGAGTTTGATCATAGCTTACTTTAAGTTGTGAAGCGGCCAGGGGGAAGACTACTTGATGGAACTTACTAAATGAAAGAACTTTAAGGTTCAACAAGATTTTTGCTTGTTACATACAAATATTAAAAATTGTTGAGAACAAAGAAATTCACTCAATGGTTCGTCGCGAGCAGGAATCGAACCTTTCACCTCTCGATTGCCGGTCAAGTGCTCAGACCTTTAAGCTATCGGGCTTTGCCATTGGAACTGGCAGAATGACAATACTATGTGAACCAATCTTTTTCAATTTTTCTGCTCTAGAGCTTATAACCTTCAGTGTTTCAAGTCGAGCTAATTTGGATCAAAAATGATTTTTTTTCCACGAAGTGGTTTTCCCCCGGCCCTGGTTTAAAAAGTTTGGACAATACTGTTCTAAATAATCCTATAAACTTACAAAAGCAATTTCGACACTTGGACCAGTCACATCAGCTCGACCGAGACCAATTTGATAGGATGAAGCAGCTCCAATGGACAGGAATGCAAGAAGAATGACACAAACAGTCTTCATGGTTAATTTTGTGGGTTTCTTCTTGCTCAATCTGAAGAGAAAAAATAGCTTTTAGAATTTTTTGATGCGTTTCGTTTAAATTTTCAATAATTTTCAAAAAAATTAATTTTCAACTTTACAGTTAACAGCACAGATACAGTCTAATTGACAATTTCAGAAAGTCACAAAGCTTCAACTCAATTATTTTTAAAACAACAATTTATTTTGATTATTGGAGAAGCTGTTGTTCAATTGCTAATTAGATGTTTTGATGGACAGCAATTAATAGACACAAATAATCTAGTCAGTAAGATTAATGGAACTAGATTAAAAGTTTGACAATTAGCAGTTAATGGATCATTATTAGGTGGCTTCTGGGTTACCCGAATGGCACAAGTCGGTTAATCAAATAGAAATCCGGTGCCTAGCCAGAATAACTCTGGCATGGTGCTGACTTCGATATAAATCCAGCACCATACCAGAGTCACACCAGCTTGGTGCCAAATTTCTGATTAATTAACCGACTTGTGCCATTCAGGTTAGTAATGAGTCAAAATTGTTGTGAGGAATCAATCTACCATCTTTGAGTTTCAATCCTCTCATCAGCCTAAGCTTTTCATTCATAACGAGCATAGCTAAACAGTTAGAAAAGGTTGGAGCAATTAATCACTATTTTATGCCCTTAAAAACATTCATCACGACACTACTGAGAACTTTAAAGTCTTTAATGCAGTGGTGTCCAACCTTTGTATTCACGGCACATATTAATGATGCAACATGGCTAAAACCGTGCACAATAAACGGTTCTTGAGATTTTTCAAATTTTTCGTAAGTGTACCGTGCCACATGGGTTGACCATCACTGATCTAATGATGTCTAATCATCAACACGGTAATGCTGTCGAGCTAAAGTCGTGTCTATATTTAATGTTTAGATTCAACATGATTTTGATCTTCACATGTCAGCAGAATCATGCAATAAAATTATGTCAATAAAATATATTAAAAATTATTGCTTTATTTATTGCTGCCTATGACAAGCAGTCATGAGATTTGATGTGCAAAAGTATCTTGAGACTTCAACAATTCACGGACTTGTGTACATATCTAAAAGATTTCATACTATTGAGAGGTTAATCAAGGTTTTAAAGTTTTAATGGCAATTGTTGACATTTAAATTAATTTTCAGAATATTCTGGATTTTTGTGCTGCTTTGTTCGACTATCTACACCTCAATATTGATTACTAAATACATAATAAAGGTTCGAAAATTTCCTATTGTCTCGTACCTGTCTGATCAGTCAATGGCTGTATCTGAGGTTAGTTTTGTCTATGTCTGTGCGAATGAGGGTGTGGACCGCAGCAAGAGCATGGCTCGACATTTTTTTGAGAGAAGGTCCTGACCCTCCTGGCTAGGCCCTGGCAGTAAGTTAAGTTTCCTATTTAAATTGCAGATCAACTTTCCAGCTGTTACAGTATGTCCACGAATGAAGTATCGAATTCCACTTGGATCCTATTCCAAAAATCGGAAGAATTACTTTTATGAGAATCACACACTGAAGCAGCTTTACTATGAATATGAGGAAGAGATGATTGAGTTTATGGATGAAAGGAAATTTGGGAACATAAGTTATGGAGACTTTTTGGATAGGCTGGAAAATGGAAGCATAAAACCTCAGGAATTGAATATTCGAATGTAAAACTTTAAAAAAAAAATTTAAAACTCCTAAAAATTAAAAATTACTAATTTTCAGACTTAAACGCCTTCAAGTCATGGACATCATTGAGAATCGCAATATATTCCACAAACTTAACTTTTCAGTTCCAACTGACGATTTTCTTGAAATTCTGAATATGTTTAAGAAAAAGTTCTTTCCTGGCTCGATGTCAATTGCATTCTTTTGGATTGATGAGTACAAAGGATATGCATCAGAGATCATAACACAGTGGGGCTTGTGCTTCACATACAACATCGCATTCAGTCATGATCTACTGCACACCAACTCAACATCTGATGACTTTCATTATCAAGTTGCTTTAAAACGCGATGTGCCAGTGATTAGCCAAAAAACATTTCGCTTTGATCATCCACCAAAGGAACTGCCACAAATGATTTCATCATCAAAAGCTGGATTGTGGGTTGGATTTAATCTTCATGTAGATGATATCAAGAAAATAGCAAATAATACATTTGAAGAGCATACAATAATTTTACATGATCCATTTGAGCTGCCATCATCAAAGTCTAAGATATTTGAGCTTAATATTAAGTATCAAACGACAATTTGGATTAAACCACAACAAAATTCAATTGATGAGTCACTGACGGATTATAAACCTGCTGAGTAAGCTATATATAACCTCAAAAATTTTCAAACCCTTTAGGTCGCCGAGCAGAGTTTGAGAAACATTGTTGTAGCCTGACAAAACCTCAAATCACAGCCACATAACCTCAAAATACAGCAACAAAACCTCAAAATTCAGAAATATAACCTCAAAATACAGCAACATAACCTTAAAGCACAGCAATATAACCTCAAAGCAAAGCAACACAACCTCAAAATACAACAACATAACCTCAAAATTCAGAAACATAACCTAAAAAATTTAGAAACATTTCCCCAAAAAACAGCAATATAACCTTAAAGCACAGCAATATAACCTTAAAATATAGCAACATAACCTTAAAGCACCGCAATATAACTTCAAAGCACAGCAACATAACCTCAAAATACAACAACATAACCTCAAAATTCAGAAACATAACCTCAAAACACAACAACATAATCTCAAAATTAAGAAACATAACCTCAAAATTCAGAAACATAACCTCAAAATACAGCAACATAACCTTAAAGCACAGCAACATAACCTCAAAATACAGCAACATAACCTGAAAATAAATCAACTTAACCTCAAAATCTCACAAATCTTAAATTTCAGACGCAACTGCTACCTGGAAAACGAAAAAATCCTGATATTCTTCAAAGTCTACACGAAAAACAACTGCGAGAATGAATGTTTGACTGATTTTATGCTCAGTCGTTGTGGCTGCGTTGAATTCTTCATGATTCGAAATTCTTCAACTCGAATTTGTTCAGCAAATGAGCAAAGCTGCTACAAGAAAGCTGCTGATGACTTTGAGGAACAGAAAAACTATTGCGACTGCTTTAATCCTTGTGACTATGTCAAGTATGACTTTATAAAACAAAATTATGGATACTCATAGTACGTTAATTTACTAGCATCAATAAGGAGTTTAATTGTGTTAATTTTCATATTTACAGCATAAAAGCAATGATTTCATATTCTATTACCGGCTTTCGATTGCAATATCAAGAAGATATTTTTACTGAACTCATCCGTAAGCAGCAGTTTACATTTGTTGACTTTTTGGCTTTCGTTGGCGGAATTTTAGGACTTTTTGCTGGATTTTCAGTTCTTTCATTTATTGAGTTAATTTATTGGTTCACGGTTCGAGTTTTTACCAAAAATCGAAAGAAGCATGTCACGAAAGTACATTCATTGGGTCTTGTACAGGATATCAACTCGAAGCTAACTTTAGTAGGAGAAGTATCGCAGTCGTACTTGAATGAGTCATCAATTCATGGACTTTGGTATATTTCTGAGTTTTCTTGGATCAGCAGGTGAGCTTTGAACTGATTTTAGGGCTCAATTGAAGTTCCTTAATAATTTTAGCATTCCGTGGACTTTCTTCGTCTACACATCGATGACTTTCTGTTTGCACATGATTTTGAGCACAAAAGAGAGTGTCCCAGATAGTCGTGTGATTGCTTACGATGATAATTTTATGATGATTGAAAATGTAAGCTTTTAGTTGAGCTTATAAGAACCAATTCCTAACCTCAAAATTGTAGATTTCATTTCCAGCATTCACAATAGTTCCACAATATTCTAGAACTCCACTTTTTGTTGCTGAAATGTACTGGAATATTTATGATGGACCTTCGATTATGAGAAATATGGATTCACAAACATTAATTCAATTTAAGAAGTAAATTTTAATCTTGATCATTATGTCGAAGATCCTTACGAATCTTAGTTTTTGCCTTCTAGGAACATGACGCATTACAATTTTTGTGAGGAAGTGTTTTATGCTTATAATTTGAATTTCAACTTTAGTTGCGTTCCTTACGTGATTCCTGTTTTAAAAGAAAACTCAAAGATTAATTGGTTCCGTGAGCAGCTTTCATCATTTAATGGCAAATATCAGCCAGAATTTGCAGAAATTCGAACATCCAGAGGCATGGGATTCACATTTAACATGATTGATGCTGATGAGATGTTCAACTTTGATCAGTGAGTATCCTTTAGGTCTTTATGGCTCTCTTTATAACTCTAGCATCCTTCAGGATCAGCTCAGACTTCAACTACACCAGAAACATCACAACAAAGTCAGAAAACTCAACTCAAATCCCAAAATCTATCAAATATCCAATAAAATTCAATAAAGATGATCAAGTCAAATTTTCCATCAAGCTATTTCCATCGCCTGCAACTCAAGTAAGCTGCATCAAGCAATCATTTATCATTCACACATCTGATGATCTGCCAACGTTTAATGTCAGAATGGATTTCATGGCTTTTGATAGTGGAGCAGCTATCGATGTGATTGTGACTCCTAAAGTCATTAGAACTGTTGAGTATTTAAAGAGATTGAAGCCAAAAGAACGAGAATGTTATTTTGATGGTGAAAAATCACTGAAATATTTTAAAAAATATTCTCAGAAGAACTGCGAAGCTGAATGCTTAGCAAACATAACAATGGATAATTGTGGATGTGTAGATTTTAACCAGCCATTCAGCAATCCAAATGAATTTTGTTTAAACATATCAAAAGCTGACTCAACTTGCAACAGCAATCTCAAACGAGATCTTTACACATTCATTGACTTTTCACCCGAACAGAATTGCTCATGCCTGCCATTGTGCAACTCAATCAGCTACAACATCAAATATTATACAAAGCATGAATCAGGTGGGAATGAGACAACAATAAATGTGAGAATGAACATGGACGACATCGTTTTGTTCCGAAGATATCAGCAATTTACATTCTCGGATGTTGTTTCTTATGTCGGTGGACTTTTGGGACTTTTTGCTGGCATTTCAATGCTTTCAATTGTTGAATTTTTCTACTTTTTTACAATTCGGTTGGGAGTTAATTTGTGGAGAGAAAACTAAGAAATTTCTAGATTAAATTGTACTTTTAATCCAATGGGTGCCGATGGTCCTTATTCTTCGAAATCGAAAATTCTAATTTGAATTTTTTTCAAAAAATGAAATTCCGTTAAAAATATTTCATCAAAAAATTATATTTGTTTACATCAGTAAAATTTTGATTAATTTTCATTAATTATGGGTAAAACCTGCAAAATTGCAAGCTGCAACAAAAATAAAACAATTACAAATCTTTTTAAAGTACCTAAGCACTCATTAAACAAAGATAAATGGTTGTTATTTTTAAAATCAAACAACATAAGTGTCGACGGAAGTGAGATTTCTGCTGTAAGTGATCGTAACACATTCAAGACAAAATTTTCAGATATTGTTCTTAGTCAGGTTGAAATTCCATTTGAGCATTGTTCAAAGACTATTGAAAATTTAATATTATTTTTTGTAACTTTTCGATCAAAACTTGAGCTTCATTGTCGATTGTTATATTCAAAAAACAAATTTGCTTCGAAGAATTGATTTTTGTTCATAAATAAATTTAACGGTCTTTAAAATTTCAAAATTTTTTATAAAAAATTATTTTTCGAATTTTTTCGAAACAGGTTTGAATTTTAGAAAAAATAACGGTCTACATTGTTGTAGGCACCCATTGGCTTTTAATCAAAGGCTGAAGATCAAGCTTGTGTTAAAATTAACAATTTCTATTTAAAAATCGCATTTGACTTATAACTAGCTCAAGGATCTTGTAGATTTGTCAAATTAGATAGCTTTATACTATTTTTAACTCAAAACTGTGCAACATGCAACAACTTTTATATTTTTTTTTTTGCATAAATTATGATTGTGAACAGTTTAAGCAACGCTGACTTAGTAGCTATGAAGTTTGATGTGCAGCAATATTTAGAAACTTCAACAATTCATGGTTTTGCATACATTTCAAGAAAATATCATTTTATTGAGAGGTTGACTTAGTAAAAAATCGAAAAAATTAAATTTGTGAATTAATTTTTGTTAATTTAATTTCAGGATTTTTTGGATCTGTGCTTTGGCATCTTCTGCCACATTTACTTCAGTTTTGATCGTTCAGATTGTCACAAAAATTCGAAATGTTCCAATTCTAGTTTATCTATCTGATCAGTCAGTGCCTGTGTCTAAGGTTTGTTGAATAATGTTTTTCTGAATTGAATCAAATTGGATTTTTAAACTTAACGTCATTAAGTTAAGTCTTTAAGCTCTCTGTCTAAGTCTCTGATGATCAGCTCCACATTCTTGTTCCATACTTTTCCCAGATTAATTTTCCAGCTGTCACTGTGTGTCCAAGTTTTAAAACAAGCTTGCTAAAGGAAAAAAAAAGTTTCGGATACTACGAGAAGCACACACTTAGAAAGATTTTTTATGAAAATGAAGAATATTTGCTAGAAACTGAAGATGAAAGGAAGTTCGGGAACATTCTGTATGTCGATTTCTTAGACAAGATTGAGAATGGCAGCATTAAACCTGAAGAACTAGGCTCAAAACTGTAAGATCTTGTTTATATAAAACTATTGATTAAAAATTCCACCATTCTGCAGCCTTAAACGCCTTCAAGTCATCGATCTGATCACAAATCGTGGAACTTTTCACAAATTAAATTTCTCAGTTCCAACAGACGATTTTCTTGACGTCATCAATGAGTTTGACAAGGAATTTGATGATGTTTTTTCAATTGTATTTTACTGGATTGGAACATATCGACACCGTATCTCAGAAATTATCACCCAATGGGGCTTGTGCTTTACATACAATATTGCATTCAGTCATAATTTATTGAACTTTAACTCAACTTCTGAAGACTTTCATTATCAAAACACAATTCGAAAGCTAACAATTAAAGCGATGCCAAATCAGCCGTTGGAAGTTTCACCAAAAAGTATTTCATCGGCAAATGCTGGATTATGGGTTGGCTTTAATAAGCTCGCTCCATACATAGGTGGAAATGCTGATGGATATGTTAGCTTATTTCATGATCCATTTGAGTTGCCATCAAAAAGTTCTGAAATGGCAGAAACAAGTTTGAAAATTCAAACTAAAATACTAATTGAACCTCAAATGAACTCGATTGATGAATCGCTTGTTGATTTTGAACCTGCTGAGTAAGTTGATTTAATCATGATGAACATGAAAGAGCTTGAATCAAACGAAATAGTCACAAACTTAAGATTCTATCCTCAAAAAGTCACAAACTTAAGCTTTTAACCTCAAAATGACATAAACTTAAGCTTTTAACCTCAAAAAGTCACAAACTTAAGATTCTAACCTCAAAATGACACAAACTTAAGATTATAACCTCAAAATGACATAAACTTAAGATTATAACCCCAAAAATGACATTAACTTAAGATTTTAACCTCAATATGACACAAACTTAAGCTTTTAACCTCAAAAAGACATAAACTTAAGATTCTAGCCTCAAAATGACATAAACTTAAGATTTAAACCTCAAAATGACACAAACTTAAGATTATAACCTCAAAAAGTCACAAACTTAAGATTATAACCTCAAAAAGTTGCAAACTTAAGATTCAAACCTCAAAATGACACAAACTTAAGATTCTAACCTCAAAATGACACAAACTTAAGATTTTAACCTCAAAATGTCATAAACTTAAGATTCTAACCTCAAAAAGTCACAAACTTAAGATTATAACCTCAAAAAGTTGCAAACTTAAGATTCAAACCTCAAAATGACACAAACTTAAGATTCTAACCTCAAAATGACACAAACTTAAGATTTTAACCTCAAAATCACATAAACTTAAGATTTTAACCCCAAAATGACTTAAACTTAAGATTTTAACCTCAAAATGACACAAACTTAAGATTCTAACCTCAAAAAAATTCAAAATCGAAATTTTAACCTCAATTTCAGACGCAACTGCTACCTGGAAAACGAGAAAGTCCTGAAATTCTTCAAAGTCTACACGAAAAACAATTGCGAGAATGAATGTCTGACTGATTTCATGCTCAGTCGTTGTGGCTGCGTTGAATTCTTCATGATTCGAAATTCTTCAACTCGAATTTGTTCGGCAAATGAGCAAAGTTGCTACAAGAAAGCTGCAGAAGATTTTGAGGAACAGAAAAGCTTCTGTGAATGTTTTCAGCCTTGCGAATATATCAATTATAACTTTGAGTATCATGATCATGGCCCTGCAGGGTAAGAATAACTCAAATAATAAAGTTAAATTAATTATAAGCCTTCCAATAAATTCTAAATTTTAGTACTGGCAGGTCTAGCACGTTCCTAACAAGTGGATTTTATTTTCAATACAAAAGCAATGTTTTCAATCAACTCGTCCGCAAGAAGCAGTACACAACGCTTGACTTTCTATCATTTGTTGGTGGAGTTTTGGGACTTTTTGCTGGATTTTCGCTTCTTTCTTTAGTTGAGCTTATTTATTGGTTCACGGTTCGAGTTTTTGTTGATAATTCGAGGAAACCTGACAGTAAAGTGCACTCGATAAGAGAATTTAAGGCACAAGAAGGCTCACAAAAAAGGATAATAATTAATTCATACTTGAAAGAGTCATCGATTCATGGATTTGGCTACATTACTGGATTTCCTAAAGTTGGCAGGTGTGATGATTAATTTTAAGGTTTTGAACTTTTGATCTTTCATTCTGACCAATTTTAATCAGTATTATTTGGATGCTAATTGTGCTGGTTGTTATGACTTGTTGCTCTCATTTGATAATGGATGCTCAGGAGAAGGTTCCGGATAGTCTAATGGTGGCTTATGATGATGATTTTAAATCGGTACAGAATGTAAGTAACAAGAAATGAATTTAAAGGCGTGTGGGTAAGTTTATGATATCAAGGTACAAGCGGCAATGTCTAGGGGGAAAGGGGGGGGGGGGGGGTAATGATAGGGACGACCCCTAACAATCCTCCTATTTTAAATTTGAATTTGAAATTTTAGATTACATTTCCGGCAATCACATTGGTTCCAACTTTTTCAATTCCTACGCGAATGCTTATTGGAGACTTCTACTTTAAAGCTATAGCATCAAAACATGGGAAAGCTGAGATGGAAAATGAGACAACCAGAGAGCCATTCATTAGGTACATTTATGTGTCATTTATGCTGTAATGTTCTTTAGACTAACAAATGATGTTTTTCAGAAATTTAACAAAGTTTCATTTTTGTTACGAGACTTTCACAGGATACAGTAATGGCTATAAATTAAGTTTTGTGCCGTACCTATTTAGCATGTTGAAAGAAAACTCACAAATTGACTGGTTCCGCGACCAATTTTCATCATTTAATGGCAAATATCAGCCAGAATTTGCTGAAATTCGAACATCCAGAGGCATGGGATTCACATTTAACATGATTGATGCTGATGAGATGTTCAACTTTAATCAGTGAGTATCCTTTGAGTCTTTATGCTCCCGTTACTAACTCAGACATCCTCAAGGATCAGCTTAGAGTTCAACTACACCAGAAACATCACAACAAGATCATCAAATCTATCAAAAATACCACAAACAGCTCAGAATCCTTTAACATTCATCAGATTAGACAGAGCTTCTGTTTCAATAAAACTAACAAAACCTTCCGAAATTGTTAACAATTGCAAGAAGCCATCCATTCTTGTACACAGTTCTGAATATCTCCCAACATTTAGTTCACAAAATGATTTTATTGGATTTGAACATGGCGCTGAAATTGACATTATCGTGACTCCAAAAATCATCAAAACTGATAAAATTCTTCGAAGATTAAAGCCAGAACTTCGCAGTTGTTACTTTGAAAATGAAAAATCTCTGAAGTTCTTCAAAAAATATTCTCAAAAGAACTGCGAGGTTGAATGCCTTACGAATATAACAATGAATGCATGCGGCTGTGTAGACATAACTCAGCCATTTGAGTCAATGAATGACATTTGTCTTAACATATCGACTAAAGGTATAGATTATTGCTTTAATCTATTGCAATATGTGTAGAAATGTACACCCATAAAGTCCAAAACTGTCTTCCGTTACGTGCAATACACTTTGTGAATACAGCAGCATTTGTGTACAACAACCTTAAGAAAAATATCCATTCCAATATCACATTCAGTAAGGCATCTGGAAGTAAAAGAACAAAAGATAATGGAAAGCTGTTGAAGCCTATTTCTAGAACAAAAAGCGGAAAGAAAAGAATCTCATGTTATGCTGTAAATATCTTTAATAGCATAAGCGATGATATCAAACACTTACCACACGTACACGCCTTCAAGTGGGCACTAAAATGCAGCATACGGAATGAGGAATTCATCGAATTGTGCTTTAATGGTCAATACCAATGTTAGCAAACAGAATCACAACCGTTAAAACAATTTTTTTTTGAATTTTTTCGAAGATCAGAGAAGTTTGGAAAATTTGAAATAAAAAAGTTCGTTATTTTTTGAATATTTTTATTCAGTTACATTTAGAAGAAAACTTATTTCTTCTATGAATTTCACGGCAGTGATTATCTAATTTAAGCCGAAAACAAACAAACATTTGTATCAACATGTTTACTGTTAGCGAGCAATGTTCAAAAAGAATGTCTAATTGAGTATAAATTGTTTCAGCGAATGTTTTTTTAAATATGGCACTTGATGTTGAGGTTTTTTTCTTGATTTCTCTATAAATATATTCCATAGCCACAAAAAAACATTGAACTTCTATAGAAATGTCCCAAGGAGACTTTTCATGGATGTACGACAACAAATTTCCTTCAATTGGATTTAGCGAAAACTCCATAAATTTCGATTTACATCCATCACAATCTACTTTTGCTATTAACTTAAAAATAAGTTTTTTCATTGATAAGCAGAACGAATTAAACTCCAAATTACTCTTAAATAAAGATTTCCATGTAACTTCTTGGGGAACATCCAATGAAAAACTGTTTTCTTGATCATCTAAATTAGTCGTATCTTTAGCAGTTTCCCTTAATATTTTAAGAAATTGAGAGCATGTTGAAACATTTTCTACACTCCATGGATAAATTTTTGTATCAAGTGTACGTTCCATAAAATTACACAAAGAAAGTGATTTCGCAGCCTGCATAAAGTTAAGAGCTGATGGCTTTTTTGAATAATGCACTACTTGTGAGAAAAAATTTTCAATTGCATTGCTTGAAAGCCATTCCGCTTTAAATGATTCCATTCCTTCATTAAAATATAGCCTTATAATATCGACTGTTGTAAAAATATTAATCACAGCTCCAGTTGTAGATCTTAAATAAGCATTATCAAACTTCAATGATTCCATTACAGGCACTGCTTCATTTATAAGCCAATCTGAATATTCCTCATAATTTTGTGGTGTCCAAACAAATTTAAGCATTAAATTAGAATACTTGTTGAAAAATTTTAGTAGCCATGATGTCGCGCTTAATGGACAATCAAATTCCAAATTATCGTGTAACATATTTTCAATTATTGATGAAGAATTCAAAAAATCAATGGCATATGATACTTCATCACTAAACAAATTAAATGCTGTGGATTCTCTCATAATTTCAAAATGATCAGGTTTAATGACTTCTTTTTTTAATAATGGTGCAGGTTTAAATATCATTTTAGACTGAGCATTAAATAATTTCTTAACATCCTGGAATTTTGCTATCTTTGATGTTAAATTGTATTTTGAAATTATAAAATCTGGTATTGTGATATCATATCGTCTCAAACCTCCTGCTAAATTTTTTGCGTTATGTGTGGGATCAAAATTAAACCATAATTTACGTGAACTGTCTACAGGATGTTCAGTGTAACAATCACGACTGTATTTTTTCGAACTCAAGCCAAAAGATTTAGCAAGCGAACAATTACTTGGTCCCATATCTGTAGTTATGACATCAACTTTAATTTTGGTGCTTGCTTCAATTGTGCTAATTAAGTCACATAAAAATATTTTCATTAAATTTCCATCAAATGACTGACCCGTAAATTGAAAGCCGACTAACATTTTAATTCGGATATTCATTAAAGTCAAATATGCGACAAAAACATTTTTTGCTAGTTCTTCTGAGCTTGGGATCGTCACGCATCCAACATATTCACTGTTTGAATGATTATAAGATCTTCCCGGAATCAACGATTTTTCATCAATTTTAATGTCTGCTCTTAATTGGAACGGCAGAAAATTATCTGTTAGCATTTTTAAAATATTTATATTGAAAAAAGCGATTCCTGGATAAAATGGAAGTTCACTTATAATATTGTTTAATGCACGAGACGATACAACTGGAACAACAAAAGCCCTTAAAAAATCTAGTCCTTTGTTTCCTCCTAACTGCTTAAGAATTATTGACTTTTGTATTGTTTCGTTGCTCCACTTCTTAACTTGCTTGCCTTTCATTAGCTGAAGCTGGTCATTGCTAATAAATTTATTAACAGCAGTTTTCAATTCTTCAAGTTCACAAAGAACTTTCTCGTATTTAAGCCTATATTCCGTTGTACGATCCTTCTCATTTTGTAATTCTACAGTCAATACAGCAATTTGTTTGTATAATAATGTAATTAATGGTTCAGAATAAGAAATATCTGAAGTAACATTAATTTTTGGTTTTTCCTGATCTACATTTTCTTGATCCAAATTTTCAGCTAAGCCAGTCGAATTGTCACTTACATTATTGTTCTTATCGATACGCCTGCGAATTAAGATCTTGCTAAGAACAGTTTTGTTGACGGACTTAAATATTAAAAGAAAATATATGAAAAAGTCAAAACAACATTATTAAATAAGAAATGGGAGATAGCTTACTGTTGATGGATATGCATGATTCTTTAGTCTCATTCTTGTTGAATTTCTCGCTATCATATCGTCCCTAAAGTGTAATTCACATATAAAATATTTTTTATCTTCAGCGTACGGAACTTTATTTTCTTTTAGAAATGAAATCCATCGATCTGAATGATATGACAGCTTGTGAAGTTCAAAAAGATGTAGTTTCTTATCACTTTTAGCACTTTTGCATTGCTTTATACAGCACTTTTTGCCCATTTTGATTAAATTTAGTAATTTTCGCGAATGTAAACAATTACTCGAAAAATAAGGACTTTTAACGTTCATTTTTGAAAATAAGAACTTCGAAATTTTGAATTGCGAAAAATAAGAACCTCGAAAATTCGAAATTCGAAGAATAAGAACCTTTTTATTTCTGTTTGCTAACATTGGGGTCAATACACGAAAAAATACATAATTGCCTAGAAAGGAAAACAAACAGAAAATAATTATCTATATTTGAAAGCTTACTGGATTAAATTGGAACGATTTACTGTTGCTTGACATCCTTATCCAGCTATTTTAGATCTGTTGCAACTTGATTATTTGACTGACATCGTTGGAATTCTTTTATTTTAATTTGTTATTCAAAACACTAAATGAAAACATAAACAACAAATTTTCCACCACTAAACTCACCTCGAAAATTTCAAATATCAAAATTCCGTTAAAAAAAAAAAAAACAAGGAAAAATTCACTGACAAATTCATGCATTAATTAAATTAAATTATCCTTACCATTTGCATTAAAATCACAAAACACTACTCCTGATTGTTATTAAACTCAATTAAACTTTCTACTGAACACACACAACATAAATTCACCTCAAACTTTTATATTAGAAAATATCGTTAAAATGTAATGAACCTCTTTGTGAGCACTTTAAAGTTTTTATAAAACGCTGTTACTCACAATTGTGTCCTCGATAAGAGGAACTAAATGTACCATTGTTTAAAATGTAATGAAGCTATGGCGATGCTCTGGCTTCTCAAACTAATTGAATAAATAATAATAATAATAATAATAATAATATGATCTTTATGAACAAGAAAACTTTTCACCCGATCAGAACTGCTCATGCTTGCCATTATGCAACTCAATCAGCTACAACATCAAATATTATACAAAGCATGAGTCAGGTGGGAATGAGACAACAATAAATGTGAGAATGAACATGGACGACATCGTTTTGTTCCGAAGATATCAGCAATTTACATTCTCGGATGTTGTTTCTTATGTCGGTGGACTTTTGGGACTCTTTGCTGGCATTTCAATGCTTTCAATTGTTGAATTTTTCTACTTTTTTACTATCCGACTTGGGGTTAATTTGTGGAGGGTGTTGAGGGGTGATTAGACATGAGATTGAATTAGATAGATCAAGCTGGACTACATGAAATAGATAAAAAATATACACGGAAGTGACTTTTAATGACAATGAAATTTTTGAAGCATGTTTTTAATTATTTTAGATTTTGTAGCTTGATTTAAATTACACAATTTTAAAATAAACATTTTTCCGCATTCAAAAATAAAAGTTTGAATAAAAATGAAGTTTGATGCTCAAAAATATTTAGAAATATCCACAATTCATGGATTGGCTTACATCTCTAAGAGATATCATGCTGTCGAAAGGTTAGAATAAGAAAGTGCTGTGTGGCTTAAAAAGCCACTAGACCAAATAAGTGAGCTTCGCGTACCAAAGTTTGAGAAAACACTGCACTAAGATTTCAACACAGAACTCATAAAATTTCATTCTTTCAGGGTTTTTTGGACATTTACGCTCATCTTTTCAGTCATTTGCACTTCATTGCTAATCACTGAGCTTGTTAAGGCACAAAATGTTCCCATTGTGTCATATCTATCGGACCAAATGATTCCTGTCTTTGAGGTAAGTCGTATTATTTGCTTAATAATTGGAAATGCTTTAAAGACATTCAATTTTAGATTAACTTTCCAGCAATTACAGTATGTCCTCGATTAAAGCCTGTAATCATGAGGTTACGTCGATTTGGTGTTGGATATTCATATGCTCGGTATGAAAAGCACACATTGAGGACATATTATTTTGAGTTTAAAGAATCTGACATGGAATTAAAGGATGAATCAAGTTTTAATGATTTTAGCTATGTTAGAGCTTTAGATGAGATTGAGAATGGAACATTAGATCCACATAAATTAGGAATTAAGCTGTAAGGAACTGATTTTATGATTAATTTAACTCAATTCTAGTAATTTTTTAATTTTTTTAGCCTTAAACGCCTTCAAGTCATCGACCTGATCACAAATCACGGAATATTTCAGAAAATTAACCTTAAAATCCCAGCAGATGACTTCCTTGACGTCAAAAATGAGTTTGATAAGGATTTTTTGAGTGACTACTTTGCCATTGTGTTCAAATGGATTGCTGAATATCAACAATATGTGTCGGAAATAATTACACCACTTGGTTTGTGCTTTACATTTAATATTGCACCTAATCATGATGTAATGGACACTAACTTAACATCTGACGATTTTCACTACATTTATGCAATGAAAGAATTTCAAAAAGGTTTATGGAAGCATGAAAAGCCACCACAAGAATTAAAAAGAATCGCTACATCACAATCTGGATTATGGATTGGATTTAACATTCTCAGCCTAGTCAGTGAAAATCTTATTGGATATGATGAACTTAGTGGATTTAGAGTCATTATTCATGACCCTTTTGAGCTGCCAACGACACGGTCCAAGATTATCAAACTTAACATTGACTATGAAACAAAGATAAGCCTTAATCCACAGTTAAATTCTATTGATGAGTCTTTGTATGACTATGAACCGGAAGAGTGAGTTGTTATTGAAGAATTTAGTCTAAAAAAGGCAATAATTCAATATTCTAACCTCAAAAATGTCCAAGATTTAATTTCTAACCTGAAAAATAACCAAGACAGAATTTCTAACCACAAAAATAACCAAGATTAAATTTCTAACCTTAAAAATGTCTAAAATTGAATTTCTAACCTCAAAAATGTCCCAGATTTAATTTCTAACCTCAAAAATGTCCAAAATTGAAATTCTAACCTCAAAAATGTCCCAGATTGAATTTCTAACCTCAAAAATGTCCAAAATTGAATTTCTAACCTCAAAAATAACCAAGGGTTAAATTTCTAACCTCAAATATGTCCAAGATTGAATTTCTAACCTCAGAAATGTCTAAAATTATATTTCTAACCTCAAAAATGTCCCAGATTAAATTTATAACCTCAAAAATGTCCAAGATTAAATTTCTAACCTCAAAAATGTCCAAAATTGAAATTCTACCTCAAAAGTCTATAAAATTGAGATCCTAACCTCAAAACAAAGCAACATAACCTCAAAATCTCTTTTCTTCCTTAATTTCAGACGCAACTGCTACTTGGAAAACGAGAAAGTCCTGAAATTCTTCAAAGTCTACACGAAAAACAACTGCGAGAATGAATGTCTGACTGATTTCATGCTCAGTCTTTGTGGCTGCGTTGAATTCTTCATGATTCGAAATTCTTCAACTCGAATTTGTTCGGCAAATGAGCAAAGCTGCTACAAAAAAGCTGCTGAGAACTTTGAGGAACTGAAAAGATCTTGTGGATGCTTTGATCCTTGCGAACATGTAAAGTTTGAATATGAAATCAATGAATATGGAGCAGCAGAGTAAGTAATTTCTTGTTCGTGTAAATTTCTACAAACTCATTTATTTGCTTACAGTAAGAAATCGAATACCGCATACAATGCCGTTGGTGGTCACATCAGATTCAAAAACAACGTATTTAACCATTTGGTCCGCAAGCAACAATTCGATACTCTCGATTTTCTGTCATTTATTGGTGGAATTTTAGGACTTTTTGCTGGATTTTCAGCACTGTCGTTTATTGAGCTGATTTATTGGTTTACAATTCGACTCATGATTGGAAGTTGTAAGCGAGTCGACACCAAAGTTTATCCAATAGACGAAACTGTTAAGGAACAATCAAAGACTTTAAAAATTATTGATTCATTCTTGTCATACTTTAATGAGTCATCGATTCATGGATTCAATGATGTCTTTGAGTTCTCGCGGATTGGCAGGTTAGTAAGAAAGTTCAAAGAGGATCAATAAGACTAAAAAATGTAAATTTCAGCATCCTTTGGACATTCTTCATCATGTTCACTATGAACTTCTGCTTCCACATGATATCAAGTGTTCGAGAAAAGGTTCCAGACAGTCGAATGATTGCTTATGATGACAATTTAAGGTTTAGAGAAGAGGTAAGTAGCTCAAAGTACGATTGTTGAAGCTAAGAATCGTCATCGAAGTTTAATTGGGTCGTTGTCTGGGTCAGTGATGGCTAACCCATGTGCCGCGGCACACTAGTGTCCGACATGACTTACCATCAAGGTGCATCGTGAAACAGAAAAGCCGGATAAATAAAAATTATTTATTTTCAGATTCCATTTCCAGCAATAACAATCGTTCCTGAATTTTCACTTGACAAAAATTGGCTTTTAGGTAAATTTTGGCTTATTGCAAACATTCCTTATCTAGGAACTAAGTTTTTAAATAATGCAACCACAAAAGAACCATTTAAAAGGTTTGTGACTTAATTTAACCAATTTATGTTCAAGGTTTAATAGTTTTTCCAATATTTATCCTAGAAATTTGACGAAATTTCATTTTTGCAATGAGATTTACACTGGATACTACTTTAATTATGACTTTAGTTATATCCCACATATCTTTGATGCGTTGAAAGAGGAATCAAAAGTTGATTGGTTCCAGGATCAATTTTCATCATTTAATGACAAATATCAGCCAGAATTTGCTGAAATTCGAACATCCCGAGGCATGGGATTCACATTTAACATGATTAATGCTGATGAGATGTTCAACTTTGAGAAGTGAGTATCCTTTAGGTCTCTACGGCTCTATTACTAACCCTAACATCCTTCAGGATCAGCTCGGAGTTCAACAATACAAAGAACATCACAACAAAGTCAAAAACTAATACAAAAATCACAAAATATCCAATTAGACTTGACCGAAAGAGTCAAGCAATATTTTCAATAAGAGTCAAGAAGATTCCAGGATTATTCATGAACTGTGTCAAGCAATCCTTTATGATTCATGCGCCTCAATATTCACCAGTTTTTAGTACTAGAAAGGAGTTTGCATCTTTTGACTCTGGTGCCAGCATTGACGTTACAATCACACCAGAAATGACCAAAACAGACAAAAATTTAAGGCACTTAAATCCAACAGTCCGAGAATGTTATTTTGAGGATGAAAAGAAGTTGAAATACTTTAAGAAATACACTCAAAGTAACTGTGAAATTGAATGCCTGACAAATATAACAATGGATAGATGTGGATGTGTTGATGTTAATCAGCCATATACAACTATTGATGACATCTGTATTAATATCACAAGAGAATTACTAAGCTATTGTCCAGAAAAGCTTCATCATGATTTATTGACAATTGAAACATTCTCACCCGAACAGAACTGCTCGTGCCTGCCATTGTGCAACTCAATCAGCTACAACATCAAATATTATACAAAGCATGAGTCAGGTGGGAATGAGACAACAATAAATGTGAGAATGAACATGGACGACATCATTTTGTTCCGAAGATATCAGCAATTTACATTCTCGGATGTTGTTTCTTATGTCGGTGGACTTTTGGGACTTTTTGCTGGCATTTCAATGCTTTCAATTGTTGAATTTTTCTACTTTTTTACTATTCGACTCGGGGTTAATTTATGGAGGGTGTTGAGGGGTGGTTAGATGTAATTTAGACAAGGAAGTTGAGAATCTCAAATTGAGATAATAGAAGCTAGTGTTGCTTAATATGGCCAGTAGGGACATGTCATTCAATAAAGGTTAAGTTCATTTTATATCAGTTTGAATCTAACTGAGGTTCATGTTGTTAGATCTGATTTGAGATTATAAACAGCGACTACACAGTTTTAGGACTATATTATATTATGTTAGCAGCAACATGCATTAAATTTGAAATGTTATAAATTCAATAAAGTTTCTAAATCCTTCTGTTCTGGTCAACATTACAGTCATAACTTCAGAATTGATAAGAAGTCATGAAGTTTGATGTGCAAAAGTATCTTGAGACTTCAACAATTCATGGACTTGTCTATATATCCAAGAAGTTTCATGCCATTGAGAGGTAAGTTTGTGCTTAAAAGTCTGAATTATTCGCAAACGTTAACTTAATTTTCAGAATTTTCTGGATAATTGTGCTGCTTTGTTCGACAATCTATACTTCGGACTTGATTATTGAGTTTGTAGTAAAAATAATAAAATCTCCAATTGTTTCGTATTTGTCTGATCAATCAATTGGTGTGTCTGAAGTAAGCTTAGTTCGAATTCGACTAAACCTTTGCTGTGGCAAGGCTAGAAGCATAGTTAAAAAATCTTAAAAATTTCCATTATAACTCAAATTGCAGATTAATTTTCCAGCAGTTACAGTTTGCCCACAATTATCATTTAGTATCCCGCGTGGGCCTTATTCTAAACAAAGTAAGCCTTACTATTACGAAAAGCATACTTTAAAAAAATCATATTATGAATTTGAGGAAGAGCAACAAGAGTTTGTGGATGAACGGAAACTAAGCAGCTATGATTATGGAAAATTCCTAGACAAACTTGAAAACGGAAGCATCAAACCTGAAGATTTAGGAATTAGACTGTAAAGATTTTAATTATTGAACAAATAATTTTTAAAAGTGTTAAATTTTCAGCCTTAAACGTCTTCAAGTCATCGACATTTTAGAGAATCGTGAGGTTTTCCTCAAACTAAACTTTTCAGTTCCAGCTCACGACTTTCTTGAAATATCAAATGAGTTTCTTAAAGGCTCTCTTTCATTTGTATTTTATTGGATTGATGAGAAAAGACAATATGTAACGGAAATAGTCACTCAATGGGGCTTGTGCTTCACATACAATATTGGATTCAGTCATGATGTCCTGCACATCAACTCAACTTCTGACGACTTTCACTTTCAAGCTTCATCCAAAGAAGACATAATGCCGTCATATCAAAGTACATATCTATACGAGACTCCACCAAAGGACCTTCCACAAACAATCTCAACATCAAAAGCTGGATTATGGGTTGGAATTAGTCTTGCGTATGCTGACAAAGATAGAATTGCAAAAAATACATTTAAGGCATATACAGTACTCTTGCATGATCCATTCGAGTTACCTTCAGCAAATTCTAAGATTATACAACTGAATGTTAAGTACCAAACTACTATTCAAGTTAATCCGCAACAAAATTCCATTGATGAGTCATTGATGGACTATGAACCTGTTGAGTGAGTTGATTTTGTCATGATGAACGTAAAAAAGCTTAAAATTCTAACTTCAAAAAGTCCTAAAATTGAAACTCTTACCTCAAAAAGGTACAAGCTTTAGATTCTAACCTCAAAAAGTCACAAACATAAAATTCTAACTTAAAAATGCTCTAAAATTGAGACTCTAACCTAAAAAAGTTGCAAGCTTAAAATTTTAACCTCAAAAAGTCACAAATATAAAATTCTAACCTCAAAATTAGTTCCTTAATTCTAACCTAACCAAACAATAAATTTGGAAAGCTTTTACATTCTAACCTCAAAATATAGCAACATTACCCCAAAATCTTCTCAAATCCTCTTTTTCAGACGCAACTGCTTCATGGAAAACGAGAAAGTCCTGAAATTCTTCAAAGTCTACACGAAAAACAATTGCGAGAATGAATGCCTGACTGATTTCATGCTCAGTCGTTGTGGCTGCGTTGAATTCTTCATGATTCGAAATTCTTCAACTCGAATTTGTTCGGCAAATGAGCAAAGTTGCTACAAGAAAGCTGCAGAAGACTTTGAGGAACAGAAAAGCTTCTGTGAATGTTTTCAGCCATGCGAATATATCAATTATAAATTTGAGAAGCAGGAATATGGATTTACGCAGTAAGTAAAGATAAAATAATTAAGAAGAACCATTTTTAATTTGATCTGTTTGCTTGTTTTAGTTTAGAAGCCTTACTTCCACACTTAACCATCGGATTTCGGCTTCAATATAAAGAAGATGTGTTTCCTAGACTCATCCGCAAGACTCAATTTACAATTGTTGATTTTTTGGCTTTTGTAGGTGGAATTTTGGGACTTTTTGCTGGAATTTCAATACTTTCATTTGTCGAGCTTATTTACTGGTTTACAGTTCGAGTGATAATTTTAAATGTCAAGAGAATAGATACAAAAGTTTATTCGATGTCCAGAGTTCGTGAAAGAGTTCAAGGATTGACAAAGATTAAGAAATTTACGCAGTCATACTTAAGACAGTCATCGATTCATGGACTTGGATATATTTCTGAATTTTCTTGGATCATCAAGTGAGTTTTTACAAATTTTAAAGCTCAACTGAAGATATTAAATAATTTTAGTATACTGTGGACTTTCTTCGTTCTTATATCGATGACATGTTGCATCCACTTGATTCTAAGATCCCATCAAAGTGTCCCAGACAGTAGAGTTATTGCATATGACGACAACTTCAAGATAATTGAATCTGTAAGCTTTTAATTGAATACATTAGAACCAATTCCTAACCTCAAAGTTCCAGATTCCATTTCCAGCATTCACAATAGTTCCACAATTTTCTATAACTAATAAATTGGCTAATGCTGCATTTAAGGCAAGCTGGGATGGACCAAAAATTATGAGAAAAATGAATCAAGAAACATTTTTAAAATTAAAAAAGTAAGTAAATGTGTTCCTTCATGACTTTAGATGCTTAGCTGATTTATTGTCCTTTTTAGAGACCTGACACAATACAATTTTTGTGAGGAATCGTTCAACATATACAGCTTAAGGTTTAACTTTAGCTTTATTCCACATCTCATCACTGTATTAAAAGAGCAGTCAAATGTGGGCTGGTTCCAGGACCAATTTTCATCATTCAATGGCAAATATCAGCCAGATTTTGCCGAAATTCGAACATCTAGAGGCATGGGATTCACATTTAACATGATTGATGCTGATGAGATGTTCAATTTTGATCAGTGAGTATTCATTGGGTCTTTATGGCTCTCTTTATAACTCTAGCATCCTTTAGGATCAGCTCAGACTTCAACTACACCAGAAACATCACAACAAGATCAGAAAACTCAACTCAAATCTTAAAGTCCTTCAATTATCCACTAAAATTCAACAGAGGAGATGAAATACAATTTTCAATCATAATAACAAAGCCTCCAAAAATTCTTTTAAACTGCATCAAACAATCGTTTATAATTCACAGTTCTGATGACTTGCCAACATTTTATGTTCGAATGGATTTCATGGGATTTGAATATGGAACAAAATTCGATGTCATTGTAACTCCTGAAATCATCAGAACTGAAGAATACCTGAGAAGCTTAAAGCCATCTGTACGAGGATGTTATTTTGATAAAGAAAAATCACTGAAATTTTTCAAAAAATATTCACAAAGGAACTGTGATGTTGAGTGCCTGGCAAACATAACAATGAACAGATGTGGATGCATTGACATTAATCAGCCATTCAGCAATCAAAATGAAATGTGCTTAAACATATCAAGATCACAGCCGACATGTTTAAGCATTCTTAAACGAGATCTTTACACATTTTTTGACTTTTCACCAGAACAGAATTGCTCATGCCTGCCATTGTGCAACTCAATCAGCTACAACATCAAATATTATACAAAGCATGAGTCAGGTGGGAATGAGACAACAATAAATGTGAGAATGAACATGGACGACATCGTTTTGTTCCGAAGATATCAGCAATTTACATTCTCGGATGTTGTTTCTTATGTCGGTGGACTTTTGGGACTTTTTGCTGGCATTTCAATGCTTTCAATTGTTGAATTTTTCTACTTTTTTACTATTCGACTCGGGGTTAATTTATGGAGGGTGTTGAGGGGTGGTTAGATGTAATTTAGACAAGGAAGTTGAGAATCTCAAATTGAGATAATAGAAGCTAGTGTTGCTTAATATGGCCAGTAGGGACATGTCATTCAATAAAGGTCAAGTTCATTTTATATCAGTTTGAATCTAACTGAGGTTCATGTTGTTAGATCTGATTTGAGATTATAAACAGCGACTACTCAGTTTTAGGACTATATTATATTATGTTAGCAGCAACATGCATTAAATTTGAAATGTTATAAATTCAATAAAGTTTCTAAATCCTTCTGTTCTGGTCAACATTACAGTCATAACTTCAGGATTGATAAGAAGTCATGAAGTTTGATGTGCAAAAGTATCTTGAGACTTCAACAATTCATGGACTTGTCTATATATCCAAGAAGTTTCATGCCATTGAGAGGTAAGTTTGTGCTTAAAAGTCTGAATTATTCGCAAACGTTAACTTAATTTTCAGAATTTTCTGGATAATTGTGCTGCTTTGTTCGACAATCTATACTTCGGACTTGATTATTGAGTTTGTAGTAAAAATAATAAAATCTCCAATTGTTTCGTATTTGTCTGATCAATCAATTGGTGTGTCTGAAGTAAGCTTAGTTCGAATTCGACTAAACCTTTGCTGTGGCAAGGCTAGAAGCATAGTTAAAAAATCTTAAAAATTTCCATTATAACTCAAATTGCAGATTAATTTTCCAGCAGTTACATTTATACAATTTTTCAGTAATTTGTACTTCAATTTTGATCGTCGAAGTTGTTGTAAAAATTCAAAATTTTCCCATTGTCACATTTTTGTCAGATCAGGCAATTCCTGTGTCGGAGGTGAGTGTAGCTAAGGCTTAGGTCCTTTTCAAGGCAACAATTTAACATTTTAATCAAAATTCATTTTCAAATATTTTAGATAAATTTCCCAGCAGTCACAATATGTCCACGAATGGTGAGTAAGTTCTCTGTTGACCACTACGAATTTGACAAGAAACATCGCTATGAGAATCATAATCTAGAGAAGATTGAGTACGAAAATGAAGAATTAATGGAAGAATTTCACGATGAAATCAGATTGAAGAACATCAGTTATGTGGAAATATTAGACAACATTGCCAATGCATCCATTAAACCCTAGGAATTAGGAGAAAAAATGTAAAAAAAATAAATTCTTTAAAATTCAGTCTAATTATTAATTTTTGACAGTTTAAAGCGACTTCAAGTAATCGACATCCTTACGAACCGTAAAATATTCCAAAAACTCAACATTTCAGTTCCAACAGATAATTTTTTTGAGGTTATGAATCAATTCCAAAAAGAATTTGATCCTGACACTTCATCAATTGTATTTTATCTGATTTATGAGCCACAAGAATACGTCACAGAAGTCATTACTAAGTGGGGACTATGCCGAACATTTAACAGTGCATTCAGTCATGATTTATTAAACTTTAACAAAACCTCAAAAGATTTTCATTATGAAGAAGCAAATATTTATAAACGATTAAAAAGATTCAAGCATGCACATCCATCTGATGAATTACCACGAAAGGTATCGACATCAAAGGCTGGATTGTGGGTTGGATTTGGTAATAATGAGGAAAATGAAGAAAGTTTTGAGCTGATTCATAATGATTTTGATGGATATGTGGTTATATTTCATGATCCTTTTGAGCTGCCATCGAAGAACTCGAAGACTGTGAATTTTAACAAACAATTGCAGACAAAAGTGTTAATTGATGGGCAAATTATGACAATTGATGAGTCCCTTTACGATTATGAACCTGCTGAGTAAGTTTAACTTATTTTTTCCTTTTTAATCAAAAGGTTTAAGTCATTTTTTTGTGACTTAACCTCAAAATCTTAAAAATCTGTAAATCATTGATTAACATTTAATAACCTCAAAACTTTGAAACTCAAGATTTTAACCTCAAACAATTTCGTGTTTCGTTTAAATTACAAAAACCTTTTTTCAAAGGATTTATATTTTTAATTTTAACCTCAAATAGCCCAAAAAATCAAGATTTGAAGCTAATAATGGACCATGATTAAGATTCTAACCTCAAAAAGCCTAAAAAGTGAGATTCTAGCCTCAAAACACCAGAAAATTGAGATTCTAACCTCGATATTTTGAAATTTGCAAAGTCTAACCTCAAAACACGAAAGTTTAAAATTCTAACCTCAATATTTTGAAATCTGAATCTTAATCCTGCAAATTGGACATATTGTCCTCTTTAACCTCAAAATAAATCAACATAACCTCAAAATCCCCTTTATTCCTAAAATTTCAGACGCAACTGCTACCTCGAAAACGAGAAAGTCCTGAAATTCTTCAAAATCTACACGAAAAACAACTGCGAGAATGAATGTCTGACTGATTTCATGCTCAGTCGTTGTGGCTGCGTTGAATTCTTCATGATTCGAAATTCTTCAACTCGAATTTGTTCAGCAAATGAGCAAAGCTGCTATAAGAAAGCTGCAGAAGACTTTGAGGAACAGAAAAGCTCTTGCGAATGTTTTGAGCAATGCGAATATGTCAAGTATGAGTACGAAATGCAGTCATTTGGATTAGCAGAGTAAGTAAAAGTACTTAAAGTTGCTGCAATTTTAATTCTAATTTTAATTGTTTAGTACTCAAACAAGCCAGCCATTCCTTCACATAGGATTTCAATTTCAATATAGAAACAGCGAATTTTACAGTTTAGGACGCAAAAAGCAGTTCACAACTGTTGATTTTATGGCTTTTGTCGGTGGAATTTTGGGACTTTTTTCAGGATTTTCAGCACTTTCGTTTATTGAGCTGATTTATTGGTTCACAATTCGAGTTATTGCTGAATATAGGAAGAGAAGAGTTGATCCTGTTGTGGAAAATCAAGAAGATAATTCAAAAATATCGAAGATTAAAGGATTTATAAGTTCTTATTTAAATGAATCGTCAATTCATGGGATGACTTATATTGCTGAATTCTCAAGACTAAGTCGGTAAGCTATTGACTTTAGACAGTCAACCTACAAGTCCATTAAAATGTTATTTCATGTTTTTAGGCTTCTCTGGATCATTTTTATCCTAACTTCAATGACATTTTGTTTTCACTTGATCCTTAGCACTGAAGAGAGTGTCCCAGACAGCAGAGTTATTGCGTACGATGACAGTTTTAAGCTACTTGAGAATGTAAGTCATTTTCATCAATTTATCTAATTTAGTGACCAAAACCAACAAAGTCTGTTCAAAGATTCCATTTCCAGCTATTACAATTGTCCCACAATTCTCATTCATTGGAAGAGTGACCGAATATTTGTTTATGATGACTGGACGGTCATTTTTATATGAGGATAATTTTAATGAGACAACACGGGAGAACTACAAAAGGTTTGCATCATATGTGTGGCTTTAAGGCACTTTTGGACATGAGTATCTTATCCTTGTCACAATCAAAGCTTCATGCCTCTAATCCACTTAACCTCAAAATTCTTAAACATTTTAAATTTCAGAAAAGTCGTTCGATTCTATTTTTGCATGGAAGACTTTAATGCTTACCGAGATGGATATCAGTACAGCTTCGTACCATACATCTTTGAGGTTATGAAAGCAAATTCACGACTTGATTGGTTCCGTGAGCAATATTCATCATTTAACGGCAAATATCAACCAGATTATGCAGAGGTTCGTACACCAAGAGGCATGGGATTCACATTTAACATGATTGATGCTGATGAGATGTTCAACTTTGATCAGTGAGTATCCTTTTGGGTCTTAATGCTATTCTTACTAACTCAGGCATCCTCCAGGATCAGCTCAGAATTCAATTACACCAGAAACATCACGACAATGCCCAGCAACTTGCAGCAACTCAATAAATCTCACAAATATCCACTGACATTCAAGAAGTTAGACCATGCAGCCTTCACTTTTAATCTTCATAGACCGGATGGAGAATATTGGAGATGCATTAAGCAATCAGTTTTAATCCATCATCCTGACTTTGTTCCGACTTTTACAGCAAGAAAAGATTTCATTTCTTTCGAGTATGGAACATCAATGGACATAACAGTCACTCCAGAAATAACCAGAATAGACAAAAATATCAAAAAGTTAAAGCCACAAGAACGAGAATGTTATCTTGATGGTGAAAGATCATTGAAGTTTTTTAAAAAATATTCTCAAAAGAACTGCGAGATTGAATGCTTGACAATGGTCACAATGCAAGAATGTGGATGTGTGGACATTGATCAGCCATTCATTAATTCCGATCAAATATGCTTGAACATATCAAGATCAGAGACCACGTGTTTAAGCAAACTTCAGCGTGACATTTATGTATCTGAAGACTTTTCACCCGAACAGAACTGCTCATGCCTACCATTGTGCAACTCAATCAGCTACAACATCAATTATTATACAAAGCATGAGTCAGGTGGGAATGAGACAACAATAAATGTGAGAATGAACATGGACGACATCGTTTTGTTCCGAAGATATCAGCAATTTACATTCTCGGATGTTGTTTCTTATGTCGGTGGACTTTTGGGACTTTTTGCTGGCATTTCAATGCTTTCAATTGTTGAATTTTTCTACTTTTTTACAATTCGACTTGGGGTTAATTTGTGGAGGGTGTTGAGGGGTGATTAGATGTGAGATTGAAATAATTTGACATGATCGATCTTGCTGGACTACATGAAATAGAAAAACATACACGGAAGTGACATTCAATGAAAAGGAAATTTTTAAAGCATGTTTTTTTATTTTTGTAGATTTTGTAGCTTGATTTAAATTACACAATTTTAAAATAAACATTTTTCCGCATTCAAAAGTCAAAGTTTAAACAAAAATGAAGTTTGATGTCCAAAAATATTTAGAAATATCCACAATTCATGGATTCTTTTATACTTCAAAGAAGTTTCATTTTGTTGAAAGGTAAATTTAAATAAATTCAATGTCAATTGATGTCGTTTAACTTTTAAACCAATTTTCAGAATTTTTTGGATCTTCGCTTTGATCTTTTCAGTCATTTGCACATCACTGCTAATCGCTGAACTGATTGTTAAGGCTCAACATGTTCCAATTGTGTCACATTTATCAGATCAAATGATTGCTGTTTCTGAGGCAGGTTAAGCTTAACTTTAAGTTAATTCAAAGTGACTTAATGATTTTTATTTTTAGATCAACTTTCCAGCATTTACAGTTTGTCCTCGATTGAAGCCAGTTATACCGTTCCTGGGTAAACGTGGCGTTGGATATCGATATGCTCGCTTTGAGAAGCACACATTAAGGACGTACTACTATCAACCAGAAGAATCGAATGACGAAATAAAAGATGAAATTAACTTTGAACGATTCAGTTACGTTATGGCTTTAGAAGAGATTGAAAATGGAACAATTGATGCTCAAAAACTAGGAATTAAGCTGTAAGAACCAACTTTCTTTTAATTCTTCCGCCATTTTTAAATTAAACTTGATTTTTCAGTCTAAAACGCCTTCAAGTCATTGATTTGATCACAAATCGAGGAACTTTTCAGAAAATAAATCTTACAATTCCAACTGATGACTTCCTTGACGTCATCAATGAGTTTGACAAAGATTTCCTCATCGATTATTTTGCTCTGGTCTTCAAATGGATTGATGAGTTTCAACAATATGCATCAGAAATTATTACTCAATTTGGTCTTTGTTTTACATTCAATATTGCACCTAGTCATGAATTAATGGAAGCTAACTTAACATCTGATGACTTTCACTACATTTACGCAATGAAAGAGTTCCAAAGAGGACTGTGGAAGCATGAAAAACCACCAAAAGAATTAAAAAGAATTTCAACGTCAAAGTCAGGCTTGTGGATTGGATTTCAAACAAAATATTTGCTACGTGAAAATCTTTTGGGTGACGACGGTCTTAGTGGATTCACAGTTTTAATTCATGATCCTTATGAACTACCAACAGCGAGGTCAAAAATGATCAAACTTAATACTGATTATGAAACTCAAATTTATCTTAAGCCACAATTGAATTCGATTGACGAGTCGCTGTATGATTATGAACCAGCTGAGTAAGTTAATCTGATTATAAACATGGAAAATTTAAATTTTTTTGAAGCTTCAACCTAAAAAGATGTTGAATCTAAGATTTTTAAATCAAAAGTTCCCAAAATTCAAAATTACATAAAATTGAGATTCTAACCTCAAAGTGGCTTTTGATTGAGATTCTAATCTCAAAATTGCATGAGATTGAGATTCTAACCTCAAAATTGCTTAAGATTCAGGTTCTAACCTCAAAATTGCTTAAGATTCAGATTCTAACCTCAAAATTGCATAAGATTGAGATTCTAACCTCAAAGTGACTTAAGATTGAGATTCTAATCTCAAAATTGCTTAAGATTCAGATTCTTACCTCAAAAGGGCTTAAGATTGAGATTCTAACCTCAAAGTGGCTTAAGATTGAGATTCTAACCTCAAAGTGGCTTTAAATTGATATTCTAACATCAAAATAGCTTAAGATTGAGATTCTAACCTCAAAGTGACTTAAGATTGAGATTCTAATCTCAAATTTGCTTAAGATTCAGATTCTAATCTCAAAATTGCTTAAGATACAGATTCTTACCTCAAAATTGCTTAAGATTGAGATTCTAACCCCAAAATGGCTTAAGATTCAGATTCTAACCTCAAAATGGCTTAAGATTCAGATTCTAACCTCAAAGTGGCTTAAGATTCAGATTCTAACCTAAAAATTGCGTAAGATTCAGATTCTAACCTCAAAATTGCTTAAGATTGAGATTCTAACCTCAAAGTGACCTAAGATTGTGATTCTTATCTCAAAATTGCATGAGATTGAGATTCTAACCTCAAAATTGCTTAAAATTCAGATTCTAACCTCAAAATTGCATAAGATTCAAATTCTAACCTCAAAATTGCTTAAGATTCAGATTCTAACCTCAAAATTGCTTAAGATTCAGATTCTAACCTCAAAATTGCTTAAGATTCAGATTCTAATCTCAAAGTGCAACATAACCTCAAAATCTTCCATTTCAGGCGCAACTGCTACCTGGAAAACGAGAAAGTCCTGAAATTCTTCAAAGTCTACACGAAAAACAACTGCGAGAATGAATGTCTGTCTGATTTCATGCTCAGTCGTTGTGGCTGCGTTGAATTCTTCATGATTCGAAATTCTTCGACTCGAATTTGTTCGGCAAATGAGCAAAATTGCTACAAGACTGCTGAAAATGACTTTGAGGAACAGAAAAGTGCTTGTTTATGTTACAATCCATGCGAATATGTTAAGTATGAGTATGAAATAAACGAATATGGAGCTGCTGAGTAAGTACATTATGGAGTTATTGAGAGAATTTGTTGCTTAAATAAACAAGTAAGGGATCTGCTCAATATTAATGGTCATGTTTAACTCTAACTTGTAATAATTTTTGTATTTTGTTTTAAATTATGTGCAGCCAAAAGTCATATTCAGCGTACAATGTAATTGGTGGTCAGATTAGATATAAGAACAATGCTTTCAATGAGCTAGTCCGCAAGCAGCAGTTCGATACTCTCGATTTTCTGTCATTTGTTGGTGGAATTTTGGGACTTTTTGCTGGATTTTCAGCACTGTCGTTTATTGAGCTGATTTATTGGTTCACAATTCGAGCTGTGATTGGAAAGTGTAAGAAAATTGACACTAAAGTCTATCCAATAGATGAAGTTGTTAAGACAAAGTCAAAGATTTTAAAGATTTTCGATTCATTTTTGTCTTATTTTAATGAATCATCGATTCATGGATTTAATGATGTCTTTGAGTTCTCACGGATTGGAAGGTTAGTAAGAAAGGTTCAAAAAGGATCAATAAGACTAAAAAAGGTAAATTTCAGCATCCTTTGGACATTCTTCATCATGTTCACTATGAACTTCTGCTTCCATATGATATCAAGTGTTCGAGAAAAAGTTCCAGACAGTCGAATGATTGCTTATGATGATAACTTGAGATTTAATGAAGAAGTAGCTAGTTCCTTTGATACTAAATGTTTTTAATCCAAATAGCCATTTTTACAGATTCCATTCCCAGCAATCACAATTGTACCAGAATTTTCACTTGACAAAGAGTGGTTATTAGGAGACTTTTGGATCTCCGCAAACTCACCATTTTATGGAAGAAAGTATTTAAACAATGAGAAAACAAGAGAACCATTTATAAGGTGAATTTAATGTTTAATCAGCTATGAAATAATTCTCAAAAGATCAAACCCACAGAAATTTGACAAAGTTTCATTTTTGCAATGAGATTTACACTGGATATTACTCAAATTATGACTTTAGTTATATCCCACATATCTTTGATGCTTTGAAAGAGGAATCAAAAATTGATTGGTTCCGTGATCAATTTTCATCATTTAATGGCAAATATCAGCCAGAATTTGCAGAAATTCGAACATCCAGAGGCATGGGATTCACATTTAACATGATTGATGCTGATGAGATGTTCAACTTTGATCAGTTTGTATGCTTTAAGTCTTTATGCTCCTATTACTAACCCAAGCATCCTCCAGGATCAGCTCAGAATTCAATTACACCAGAAACATCACAACAAAGTCAGAAAATGTCAGAAAGTTCACCGAATATCCCATCAGAATCGACACAAAGAGCAATGCTTACTTCTCAATAAAGCTTAAAAAGATTCCAGGACTATTCATGAACTGTGTTAAGCAGTCCTTTATGATTCATCAGCCTGAAGATTCACCAACATTTAGCACAAGAAAAGAATTTGCGTCTTTTGACTCTGGAACTAGCATTGAAGTCACAATCACTCCAGAAATCACTAAAACAGACAAAGATTTGAGGAAGTTGAAGCCTCAAGAACGTGATTGTTATTTTGAGGATGAAAAGAAGTTGAAATTCTTGAAGAAATATACCCAGAAGAACTGCGAGATTGAGTGCTTAGCGAACATAACAATAAACAAATGTGGATGTGCTGACATTGATCATCCATTTGAGTCAACAGAAGATATTTGTGTGAATATCACCAGAGGCCTGCTAAGCTATTGTCCAGAAAAGCTTCATCATGATTTATTGACAATTGAAACATTCTCACCCGAACAGAACTGCTCATGCTTGCCATTGTGCAACTCAATCAGCTACAACATCAAATATTATACAAAGCATGAGTCAGGTGGGAATGAGACAATAATAAATGTGAGAATGAACATGGACGACATCATTTTGTTCCGAAGATATCAGCAATTTACATTCTCGGATGTTGTTTCTTATGTCGGTGGACTTTTGGGACTTTTTGCTGGCATTTCAATGCTTTCAATTGTTGAATTTTTCTACTTTTTTACTATTCGACTCGGAGTTAATTTGTGGAGGATGTTGAGGGGTGGTTAGGGTTGATTTGGTCATGAATAATAAGATTCTAGTTGTAATGTTCTGTGATAGATCAAGGATCAACAACGCTGATTATAGTAGAAAGACTGTCAAGTTTGAATTTAATTTGGTTTGTGTAGTTATGTCTGATTCGTTGTTTTGATAGTGCAATGCGTGATTTTATTTTTAATTTCTGTTTTTAATTCAAATTTAACTCAATAAAAGAACAAAAATAGTTTTTTTAAATTTTATATGATTTACAATTCAAGCTGGTTTATTTTACTGAATAAAAAAAATGAAATTCGAGGTACAAAAGTATCTTAATACTGCAAGGATTCACGGACTTGCTTATACTTCAAGCAGGTTTAGTTCATTTCAGAGGTAAAGTATTAAAAGGAACGAGAACATTTGCATTTTCGATAAACTGGGCATCTTATATTAACTGCTGGAAAACTTAGTAAGCCTTATTATTAAAAAGGTTGAGGTTTCTGAAGGTTTTGTACCAAAAGGTTCGGGAATCTAAATAATTTTTTTATTTTTTTACAGGATTTTTTGGATTTTCGTTCTTTTATCTTCAGCCATTTGCTGTACGGTTTTGATATGTAAGCTTGCCTTAAAAATTCAGAATTTCCCTATTGTGATTTATCTTTCGGATCAGTTGGTTTCTGTGTCTGAGGTGAGTCAGCTGTTAAGTAATAATTGAGCAGGGCTTGGTTTCAAGGTTTAACTGAGGCACCCTAGATTAGAAGCTAATTTCGACGAATTATCCTGAATAGCACAAGTCAGTTAATTGAATAGAAATCTGGCGTCAAGCTAGCATGACTCTGGCATGGTGCTAGCTTTGATTTAAATCCAGTACCATGCCAGAGTCACACTGGCTTGATGTCGGATTTCTGATCGATTAACTGACTTGTGGCATTCGAGTACAGTAAAGACTAGGGTAGGATTCCCTCGGGTAGCCTTAAAACTAGAGCCTAGGTTTCTAAAGCTACCTGGAGCATCTGTTCTAGTCAAAGTTGGTACTTATTTATACCCTTCAATGAAGCTCTGCAAGCTGTTACTGAGGCTATCTATCTTAGGTTTTTGCACTTTTTAAAACTGTAGTTGTACTCCCTTTTGGCACTGTCAATCGCCCCTAAAACCTTATATAATTATAGATAAACTTCCCAGCAGTCACCGTTTGTCCGAGATTCAAACCATCACTTGATTACCTTAACTTACGATATCTTGGTGCTATAAAGTTTTATGGCTATGAAAAACACACATTTCGGAAGTATATCTATGAAAAAGTTGAATTTTTAGAAAAATATAACGAAGAAGTCAAGCTTGGCAGGAGTGGCTACATGCAAATGTTAAGAAAAATCGAAAATGGAAGCATCCAGCCTGAAGAATTGGGACTCAACTTGTAAGTTGAGTTTAAATTCTCAAGATTTAAATATTAAAGTTTATATTTCAGCCTCAAACGCCTCCAAGTCGTTGATCTTGTCCTTGATCAAAATATTTTCTCAAACCTGAATTTTTCAATTCCAACTGACGACTTCCTTAGCATCATTAATGAGTTTGCTAAAGAATTTGATGAATATTTCTCAATAGTGTTCTTCTGGATTGGCGATTATCAGCAATACATATCAGAAATCATCACACCTTGGGGCTTGTGCTTTACATTCAACATTGCATTCAGTCATGACTTACTGAATCTTAACTCAACATCTAATGACTTTCACTTTCTTCATACTCTTAGAGAAATTCAACCTAAATTGTGGACACATCAACGTCCACCTGTAAAATCTCCAAACAGACTTTTAACATTTCAAGCTGGTCTTTGGGTTGGATTTAGAATTTATTCAGCTTATTATAAAATTTTAATTCATGATTCGCATGAATTACCAACAAAAAGATCAAAATTTTTGACACTTAATCCAAAATTTCAAACAAAAGTTACAATTGATCCACAATTGAACTCGATTGATGAGTCACTTTATGGATATGAAGCTGCTGAGTAAGTTGACATTATGATTTTAACCTCAAAAATATCTCGATTTTAACCTAAAATTCAAAACTCAGAATTCTTACCTAAATACTCACAAAATTGAAACTGTAACCTCAAAATAAATAAGATTGAGGTTCTAACCTAAAAACTCAATTTTTAAACAACATAACCTCAAAATCTTTTGAACTCTATAATTGAGAATCCAACAATGAACAACAATTCTTACAAAACATTTCTTTAATTCTAACCTCAAAACTTACAAAACTGACATCTAACCTCAAAATATAGCAACATAACCTCAAAATCCTCTCAATTCCTCATTTTCAGACGCAACTGCTACTTGGAAAACGAAAAAGTCCTGAAATTCTTCAAAGTCTACACAAAACACAACTGCGAAAGTGAATGTATTGCTGATTTCTTACTAAGTCGTTGTGGCTGCGTTGAATTCTTCATGATTCGAAATTCTTCAACTCGAATTTGTTCAGCAAACGAGCAAAACTGCTACAAGAAAGCTGCTGATGACTTTGAGGATCTGAAAAGCTCTTGCGAATGTTTTGAGCAATGCGATTTTGTTAAGTTTGATTATGAGTCAAGTGAATCAGGAGCTGTTGATCAAGGATCAAAATCTAAATTCATGGAAATTGGATTTCAAATTCAGTACAAGCACAACTTTTTTAATCAGCTCATTCGAAAGAAGCAATTTGCAGTTGTTGATTTTCTATCGTTTGTTGGTGGAATTTTGGGACTTTTTGCAGGTTTTTCAGCACTTTCATTTGTTGAGCTGATTTATTGGTTTACAATTCGAGTTTGTCTCAGAAGATTTGGTAAAGTTCGTCCAGTTATTGAAGCTTCTTCGAATGATTCCTTTGTGAAAGTCAAAGAGATTGTTAAGTCATATTTTAAAGAATCTTCAGTTCATGGTTTCAGACATATGGTTCGGTCCACGAGGATTGAAAAGTAAGCTTAAGGTGATTTTTTAAAAATATAATTTAAATTCTTAAATTCCATAGCTTGTTCTGGATTTTCTTGATGATCATGATCACACCATTTTGCATCAACATGATTTTGAATGCACATGAAAGACTTCCAAACAGTCGAATTATTGGATATGATGATAACTTTAAGTTCTCAAAGAATGTAAGCACAGAAATCATTGTGATTTATATTTGAGGATATAAGTAAGATATTTTGTCCATAGATTCCATTTCCTGCAATCACAATCGTACCAGAATATACAATTCCAATTGAGTTTATCATTGGAGACTTCTTTTACTTGCCATACAATGTTAAAAAAGGGAGAAAGTTTTTAAGTAATGTAAAAACTAAAGAACCGTTCATCAGGTAATATTAACATAACCTAGACATCGAGCCTAACTTACATAAAGTTCAAGATAAAGGACTTCCTTGACTCACTAGACCTATATAAGGTTTGGTTACTGAATTGAATGGTCCTTGATTTCGCGTAAACCATAGAAACGTCATTACATAAAAAGAAGCCTTAATGACAAGACTTCATTCTGGTTTCATTCAACACTGAGCTAATGCTTGCTATTTTTAAGGAACCTAACAAGATTTCACTACTGTTCTGAATGGTACATTAATGAACAATACAATATCAGCTTCGTGCCACTCATCTTTAGTGTCCTTAAAGAAGATTCACAAGTTGACTGGTTCAGTGACCAATTCTCATCATTTAATGACAAATATCAGCCAGAATTTGCTGAAATTCGAACATCCAGAGGCATGGGATTCACATTTAACATGATTGATGCTGAGGAGATGTTCAACTTTGATCAGTGAGTATCCTTTGGGTCTTTATGCTTCTTCTCCTAATTTTCATAACCTTCAGGATCAGCTCAGAGTTCAACTATACCAGAAATATCACGACAAAGTCAGAAAACCTAACTGAACTCCCGAAATCTCTCAAATATCCTTTAAAGTTCAACAAAAATGATCGAATAAAATTCAAATTAATCCTAAAAAGCCCTTTTGGAAGAACCTACAGCTGTGTTAAGCAAACTTTTATGGTTCATCAATCTGATGACTTGCCAACATTTAGTCCAAGAAAAGAATTTACATCTTTCGACTATGGAACCACCGTTGATGTCAGAATAACAACAAAGATAACAAAAACGGATGATATTCTAAGAGATTTGAATCCTGCGGAACGTGAATGCTATTTTGATGGGGAAAAATCATTGAAATACTTCAAAAAGTATTCACAAAAGAACTGTGAACTTGAATGCCTTACAAATATAACAAAGAAGACATGCAGATGTGTAGACATTGATCATCCATTTAAGACTAAGGATGAGATGTGTCTAAACATTTCTAGATTCGCTAACAATTGCTATCTGAGACTTCAACACAATCTTTATGAATTTGAAGGCTTTTCACCAGAACAGAACTGCTCATGCTTGCCATTGTGCAATTCAATCAGCTACAACATCAAATATTATACAAAGCATGAGTCAGGTGGGAATGAGACAACAATAAATGTGAGAATGAACATGGACGACATCGTTTTGTTCCGAAGATATCAGCAATTTACATTCTCGGATGTTGTTTCTTATGTCGGTGGACTTTTGGGACTTTTTGCTGGCATTTCAATGCTTTCAATTGTTGAGTTTTTTTACTTTTTTACTATTCGACTCGGGGTTAATTTGTGGAGGATGCTGAGGGTTGGCGTGGATGGTAATAATTAAGTTTGTGTTTATTTGATAATCTGGGGCATCAGCACATGTTCATGATAAATACATTGCATGTTTTAATAATGTAGCTTTAGATCAAAATTTAGGTCAGATTGAGTTCCTCATAAAATAAATTCAATTCATTAGAAATGTCAAATTAGTTTTGACCTAGTGATAATTCGAGTAAGTTTGATGGAAATTAAAAAATGAAGTTTGATGTCCAAAAGTATTTTGAAAATTCAACAATTCATGGACTATTTTACATTTCGAAGAGATTCAGTTTTGCTGAAAGGTAAATTTCATTACCAAATTTCCAGGGTCAATCGTAAATGACGTTTAATTTTTTCAACAGAATCTTTTGGATCTTCGCGATGATTCTTTCAGTCATTTGTACATCGATTCTAATCACCCAGCTTATCTTTAAGGCTCAACATGTCCTTATTGTGTCTCATCTATCGGACCAGATGATTCAAGTTTCTGAGGTAAGGCGAATTAATCACTTAGCAGGCGCGCATCCAGGAGAATCTTGCCCCCCCCCCCCTTAAACGTAAGAGGGACAATACCCTGCTGGCTAAGCGCCTGTCACTTAGTAATCTTAATTATAATATCCAATTGCAGATAAACTTTCCAGCAGTCACAGTTTGTCCGAGATTCAAACCATCAATTGCTTATCTTAAGAGACGATATCTTGGTGGAATTAAATTCTATGGCTACGAAAAGCACACGTTCAGGAAGTATTTTTATGAAGATATCGAGTTTTTGGAGAATTATAAGGAAGAATTTAAGTTACTGAAAAGTGGTTACATCCAAACGTTGAGAAAACTCAAAAATGGAATCATCAAACCTGAAGAGTTGGGACTCAACTTGTAAAATGAATTAAAAATCTCAAGATTTAAATTCTAAGGTTTCTATTTTCAGCCTCAAACGCCTTCAAGTCGTCGATCTAATCTTACAACGAAATGTTTTCTCAAAATTAAACTTTTCAATTCCAACAGACGACTTCCTTAGCATTATCAATGAGTTTGGTAAAGACTTTGATGAATACTTTGGTGTCGTGTTCTACTGGATTGGTGATTACCAACAATACATATCAGAAATCATCACACCGTGGGGTTTATGCTACACATACAGCATAGCATTCAGTCATAATTTACTAAACCTCAACACAACGTCAAGTAACTTTCATTATCTTCATACTCATCGAGAACTTCAACCAAAATTTTGGAAACATCAACGTCCACCTTTGAAATTACCAAATAAACTTTCAACATCAAAAGCTGGTCTTTGGGTTGGATTTAAATCCTATTCAGATAAATATAAAATTTTGATTCATAATCCAAATGAATTACCAGGAAAAAGATCGACAACTTTGAAACTTAATCCAAAATTTCAGACAAAAGTTATAATTGATCCACAATTAAACTCGATTGATGAGTCACTTTATGGATATAAACCTTCTGGGTAAGTTGGGAGGGTTGGTGATCAAACTATCCTTAAGGTTAAAAATTGTCATTTCTGAAATCGAAGGTTTTCAGATTCTAACCTTAAATTTTTTAATATTGATTTCTAACCTGAAAGTTGTCTAAGATTGAGTTTCTAACCTCAAAATTGTCAAACATTGATTTTATAACCTCAAAATTGTACACCATTGAGTTTCTAACCTCAAATTTTCCACCAAACGTCAAAACCGTTAAAAAATCAGTTGCTTATCTCAAAATTATCTAAATATGATTTGCTAACCTCAAAACTGTCTACTTTTAATTTTCTAACCTAAAAACTATTTACGGTTGAGTTTGTAACCTCAAAATTAGCCAAAATTGAAATTTGAACCACAAAATTTACTACAATTAGGTTTCTAACCTCAAAATCGTCCACTATTGAGTTTCTAACCACAAATTTTTCTACAGCTGGGTTTCTAACCTCAAAATTGTCCACTATTGAGTTTCTAACCTCAAATTTTTCTACAATCGGGTTTCTAACCTCAAAATTGTCCACTATTGAGTTTCTTACCTAAAATTTTTCTTCAACTGGTTTTCTAACCTCAAAATTGTCCACTATTGAGTTTCTAACCACAAATTTTTCTACAGCTGGGTTTCTAACCTCAAAATTGTCCACTATTGAGTTTCTAACCTCAAATTTTTCTACAACTGGGTTTCTAACCTCAAAATTGACCACTATTGAGTTTACAACCTCAAAATTGTCCACTATAACCTCAAAACATAGCAATATAACCTCAAATTGTTAAAATTTCTCCAATCTCAGACGCAACTGCTACTTGGAAAACGAGAAAGTCCTGAAATTCTTTAAAGTCTACACAAAACACAACTGCGAAAGTGAATGTATTGCTGATTTCTTACTAAGTCGTTGCGGTTGCGTTGAATTCTTCATGATTCGAAATTCTTCAACTCGAATTTGTTCAGCAAATGAGCAAAGCTGCTACAAGCATGCTAAAGATGACTTTAAGGAGCAAAACAGCTTTTGTGAATGTTATAATCCTTGTGAATACGTTAAATATAGCTACAAATTAAGTGAATTTGGATCTGTTGAGTAAGAATATGACTCTGTTGTTGAGAAAAAATTAATTATTTGATCATTTCCAGAACTCCATCGAGACTTAAGTTCTTACACATTGGATTTCAAATTCAGTATAAAGCAAGTTCATTTAATGAGCTTGTTCGCAAGCAGCAGTTCACAACGGTTGATTTTCTATCATTTGTTGGTGGAATTTTGGGACTTTTTGCTGGATTTTCAGCACTTTCATTCGTTGAGCTCATTTATTGGTTCACAATTCGAGTTTATTTGAAACGATTTAATCGAGTCGGTCCAATTCCTGTACAAGATTATAAAGCAGTAAAAGACAAAGGACTGATTATATCTTATTTAAGTGAATCGTCAGTTCATGGCTTTAGCCAAATGGTCAAGTCAACAAGAATTGAAAAGTAAATTTGAGATTTAGTTTGAATTGATTAACATTTTCATTTTTTATAGCTTGCTTTGGATCTTTATGATTGTTTTTATGACGCCATTTTGTATTCATTTGATCTTAAATGTTCATGAAAGACTTCCCGACAGTCGAATTATTGGATTTGATGATAATTTTAGGTACACAGAGAATGTAAGGATCAAATCAATAGATTTGAGTTTATCACGAGTACTGAGGATCTTTTACCATCCGTAGATTCCATTTCCTGCATTCACAATAGTTCCTGAATACACAGTTCCCCTCGACTTTATATTGAAAAACTCTTCGTTTTCATTTTCAAATCCAAATCCTGGCAAGAAATTCTTAAGAAATGTAAAGACAAAAGCAACATTTATCAGGTAATTTTAATGTCTAGATGCTGAATCAATACTAAAAATGTTTTTCAACTTCTTGTTAAAGAAATTTATCGAGACTTTACTTTTGTGCTGAATGGTTCATTGAAGCCGGATACAACATCACCGATGTTCCATATATTGTTGGTGTTTCAAAGAAAGATTCAAAAATTTGTTGGTTCCGCGACCAATTTTCATCATTCAATGGCAAATATCAGCCGGTATTTGCTGAAATTCGAACATCCAGAGGCATGGGATTCACATTTAACATGATTGATGCTGATGAGATGTTCAACTTTGAGAAGTGAGTATGCTTTGGGTCTTTATGCTCCTATTACTAACCCAAGCATCCTCCAGGATCAGCTCAGACTTCAACTACACCAGGAACATCACAACAAAGTCAGAAAACTCAATTCAACTCCCAAAGTCCTTCAAATATCCTTTAAAGTTCAACAAAAATGATCGAGTAAAATTCAAATTAATCCTAAAAAGCCCTTTTGGAAAGACTTACAGCTGTGTTAAGCAGTCTTTTATCGTTCATCAATCTGATGACTTGCCAACATTTAGTCCAAATAAAGAATTTACATCTTTCGATTATGGAACCACTGTTGATGTCAGAATAACAACAAAGATAACAAAAACTGATGAAATTCTAAGAAAATTGAAGCCATCGGAACGTGAATGCTATTTTGAAGGGGAAAAGTCATTGAAATACTTCAAAAAGTATTCCCAAAAAAATTGTGAACTTGAATGTCTTACAAATATAACAAAGAAGGCATGCAGATGTGTAGACATTGATCATCCATATAAGATCAAGGACGAAATATGTCTGACTGTTACCAGAATACCAAATAATTGTTTTTTTAAGCTTCAAAATAAACTTTATGTTGCTGAAGAATTCTCGCCAGAACAGAACTGCTCATGCCTGCCATTGTGCAACTCAATCAGCTACAACATCAAATATTATACAAAGCATGAGTCAGGTGGGAATGAGACAACAATAAATGTGAGAATGAACATGGACGACATCATTTTGTTCCGAAGATATCAGCAATTTACATTCTCGGATGTTGTTTCTTATGTCGGTGGACTTTTGGGACTTTTTGCTGGCATTTCAATGCTTTCAATTGTTGAATTTTTCTACTTTTTTACTATCCGGTTGGGAGTTAATTTGTGGAGGATGTTGAGAGGTAGGATGAAAGTCAATCATTAAACACGTGGACAAGTCAGTTTTCTAGGTTATTAGCACGTGATTAAATAATTGCACGTTATGAAATAGAAACTTCGAGGTTCGAAAATATAGGTCAAATCTCAATTTTTTAAGTAATCACGAAACTAATTTAGGGACCGTTTACTAATGACGTCCAACATTTTGGGGGACGGGAATTTTGTGACAGTTCAAACAAGGGAAAATTTTTCTTCATACAAACTTTGTGACGAGGAATGTTTTTCAATGGACATCATTTTTGATCAGCCCTATTAGCTCAAATGCTATAATTTTTATCATATTTAAAATATTTGTGAAGCTTAAATTTCAATAAAATTTTAAAAGCTTTTAAAAAATGAAGTTTGATGTGCAAAAGTATTTTGAAATATCAACAATTCACGGGCTAGCTTATCTTTCAAAGAGATTTCACATTGCTCAGAGGTAAATTGACATAAAATATTCTAGATTAAATGAATAAATTTTTAAAAAAATATTTTCAGAATTTTCTGGATCATTGCCTTAATTTTATCAGTCATTTACACGTCGTTTCTAATCGTACAGCTTGTCATTAAAGTTATGAAATTTCCAATCGTCTCTTATTTGTCAGATCAGTCAATTCCAGTGTCAGAGGTGAGTAATTAATGAAATTTTTATTTTTTAGATACACAATGGACCCAGTTTAGCTTTATTTTGATACTTTATTGGGATCATCACTTTATGGATGCAGCAAGTATCGCGCTTACTTTAGTCATTGAATTTAGAAGTTATTTTTAAAATGTTTCAGATAAACTTCCCGGCTGTGACTGTTTGTCCTCAATGGAACCTGTTCCGTATTCCAGACAGCGCATACAGTTTCCGGCAAAAGCATTATAGCTACGAAAAGCACACATTGAGACAACTTTACTACGAGCATGAGGAAGAAGAGCAGGAATTTGAGGATGAAATGAAATTCGGAAATATTAGCTATGCTGAATTTTTGGACAGAATCGAGAATGGAAGTATAAAACCTGAGCAATTGGGAATCAAAATGTAAAATTCTTAAATTTTTGATTTTTTTTTTGCTAATTAATTTCAATAATTTCCAGTTTAAAGCGCCTTCAAGTCGTCGACATCCTCAAAGATCGCAACATTTTTAACAAACTTAATTTTTCAATTCCAACTGACGATTTTTTTGAGGTTATGAATGTTTTTCAAAAAGAATTCTTTCCTAACTCTGCGAATATTGCCTTCCTTTGGATCGGTGAATTTAAGGACTTTGTATCTGAGATTGTCACACAATGGGGCTTGTGCTTCACATACAATATTGGATTTCATCGAGATGTCCTTCATATCAACTCAACATCCGAGGATTTTCACTACCAAAATGCTAGAAAAGTTGAAATTCCAGTCGACTATCAAAAACGATATAAACATGAACATGAACCTCAAAATTTACCACAAAAAATATCAACATCAAAAGCTGGATTGTGGGTTGGATTTAATCTTAAATGGTTTGAAATTGAAAAAGTATTGAACAATACATTCGGAAGTTACACTTTGTTGCTTCATGATCCACTCGAACTGCCTTCAGCAAACTCTAAAATTGTACATCTTAATTTAAAGTTTCAAACAACCATTTTGAGTAATCCACAAATGAATACGATTGATAAGTCACTAGCTGGATATGAACCTGCTGAGTAAGTTGACATGATTATTCTAACATCAAAAATTCAAATTCTAACCTTAAAAATACTGCAATTTGAATTCTAATCTCAAAAATACTACAATTTAAATTCTAACCTCAAAATAACTACCATTCAAATTCTAACCTCAAATTGTCCCAAGACCCAAATTCTAACCTCCAAATATCCCACAATTTGGACTCCAACAATGAAAAATGATTCTTACCTCAAAATTTCTTAAATTCTAACCTCAAAA